>BPLS01000707.1:6971992-7095712 GCA_019656275.1 Rhododendron kiyosumense
GCCATGATGCTATCACCACCACAATGACCACCTCTACGCCCCCACCACAACCACCACCACTCCACCATCATCAAAACCATCACTACCACTACCGTCACCACAATGACCATCGCCATGCTGTCGCCGCCGCCACCACCACCACAATTAACAGTGTTAATTAACAGTCTATCCATATAACCTCCCAAACCACCACCATCACAATGCCTCCACCACCACTCCACCATTACCAACACCATCACCACCACCGCCGCCACCACCACAAATGACCACCACCACGCCACCGCCGCCGCCACCACCACCACCACGACAACCACAATTAACAATGTTAATTTCTATATAAATTTACACCACAATTAATAATGTTAATTAACAGTTGGCCGCCGCCACCACCACCACGACGTCGCTGCCACCACCACCACTGCCGCCGCCACCACTACCACTGCCGCCACCACAATGACCACCTCCACACCACCACCACTCCACCATCACTACCACTAGGTTCACCACAATGACCACCACCATGCCGCCACCACCACCACCACAATTAATAGTGTTAATTTTTGTCTAAATTAATAGTGTTAATTTTCATATAAATTTACACCACAATTAACAGTGTTAATTAACAGTTAGCCTATATAACCTTCTACACCACCACGACGATGCCACTACCACCACCAACACCACCACAATGACAACCACGCCGCCGCCGCCACCACTACCACCACCACAATTAACAGTGCTAATTTCTGTCTAAATTAACAGTGTTAATTTCTATATAAATTTACATCACAATTAACAATGTTAATTAACAAAAAAAAGTTAACTTGCTTTATTTTCCTGATCTTTAACTTTGACTACCAATCCCACTTTTGGAAAGAGAGTTCCTCTCAGCCTCTAGTTGCCAAAGAATATTACTCCAATTAATTAACTACACGAAGCTACAGCCTGCAAGTCCATGGCAGCACAAAAATGCCGGAGAACTCAGGGGGGGATCGACGACGATCGGGGAGAACACAGCTTCAAGGGAGATTGACGGCGACTGTGACGCAGAACATGGGTTGACGACGTTCGGCGAGATACAAAGACGACCGGCAAAGATCCATCACTGACGAGGACAGTGGGTTTAGCGCTCAAAGAGACGGCGAACGCCGTTTTCGCCACGACGCTTGGTTGCCGCGGCGGGGGAAGGAGATGAGGGCGGTGGTGAAGGCAGAGGCGGGAATGAACTTGGTCCATAAGAGAAAGGCGGTGGTGGAGGGTTTCGCAGAAGCTGCCATTGCATCTGTGCTTTTAGGAGGAGATCCCGATCGAGGAGGACACACAGCTTCAAGGGTGATCGACGGTGACAGGAGCAACAGAACATGAGTGACGGGAAGGGAGGGCGGTGGAGTTGGGAGGGGGAGGAGGCACCGGCTCCCCCCATTAGAAATCCTAATCTGGGTTTGTTTGAGAGAGACAGAGAGTGTGTTTTGTTTTTTTCGATAAGGGCCGTCTGCTATTGAATTGGGTTATATTTGTAAAATTATACTAGTAGGACCTATAAGGCATTTGCACTTACAGGGAAAGGATTTAGCGGGCTATGAACTTGCAAAGCAGGACCGGCCGGTCATTTTCTCTATTCGGCCCGCTACAGTGATCTCATATAACACAATCACATGATGATGGTTACTTTGAATATTAATGTGTAACGATTTATTATGGTAGGTTGGTTTGTTTAAGCGGAACTATCTGCAATTACAGTGTGGTGTGAGCCCTTTCATAATTAAAACACGAACAACGATAGTTAATACAATTTTTTTTTTTTTTTTGCTTGGCAGTCAATAGGAATATACAGCGACGCCAAATGGTAACAACAATTGAAGGGAAAATAAACACAATTAATCACGCCGTAGTAAGTAAATATTCTGTCATAATGTGCTTACGGTTATCGCATTCCGAGACTATATACATGAACTCTGTGACCTAATCTTTCATATGTGCCGCTAATGCACAAATATAAGAAGATGGAAGTCATAGGTTTGATGATACTATAGAGTACAAAAATAAATCATGTAGGTTTTCCAATCACGAATATTACGGGAAATTCTTGATTTTTTTTTTCTTCCTACATCAAATCCCGTAGGTTGGTACTACGTACAGTCCACCGTGGTCTGGTGGATTTTGTTTGGTGGTCCTCCCGTTCTGCTCATCAAGAATACCCGCATGACAAAAGAGAGGTTGTTGTTCATGATATATCATCGGGATTAATGAAATCCTTTTGTTGCCGTTAAAAAAAATTACATATCATCAAGAGAGTTAATTAATTAGGCCACCCAACACTTATGTTACACAGCAAAATCATAGAAAGATTTTAAAGCAATGCTTACAGGTAAGCATTATTTGTTCTACAGCGAGGCGTATATTTATTGCATTGAGTAGGGAAAAAGAAAGCAAGCTCTATATATATGAGCCTTTTTTATATGAGCACTAGAAGGAAAAGAGGAGTTAGGAAAAACTGAGCAAGAGAAGAGAAGGAGAAGAGATTATTGAGGATGGTTTACGTTCGTTTCGCGGATCTCGTTCTCTTCATAGTGGGTGGTCGACGTACTTTCGATTTGTTCGTTAAACGCTTTTGCATCCTTGGGCGAGAAATGAAAGACGTCGATGTTCGTACTTTATCCACAATTGATGGCGGTACCGATTGTTTCTAAACAATTGTAGTTTGCTTGAATCAAATCGAAATAAAAGAGATTGGTTTGATCTGTATACAGTCTTGCTAGATATTGTTTGGCTCTATGATTTGGTTCATATTTTCTATTGTTGTCTATAGGTCATTATTTAGGTTAGGTGTTAAATTTCTTGGGATTTTGAAGATCTAATGCCTTGTTCTTTTTGGAACTTAAAAAAAAAAATTCTGAAAATTCTCTCTAAATTCCTCTTAGATTCTTTCTACTTTCAACATTTTTCTCTCTATCTCTCTCCATTCATTACCCTTACTATTTTTTTAAAAAAATTCCAAATTCCAATTCAAACAAAGCATAAGCCACTGTACCACATAAAGCACAAGAGCAAAAACACGTATAGACTACCATGTCCTATTCGAATCCTCTTTCACAACTTAAATTTAGAATGACTTTAGATTAAAGATTTGGGAATTAAGTTGGTATATGGAATTACTCTTCTATCCTTCCCAAAAAAAAAAAAACCATGCTTTCTCACTTGTTGGGTGCTAATCAGGTTGCCTCCCACATTGGGAGTTTAGATTGTTGAGTGCTTGTATATAACGGTCCTCCACCTTTTACCTAACCAGCAATTGCCTAAGTTAGAGTGTGAAATTACTCTTCTACCCTTCTTAAAAAAAGATTTGGAGATAACCAAAAATATATATATACAAAACTAAGGGAATCATTGAATTACTAATTTAATTTAATTTTTTCCTCAGCTTTCCAACTTCTTGTTTTTCCCGGCTTTCCCCTAATCCAATCCGAAACATCTTTAATTGAGGACTCGGGGGATCGAGGTGCTGTGCAGTGCGCCAAAACGACTTCGTTTTGGCACACTGTTGTGTAGTCCTTTTTCAGCTAAACAAGGCCCCGTTTGGTTCCCAGCTTTCTCTCTCGAACGGAATTGAGGATTCTCACTCTTCTTTCTCATTTGCCTCTTCAACCAAATCCCAAATCTGGTCCCAAACTATACTTTGTAGAAGAACACCTCATCTTCAGACTTTTTCACATCATCGTCAGTGAAATTAGAATCAAGAAAAAAAACATAAGTGAACTCTAATTTTTCTCTTTGCATTTGTACACAGGTCTATATCACATGAAAAATACAGGATTTGAAAATTTTAAAAATAAAACTAGACAACGTCGTGCTGTTCTCTTCATCTTCCTCCTGGGACAGAAAAATTGAGTGTTTATGTACGTTCGGAGAAGGAGTATCTGTACAACTTTCATTTGGAAACTTACATGGAAAGGAGACGTAAATGGCTTAGTATGCAAATTCAATATGTTAGTAGTAGAAACAATCTGTATGTATATATATTTATACAAATTTGAAGTCTGATACCTATTTTAGAGCATGAAATTAGTAAATTTTGAATTATGACACTTAAATTTGAACTTGAATTGATTCTTGCACCTAATTTCGCTAACCGATTCCCTGATTAATCTGTGCTATTTTTTACGTTGAATTTCCAAAAGAAAATGATTCCTAATTATCTCATCTAGTGATTCCATGATTTGGATATCATTGTATAAGCTATAACGGTTAACTATATGGGGTTTAATTTGTTAGCTTAAACATACAGATTGTTTATTCTCATTTGGATATATGCAAAATGAGAATAAATGCAAAATCTATATGTTAGTAGAAACAATCTGTATGTATACATGTATACAAATTTGAAGTCTGATACCTATTTTAGAGCATGAAATTAATTAGTAAAATTTGAATTATGACACTTAATTTGAACTTGAATTCTTGCACCTAATTTCGCTACCCGACTCCATGATTAATTAATTTGTGCTATTTTTTACGTTGAATTTCCAAAAGAAAATGATTCCTTATCTCATCTATGAATATTCCATGATTTGGATATCATCGTATGAGCTATAACGGTTAACTATATGGGGTTTAATTTGTTAGCTTAAACATACATACGGCAGCATCTAATACACGCATATGCGAATGCGGTTATGGTCCGATAGTTTTCGACTCCTTGTCTGATCGAGCAAAGCGTACGAAACAAATCATGTAGGTTTTCTTTGTCAGACTGTGAAATATTCCTCGATCGATCGAGCTTTTCTTTTCTTCCTCCAACTCTAGCTATCTCATTGGTACAGTTCATTCCACGGTCTCATCAAGAATTCCTACCCGAGATTGAAGAGAGTGGTTGTTGTTCATGACATATCGTCAAGTGACTAATTAATTGGCCAGGTAAGTAGTACTATTTGTACAGCGAGGAATACATTTAATGCATTATATATGTAAGGCAAAAGAAACCGAGGTCTATATAAACCTCTGGATATGCATGCACTCGATGGAGAAAAAAAAGATCAAGAGGAGGAGGTAAGTGACAATGGTTTACAGTCATTTGGTGGATCTTGTTGCCTTTCTGATGGGTGGTCCGTTTGTTTTCGATACGTTCGCGAAGGGTTTTTGCATCCTGGGGCGAGAAATGGCCGAGGTTCGCCGCGTTTTATCGAAGACGACGAAGAGTGATGGTGGTGCCCGTTACTAGAACCAATTGTAATTTGCTTTCACCTTAAAATTCAGAGTGTGTTGAGATCAATGATTTATTATTGGAAAGAAATACCATATTGAAAGAGATATCATTGGAATTTGCTCAATTTTGTCCCTCATCTTTCCATTGTCTTCTTCTTGTTCTTTTTTAACTTTCCTCAAATTCAGTCCGAGGACACTGTTTGAATACAAAATCACAAAGGGCGTGTTTGATAACAGATTTCGTTTTGGAGGGATTCATAATGAGGTAGGATTGGGATTGGGATTGGTACTAATGAGATGGGATTATTAATGAGGAGATGAATCTTTTATTCATGTTTGTTTTAGACTGAATTAGATATTGTACAATTGTGAATAACATGTTTGTTTTGGATAGGATAGGATTGTGAAAAAAATTCTCTTTCCAACCTTAATCCCATGGGATAGGATTGCTAATAACACCTCCCCGTGGGTTGGCTAATCCCATCAATTGGGGGGATTAAGTATCCCATGGGATTCCTAATCCTACCCAACAAAATCACATCAAACATGATTTTTGGAGAAAATCTCACTTTGGTAATCCTATCCCAAGCTCTAGTTCAGCTATCAAACATGGCCAAAGATTGATGGCAACTAGCTAGCAAACTTTTGACAGGCCAAGCTCGTATTTCAAAATTGCCCATTGTTACATTGGTGGTACTTAGTCCCACCATTCTCTTTAAGGTTATTCATTTTGAATGCACGTAATCTCAAGGACCGGGACCATCTGATGAGCAAGTGAATATAGGGGTATAGTGATCATCTGGACCGTTGGTTTCCCTAATCGGTGGTTCAGTTTATTGTAAAATTTTACCGGTCAAAGTAGAATTAACAAACATATCTGAATTATTGATTGTCGAGATGAATGGTTCGGATTGTGCACTACAAGGGTACTGTGATTGATTCAAATACAAGTTAAGTAATTAATACGGGTAACCTCATTATTCGTTTCAATCTTTGGATTATTAGTTCAGAAATTCTATTAATCCAAAAAACTTTTTTTTTTCTTTTGAGAAAATTTAATACCGTGGATATGTAGTTTCTGAGGAAGGCTGCATGTGTTGGATGTGTGAATGGACTTGTAAAATAGGAAATGTTACTAATTGAGATTTTTCACTTTCCTCAAAATGGGGCCCACACTACGCGAGAATAATTCATACAGTGCTACCAACAGCTAATTAATAAAACAAAGATGCTAATTTATGGAGGCAAAACAAATGGCAAAAAAACCTACTACAATAATTACATGAAGAAGCTAATTTAATTCCTTATTTATTTTATCTCTCATTCACCATAGATTAAACGTTTCTCGATCTTCTTCACCGTGTGTAGCTGTATCGACGCTATCAGGCTGTTCCCGTCCTTCTCGTTCCGGGCGTCGCGTAGTTCGAGTCTAGACGAGATCGTAGTTCTTGGGCTGAAGGTACGTAGCTGTTGGTGTTGTTGAATGGTGAGGTGTGGCTGTTATGGTGGTTGGGGATCAGATCTGTAGACTTTACTATGGTGGCAACGATGGTTGCGGTCCTAGTCGATAGTTGGGCGACCGGATTTAAGTGTGTGGATCTGTTGTTTCTTGTAGGTTTTTTTGGATTGTTGCTGTTTCTGGGATCTGTTGTTTCTCATTCCTTGTGGATGTCATTCTCACTCATTGTGGGTACGTAAGATTGTTTTTCCTCATCTGGTGAACTCTAAGTGAGTTCTTTGAGACTCGTTGTAACTTAGTGGCTCAGTACATTTGTGGCTAAGAATTATGTGTGAGGGAGTAGTTTCGATCTGTGAAACGCTCTTTCCCTCTATTGTAATGTTTTCTTCTCTACAATTGGAAATCTTCTAAACTTTGACAAAAAAAAAAAAAACGATTCCCGGACCAATTGCGGCCCAAGCATTAAGGGTGGATTTGGATTAAAAAGTAGTTGAGTGACTTATTTTTTTACATTTGTTTGTTTTGCGTCAAAATTTTGTAACTTATTGATTCGTTTCAACAAAAGAAATCAGAAAAGTAAAACTTTTTTATCAAAACTCATAATTTTTTGAATAAAGACAAAAATAAGTCAATAAGTCAAATTTTTTTACTTATTCTTGTCTTTTTGAAAAAATTTAAGAGTTTCGATCAAAAATTTTTACTTTTCCAATTCCTCTTGCCGAGAGAAATCAATAAGTCAGAAAAGTTTGATACAAAATTAACAAATCCAAATTTTTTTTAAATAAAGACAAAAAAAAAGTAATTGTTCCACTTTTAAAGCCAAATGATGTGTAAGTTCGATACGGGTACAATGAGATGTGGATAAGGATTTGCGAGAGCGCAATACAAGAATGCCAACAAGAGGGTCATCCAAGTACTACGAAAACAAAAGCCAAAGCCACACCCCCAAGGAAACATCCAATAAAGCAGTTGGATGAAACAGTACAAAGAAATCAGAAAACTATATACAGAGGACTTAGAGTACTGTAAGGCTCAACCACTACCTTAGTGAGCAATTGTCTATGTAAGTTGGTGTGTAGAGTTACTCTTCTACCCTTCCTTAAAAAAAAATTGTGAAATAACTACAAAACAAAACTATGGTAAACATTGAATTACGAATTTTAATCTTTTCCTCAGCTTTCCAACTTCTTGTTTTTCCTGAGCTTTCCCCTAATCCAATCCGAAACATCTTAATTGAAACGTCCAATTAGTTTGCATACATTTTCTACTATAACAAGAGTGTCCAAGATCTCTCAATGAATAACCATTTCGCGAGTGATTCTTCAGTATTCTGGAATCCAATCCGAAACATCGTAATTAATATTGAAACGTCCCATTAGTTTGCATACATTTTCTACGATAACAAGAGTGTCCATAATCTCTCATTTGAATAACCATTTTGTGAGTGATTTTTCAATGATTATGGAGCACCGCCACGTACTGCTTTAGGGGCCTCTACCACCACACGTTCACATGGGGTTCATACACCATATTTTGGGCTCCATGTAGATGTTTTGTGCATATATAGTTGATGCCCTTGAAGAACCACATGGCCATCCTCAAAGAACAAGCACTATTTTTTCCTTTTACACAAGCCAAACTGATCATATCCCAAACAAAATTGCCCTCAGTACTTGTTTTTTTTTAATGGCAAAAATAATAGGTTGAAACTGCTACAAGCATTTCTCATCCAATCTTTTATGGGATGTTTTTTGTTCCGTCTTTGAGCTAGCTTTGGTCAAATCTCCTACAGCCCTTAAGTCAGGCCCGAAATTACCAAATTAGCCCCCAAGCAGCATGCACCCATACCATGCCCTAAAGGATAAAGTAGCCCCACAAATCCCCTAAATATGCCCCTAAACAGTTCCCAGAACAACACCAAACCAGCTCCTAAATGTATCATTGTCCATACCCTTAGCAATTGCCTTGGCAAATTCATAATCCAAACAAGAATAAATTATATCCATCGTTGGTGGAATACTCCACTTTTTCATCACCGTTTATGCTGTAGGACCCCCAGCATAGTATTGCCAGACGAAAATTAGCTTGATCAAATATCGATAAGTATGTCAAAATCTAAATTACATACAACGGTTCCATACATGAACCAAGCCGAACATGGACATCGGACCATTTCAAGTATTAATATATAGCTTAATGCTGATCTTTCTTTACATGGCAAACCAAATGTAAAACTAAAGAATGTCTATTGTTTTGTTTGCTTAAATGAAAATTCTTGTGATTACAAAATTTATGGCCTAGGATAAAGCAATAAGCTAATTAACGATAGTTGATTAGAGGAATAACGTATGTATGTGAGAGGTTGTGTTAATTTGGTATTATGTTTGGATTATTGTGTGAGTATTATTTTTTTTTTTGATACACAGAGAAAATCGAGCAAGGATAGTTAATTCGAATATTCGAGACGGCTAATTGTAGTAATATATCATAAGGGCAAAATAGACGTAATCAACCAAAGTAACAATGGAGTAAATATTATCGCATTCCTGGGCTATTTAAACTCTTGAAATCATATCTTTTCTCTCTAAGTCCCGAATATGCGAAGCTGGTTAATATAGGCTTGATCCAGATATCTTCTTGAGAAAGAGTACATAATCAAAATCTTCTTGTTCTTTCAATCAGAAATTTTCGAATTCCTCTATTTTTGTATCTTCTTTTTCTTCCAGATCAGCTCATTTCATCGGGGTTTATTTTCTTCTTACTCTATTCCCACGTTAATGATGATCTCATGGGCTTCTAATTTGGTTCCTCAACAAATTCGATAGGAAGGAAGAACGGTTATTGTCTATGGCATATCATTTATGTGAGTGAGACATATTGATTTCATTTCTCCTATTCAAAAAAAGGAAAAAAGTGATTTAGTGAGATATATATTTATTTTATAACCTAGTGGGCCCTATCTGTCTGCATAAGTTTGCTTCATTACAAAACAATTATAAAAGCAAATTTATTGAATGATTACAGCCTAACATGTATGCATCCCCTGTTACAGGCCAAGTACAGCAATTTGGCTAGTTAATGCCTGACTTGGGGAAGAAAAAAACCAAGTGCTATTTAATCCGTGACCTAATCTATTCAATTTCACGCAGAAAGAGCAGACCAAAAGATGGTTTACAGTAATTTTGTCAATCTCGTTGTCTCGTTCATGGGCGGTCCGCTTTCACTCAGTTTGTTCGTTAAAGATTTCTGCATTCCGGGCCGAGAAGCGGTTGTTGCTCATGTTTCATCAACAAGTGATGGTGGTACCCTTTTTTTTTTTTAAGCAAATGTAATTTGGTTAAAGCAAATTGAAATAAAGAGATTGTGTAGCTCCAGCTTAAGTTTGCTACTGTTATGTCCTGTAGTTTGGTTATTTGATTATTTGTTGTCCTTGTTCTAGAATCTATTTAGAGATTATTTTTGTACTTAATAAGTTTGGATCTTGGTTTTAATAAAATGATTTTTACCAAAAAAAAAAAAAAGTCCAGATCTTCGGTTTGTAAAGGTATGAAGCTTACAAGCTAAAGTCTCCATGTAATGATCCCTAACGCGACGCAAAATTGAATCGATCACGGATTTTTTTGACGATCCGCATAGTTTATTTCCTATGTCTCAATGCGTTTAATGTCTTTGCAGAGAGTCATTTCCATTGGAAATCGGTATCTAGTTAACAACTATATACGGCACAAGTGAAATTCCTAGCTTGGCTTTTTTTTCCTTATATTTCTATCATTTAAGTTTTTACTTGTAAAATATGAGAAGAAATATTTTACTGACCTCAATGATAAAATTATACAATGAGGTCTCTATTTATACAAGAGGAAAGAGCCTAACTATGGAAGGGAATTATCTCAATTATAATAAAATTGTAATCAATCACAATCTTAATATCACAATATGATCACGATATTATTTTGTATATGCATTTATTCTAACATTAGTTTCAATAACTTTTGTCGTTATCAACTTAATTTCAATAAATTTTGTTACTTCTTCAATTGGTCGAGATTAATTTAAATAATCTAATTTTTCAGGATATTTTTTTTTAAATTTTGACCTTTTGTGGTTTAATTCTTTGCTATCATAATTCATATTCTTTAATTAATATTTCTGATGACGAGGAATTGAAAAGGACGTATACTCCAATTCGATAAATGTAAGCTTGCTAATAAAGTTTAGGGAAATGATATTGGCACTCCAAAAATTGATGCAGGCACTCCAAAATCAGTGTAACTCCAAAGTCACTTTCCTTTGTTTTTTGGAGTGCCTGCATCAATTTTTGGAGTGCCAATATCATTTCCCTAAAATTTAATTTCATTACGAAGTTTGTGACTTCGCGACAACTCTGTGTTATTCGATGTAAATGTTAATATATTGGAAGCTCACAACTCCCTCAACCGCCACTCTTCTCCACCTCCTTCCGCCCTTCCTCGGCCGTCTCTCCGCTGGCACCTTCCACCACACCCACATCATAATTCCTCCCCTCTCTCCTCAACCAACATTTCTTCTGAAATTGTTTGTACCCCAAAATGACCGTCCAATAAAAGCGTGTCACGTTACGGGTATTTAATTGGTAACAAAAGGGAGCAGCACAGGAATTTTTCCTATGCCAAGTAGCTGTGGCTATAGCAACTTGGTTTCCGGATATGTGGAGGTCGGAATGCAAAGATTGTGGTTTGATTGTCTCCCTGAAATCATGGTTTGGTAAACTGCATGCCAAGCATGACAGTTGTTGGTTACAAAAATGGTGCATGATTTCAAGCTCTACGGATGTTGTGCACCATGATCCTAAGAATTGGGTGATAACCGCCCACGGCCGTCTATAAAAGCAAGAAACGGAGAAGAGAAAAGCCCTCCAACACAACTTCAAGCTCGTACTTCAATTATCTTTCTTTTGACATCGGCCACACTATATTTATTATTTTGCACTTTCCATTTTGACAACTTCATATAGTTGCTTGTACTTTTTATTATTCTTTACGTTTGAGCACCGCACTCTCTACTTCTTGTACATAGCTTGAGAACATTATGAAAGTCCTCTTTGTTGAGGCAAAAAAGAACCGTCAGTAGATTCCGCACACAAGCCTAGGCATTTGTTTCGCCTTTTTGAGGGAAACAGAAATGTTTCCCTTACATTTTCAACACAAGGCACCACTAGTGGTGCCAAAAGAAACACCCCCATTCCAATCACAACCACAAACGGTGGTAACTGTCTTGAAATTTACCGAAACTCGAAATCACTGTGAAAATTCCAGTCCCTATAGTTATGACACACATCACAACAAACCCACCTCCCAATCTCCTAGACACCCCATTATTCGCACACCGGACAATTGGTGTGCCGAAAACATATACAACTAGAGGAGATATAGAGTTCAACAAGAGGTAATCTTAGGTTGTTCCGATAGAGGAAAAAGAAGGTGGAAAAAAACACTCACCAAATCCGTAAAGATTTTAGCACTTAACCCTACGTAGCTAGTGGTCAACCCCACGGCCACGTGGCGGTCGAAGGGGAAGTTGCTTATAGTTATCATGTAACATACGGTTTTGATCCAACAAATGCTGTTTCCAGACAAATCAAAAGCAAGTTTGTCCGGAAACAGCATTTGTTGGATCAAAATCGTCTGTTACATGATAACTATAAGCAACTTCCCCTTTGACTGCCACGTGGCCGTGGGGTTGACCACTAGCTACCTAGGGTTAAGTGCTGCAATCTATACGGATTTGGTGAGTGTGTTTTTTCCCATCTTCTTCTTCTTCTCCCATCAGAACAACCAAAGCTTACCTCTTGTTGAACTCTGTATCTCCTCTGTTTGTATATCTTTTCAGCGCACCAATCGCACTGTGTGTGAATAATGGGGTGTCTAGGAGATTGGGAGGTGGGTTTGTTGTGATGTTTGTCATAACTAAAGGGATGGAATTTTTACATTGATTTCGAGTTTCGGTAAAATTTCAAGACGGTTACCACCGTTTGTGGTTGTGATTGGAATGGGGTGTTTCTTTTGGCACCACCAGTGGTGCCTTGTGCTGAGAATGTAATGGAGACGTTTCGTTTTCCTCGGGTTTTTTTTTTTTTTTTTTTGATAAGCGTTTTCCTCGTTTTTTTTGTGGTTGTGATTGGAATGGTTGTGTTTCTTTCGGCACCACTGTTGCCTTTGGTTGAGAATGTAATGGAGATCTTCTTAAATTCGATCACCCATTCTTTGCTTTTGGTCTATTGTTCGTCCAGAAGAAGAATTGATAAAATGAAAACTTGACTCTTGTGATAGGAAATATGTACAAGAATTCTCTAATTTTAGGACCTCGCGCCAAAATGCCTCTTTCTTTCTTTCTTTCTCTCTTGTCTGTTTTAAGCGGCATAGAAAACTTCACGCAGAATGAAGTAAGAATTTACAGCAACAAGGGATGTGGCAAGATTGTGAGGTTGTTGTTCCACCAGTACTCGCCCAGCATGCCGTGGTCGGCGGCGGATTCCATTTCAGTTTGAGAAGAAAATCTTCATTTACTTCGACGACATTTCCAACCAACACAGCCAGGAGGAAGAGCTCTACGAAGACTAGAGCCTGAGCCCCGATGTAAGCGAGTCTCTGTCCAGCTCATTTTCCTCTTCCCCCGTCCCCGCTACCAGTCCAATTTTTGCCACTGCTTTCCGCCGCCAATGGTGTTCTTCAAGTATAAAGGAAACATAAAATTATTTTGTCCAGACTGCCACAATTATTTCATTGGCAATATTTCTCAAGTTCACAAATTGCTCGATTTCATCGGTATTAAAGACAAAGCTCGGCCAGATGTCCTGCCACAATTTCCTCAAGTTTGATTTCTATTCTGTTCAATCAGATTTATGTAGGAGTAATAATGTTGTGCTTGCTTAGCAGAAAAAAACAATGTTCAATTTGATTTTGATTACTTTTTTTGTTTTTTTTCAATTGTTGATCGTGTGTGTATTTTTTATAAGAATTGTGCATTTTTCTATGAGAACTGCGTATTGTTCATGAGAACTGTATATGAGAACTGTGTATTTTTATATAAGAACTGTGTATTTTTTAGGAAGATGAAAAAAATCAGATTGATGTCATTTTGGATGTTGCAGTTTGTACCAAGTTGGTCCAATTGATGACGTTTGGCCTCAATCTAATTTTTTCCGTCCAGCTTGGCATACAGACGGTTATCAATTGGATCAACTTGGTACGACAACCAAACTTAAAAATCAAAAGAGTTACAATTGATACTTGGAAGACTAAAAATAAGACTCGGATAAAATTAGGAGAACCATATCTATAAATTTCCCTTAAATACCTGGACACCCTTCGAAGCATACCTATTTGTCTCGCCACCCCCTCTAAGGATTTCGCCTACAGACAGACCTCCTTATGCAATGATTCTACTAATCTGCTCGGGCGTATGCATCTAGTCGTGGTCTTGCGTAGAGTACTTGATAACTCAAGATGGCAGCAAGGAAAGTTTGATGCTGATATGCAAGGATGGGATCGGAGGTCTAGTGGCGGCAACTGTCACGACAAGAATTTTAGAAAATGCAATTATTATATGTAAAAAAAAAATTTATGCCCAACTTATATAGTCTCGCCACTACTAGATTTTTTTGGTATACATTTCACCACTGTTAAGGTAAAATAAAATTCTGATTCCGTCCTTACTGATATGGCTACTTATGCCTGGATATATTGGTTCTTCCTCTGTTTTTCCTTCTTTCTTTTCATTCATCTTTTCGCTGGATGTATTTTCCTTTTGGTCTACATTTAGGCTTGTGCATGGTTTGTTCTCGATGAACCATTTGTTGAGTTTTTTAATAAATTTTGCAGCTGATCAAAATAAAAAAAGAATGCCTTTTGGGGGTTTTTGCGGATCAAAAAAAATAAAAAATAAAAAAGAATTCTTTTATTCTCCAGTTTGTACAAGCCAAATGTGGTATTATTAGGATTCACGCTATTATTCGATCAAAAGACTCATGGTAAACTCCACTAGCCTCTCAAGTTTCCTCAAGTTCATTTCAGGGATTTAAAAGAAGCCGTGTCCGCAGAAAGCGACCTAATTCATGTGATAAGTATTTCCAACCAACCCAACAAACACCTCACTAGCTACCAACAACCCCCAAAAAAGCCTCATCTTCTTGTCACTTTCTCATCACCAACCAAATCCAAGTGGATTGTATCTACGTTTGCAAGATGTAGCAGTAAGTAAACAGTCTTCAACCCTCATTTTTGGTGATTAAAAAAAATGGAAAATCAAAGGTTAGAAGTACAAGGGGCAAGCAGAAGAAGAAGATAAATGAGTACTATAGATCTTTCTTTTTATTATTTGATATAAAGAGTAAAGTTACTTACCATAAACTTTCGGGGGAAAGAAAATTAAGGTTTAATTTTCCTCTACCTTGCTCTATTTAGAAAAGAGAAAAATCATATCCGCATCCATCTATACTATATAGTGAGTATGTTAGTCCACATGACGCCCTCTCTTTCTGGTAGAGAAACTCTCCGTTCAATTACGAGGAAAGTACAAGAAAATATGGGAAAATCAACTTTCTCATAATGTTTGTAGTGTTCAGTTGGCAGGAAAGTAGTGGGAAACTTGTTTTTAAATTTTCCTGCAAGATTTACTTTCTTGCAAAAGTGATCCGGCTAAAAACATAGGATTTTGCGTCACGGGAAAAATTTTCTCCATTGTGGGGCCAAAATAATCGGCAGGTAAGAATAAAATTGAATGACGCCAATTGATAAGCCCACAATTGTGGTTATTTCCGGGCTTATCTCGCTCATTTTTGGGCACTCGCGTGCATAACTCTTTGTTTTTGATTGATTTTGCGCGAAGGGTGCTATTTTTGGTGTTTGCAGGTTCTTTTAGTTAATAAGGCGGCTTGTGCGCCATGAGCGTACCATCGTGAATCGGGGACCCGAGAGGTCTTATTGGAGCTTTAGTAAAGCCTGGAGGAGCAGTAGAGAAGCACAGTAGTAGCTGACAAAAATCTGCTGGAATCAGAAGTCCTACCGGTAGGAGATCAATGCCTACCGGTATAGTCCATGTCCTACCGGTAGGAGAAGGTTGCTACCGGTACAATTCCCTTCCAGAGAAGCCACAAACTTGAACCATCCAAGTTCTACCGGTAGAGGAAATTTTCCTACCGGTAGGAAACCAGAAGTTTCAGTCTCTCTTTTTGCCCGAAGCCGTTCTACCGGTAGGTGGCCAAGTCCTACCGGTAGGAGCCCCCAGTTTCTGCAGATTTCTATTTTCTTTTTCTTTTTTTTTTGTAACTTTAAAGGGGTACTATAAATACCCCCTTTGCACGTTTTTAGGGTTGTATTGTATCATTTTAACAGAGCTCTTTCTCTCTCTACCGCTCTCCTCACCAACTCTCTTTCTCTCTCATTAATGGAGCATTGATTGGAGAAAGTGGGGAGTTTTGTTCTTCATTAATGTTGTAAGTAACTTCAAGAGCTTCATTAATCTAGTTTTTGTTTCCATTTTCAGAGTGATGCTATTTCTCATCTTTCCTACCCTATCTCTTTTCATCTTGTCTTGTACTATGAGTGAGTAGAGTACCAAGGCTGCGTTGTGGGATGATTAACATCCCGTAATCAAGGGTGTAGCTCGTTCTTCTCTCGTAAAACTCCATTTTCTAACTTAAGCAGAGGTTAGGACTGATTTTATGTATCAAAACCTAGAGGTGTTAATCTCTTTGATCTAATGTAGGCAAGAGTTGAGACCTTTCGCCACATTTGATGCTTAGAGCGATGTCCCTCTTCGTGTTTGTCAACTTGAATTAAAAGAGTCCTGGCTGTGTTTAATACTCCTGTCAAAAGAGAAGAATCGAGCTTATCCTTGTATTGCGGGTGTGGATTATCCCTAAACCTTGCCTTTAGTTTAAATCTCCGTCAAAAATCCGTAGTTAGGTTAAGTAGCCATTTCCTAAATCCCTCAGTTGGCCGTCTCAACGCCAAATTTGGTTGGCAGTCCTAACGCCAAAAATTCTCTGCACGCTAATCTCGGAATCAAGTTATGGATGCGCTCCCTGTGGATTCGACCCCGGACTTTCGGGTTTTATTATGCTTACAACGGACCTAGCCCTACGCTTGGGGCATTCTTATTGCAACACACATTAAGGTCGCAAGCACCAATACCAAAAAATACAAATCAGGTTCTTAGAGCATCAGTAACGGGAATAATTAAAATCAATAACCAAAATGTGTCACGTCAGTATTTGATTATCTATTTAGTTCATAATCAAATTTAACAATCTCTACCTCCACATTGGTTATTTTTGCATATCTTACCAAAAAAAACCCAATACACAATGCACCTATGTTCCATCGCAAATGAGTTCCAATCAAGCACCCAACCACACCAAATTATTTGTCTCGATGAGACGATTCCAATGTTGGAGGTTTTTGAGTTATTGAGTTTTAAGTTTGGTTATTGAGTTTTGATTATTGGTAAAAGTTGTTAAGTTTGGTTATAGAATGGGTGGAATTTGATTACTTACTAAAAGACTTATAATTTTGCTTATTACAATGTGAGGTATTTTTTGAACATTGTTGTTAAGTTTACTTATTCACTTCCATTTGCTTATTACAATAGAGATGCTCTTAGAAAGACACAGATTTACGTGAGTAACAACAATTTCGATTACTATGATGCTTTCTGAGATAATTGTTTTGGAAAAAGATTGGCAATTTATTTTTTTTGAAAGTATTTATTTATCTTGTCATTGGTCTTCAATTTTGTTTTGTATTGACTAATTTTCAGTAAGTTTTTGCATCGGCAACTAATCAAATACGGTTGTTTAATATTTATTTATTTAGTTGTCATCTACTTATGTTTTAAACTTCATTTGTACGGTTGATTATCAGAGAATGTTAATTTAAATGGAGAATATGTATGACCATTCAAAATATAGCAAATTGAATATGAAATTGCAAGTCGATTTTTTTATTTCATGTTATGGCTTTGCATTAGATAAAATACATTTTTCGTATGTGTTAATTTTTGAAATACTATAGCCTATATTTAGCTCTCAAAGTTACTTTTATTTAAATTTAGCCATGAGAATAAAAATAAATAAGTTTCTCATAAGTATCTTTTCCCAGCAAATGAATCACTAAACTTTAGTTTTTCTGCAAAAAAAAATTGTCTAAGGAACACTCACGGTAAAATAGATTTCTTTTTCCATTATTTCACTTTACTGAACTTTTCTTGAGAATAACTTTTTGGTACAACATTCCTGATAACTGAACAGAACCTAAGCATCACTCAGCTACGTACACCTCTCCTATCCATTCCCCAACCTACTTCCTCCAACCTCATTTTTTACCTTTTTCTTCTTGTCCAAAAACAAAGACAGTTGACCACCATTTGAATTATTGATAAAAGGTGTTTTCACTAGCAAAAAATACTAAAAACTTAACACATTTTATCATCTCATTTTCACTAACAAAAAAGTTTCAATATTTTACCATCTCGTTTTCACTATCAAAAAAGTTTGTCAACAAAAACTCTTTTTGCTATAGTAACTTTACTCACAAACCCATCAACAACTTATGGGGTGTTTCCAGTAGTGAAAATTTTGTAGATTTTTATTTGTGGTTGAAGAGTTGTTAGATGTTTCTAGTAGTGAATAAGTTGTTGAAAAATGTCAAATTGTTTCCGGTAGTGAATAAATTGCTAATGGGTCGTTTGTGAGTACAATTACTATAGCAAAAAAAATTTTGTTGACAAATTTTTTGTTAGTGGAAACGAGATGGTAAAATATTGAAATTTATTTGTTAGTGGAAACAAAATGGTAAAATGCATTATTTTTTGTGATTTTTGTTAGTGGGAAACACTCCCTTATTCACTACCGGAAACAACTTGACATTTCTCAATAACTTATTGACTACTAAAAATACCTAACAACTTCTCATCCACAAATAAAAATCTACAAGTTTTTCACGACCGGAAACACCCCTAAGTTCACAATTCCAAAGGACAACTATCTGGCAATGAAGATCTCCCTAAAGGAAACATTAATAAACTTTACTCCTATTTCTTAGATCCCGAACTAAGGCTAGGTTTCGCTAAACAAATTTTTAGCATTAATAAATTTTATTTAGCAATTTTTGTCTTTATTCAAAAAAATTATTTTTTATTTTTGCGCCAAATATTTTGGGAAAAATAAAAAAATTCTGCTTTTATCCAAATATTTTGAGAAATTTCCACTTTTATGCTAAAAAGTGCCAATGTGGGGAGGTATTTTGGGAGGTATTCAGAATTTTCCCTCCAATAAATCTAAACTTGCAATCAAAGTGGGACAAAGCCTTTAATTGTTGTGGGGTGGTTCAGAACATTATTCAACTCTCCCAAACTCTTCAGGTTCATCATTCACCCTCTGGCTTTGATCTAGGGAACCCCTCCATTAATCCAGCAAAACATGACACCAAGTATATGCTCAACAATCCAATAGTCTTGGCCTTTGTTCGCTTTCATTATGTCTAAGAACTTTGTTGGCATAACATTGAAGAGAGAGAGAGAGAGAGAGAGAGAGAGATTTGAGTTCTCTAAGGCTCTATTTGGAACTTACAGAAAAGAAAAGAAAGGAAAGAAAAAAAAAAAGAGGAAAATAGGAGAGAAAATTTACTATTTATTGAACTTAAAACTTTTATTTTCTTCTCTCTTTCTCTCCCAACCAAACAATGGAAGGAAAAAATTTTAATTTTCTTTTCCTTTCTATAAGTTCCAAACATAGCCTAATAAGATTAATTGCTAATACCGGAAGGCACCTCCTTATCCAAAGCTCCTTAAGAATGGGCAATCCTCCTTCCTCTATTATAACCGAATTCAATCCTTTTAACAATTTTATCTTAGAGTAACGACTTAAGCTTCAAAAACCCTTTGACGACGTTGAAATAAAATTGTTCTCCATCACACCTACTACAGATTTCAGGTTTTATCAAATTAGGTAATGCTTGAAGAGCTTTTATTGCACGAGCTCCAGTCAACCCTGTCCTAGCTAGATTATCGAGTTTCGATTTCCAGTTTGGCAACGTTTCCGAACGTCTATCCAATTTAAGACGTTGAAGAGATTCAAGGGGAGAAGAAAAATAATACAAATCCAGAATCTCGTCGCTGCCTCTAGCTCAAACCGTCAAAGATGGTTATTTATCTGCTCGATGGCAGCCTTCTCGTGTTCTCTTTTTAGGTTCTAAAATACCCAATTTGCTCAATTGCCTCAAATTTTCTAGCTCTTTAATTAAATCATCGTTTGCCTCCACGCCCCCAAAATGCCTGCAACTCTTCTAAATGTTTGATCCCTCCTTTTATCTTCAGTCCTCTTTCACTATATCTTAATGAGGCAATAAGATGCCTCATTAAGCGTGAAATTTTAGGTACTGGACAGGTTTGAGTAACGTTGCTGCGGGTGGTGATCAGAACTAGGTTTGGACGTGCGTTAACTGCAACGATGATCGAACATTTCTCAGGGCGTACAAGAAACATTTATTGTCCTTTGTGTTGATGAGACATTTCTCCAAAGGAGGTTTTGTCCTACGACCGGAAAGGATGCTAATCAAGGTAATGTTTCTGTTTGTTTATTTGTTTTTGTCACTTTTTGAATTTAAATTTATAGATCAACTACGAAATAGAAAAGACCCACCCTGTTTATTTATTTATCTATATTACATTACACAACGGTTTTGCAAAAATGTGTCACTCACAAGTGTCCTCCGTGACACAATTAAGGGTTGAGATTGAATCATTAATTCCATTTCACGGCTCTAATTCTCTCCTAAATACAAAGTGCACTCAAAAGAGTAGTAAAGGATTTTAACCTTCATTTTGCATACGGGACCTGGGGTTTTTAACACTCCTGGCGTTTGAGTTAAATGTCTTCTAGACGAGATTAAGTCATTTCCGAGCTAATACCATGATTATGCTCAGTTTTTGACGTTGAGTGCTTTGGGTTAAGATTGTCTACGTCTTGGCTTGGAGTTGCTAGAAAGAAACGGTTAAAACAGCTAAGTTATCAGGCAATTTGAGTCCCTAGATCTTGCCGCTTGTTTTATCTAAGTTCAAACTTCATTTCTAAGTCTTTTTACCAAAATTTTCCACTTTCTATAGCAAAACCGACAGTTGGTCGTCTTAAACGCCGAAAACCTCACATAAAACCTACCATACGAACAAGCTAAATTCAATTTCCCTGTGGTACGATCTTAGACTTACCGAGTTATTCTACAAACAATTAGAAACCCTACGCTTCGGGCTATTACATCCGAGAGTGCATCTTTTCATTGTAATTAAGCATCCGGCTTTCTTGGAGTAACCTCGTGAGGCGCGCGCGGAAGCTCCAGAAGCAAGGCTACAAATTATTCAACGTGGTTGAAACCTCATAAGCAACGATGCACCATACCTATTTTAGCTTAATTGGACTTGTCATTGACCTCGGATTTGACCCTAGCCACTATTTTCCAACGTGGAGAATCCATTTTTGACCTCTAATTTTTTAGATTCTTGTTAAAAAAATTTGATCTCTAATTTTTTAGATTCTTGTTAAAAAAATTTGATCTCTAATTTTTTAGATTCTATGTAATTGTGAAAAAGTGGTAAGTTAAAGTAGAGAAGTGGATTTTGAAAATTAATTTGGTCCAAAATCACCTGAGACCGATGCGGATGCTCTAACTAACTAATTGCATTTGCCAGTCCCCTAATGGAGGTGTTGTACCCCAATTCGCGGGCTTTTTCTTGAAAAAAATTGAAAGGTTAGTGTTATTTTATATATGTGGGAAATTAATTTTCAAACTCCATTTTGTTTTTTAGTGGTGAAGTGTAAGGAGAGTGTGAAAATCAATTTTCATATATGTAAGTTACGAAAATGTCTTTACATGTGGATTATACTTGACAGAGAAACATACTCTAAAACGTAGAATAGAGGATCCTCTCTGTGAGGATCGTGTGAAGATTTTCATTCAGACCGTTCATCTCAGCAATCAATGATCCGGATATGTTTGTTATCTTTGATCGGCAAAAGTTAACTATTACCGGTCCAAGATAGCAAACATATCCGGACTATTTTATTGATTGTCGAGATGAACGATCCGAATTCCATAAAAATTCCCACTGGATTCTCACAAGGTAAATTGTCATAGAAGATCCGGATCCTAGAATAGAAGGATATTTCTGTAACTTTATGGAACACAAACAAAAATGTACTACTTAAATATCTTTTTCTGCCAGAGATTTTAAAGAAAGGTTAACCGGTCCTACTACATTCATTCTGCTTTGCTCCTCTCTTTTATGGATCTCATTTTTCGTTCAAGTCAAACCAAATCAAACCGAGCCTTTATGACTTGAATCCAAATGTCCAAGCCGATTATTTAAATTCTTGAACTGAAACTCGATAAAATATATATATATATATATATATACACGCATAACAAATCTAGATTAATGTTTAAGTTTGAAACTATTGTCTTCCCATTGAACAACACATGAGATTCCCTATCAAAATTTATATATATTTTAAAAAGATGATGTGTTCCCTAGAGGCCCTACAGCGCTGTAGATCAATAGGAGTTTGAATTTAATTAGAATCGTCAGCGTTAAAATAGACGGTCGAATCGGCCGCCATACAGCTCTATAATGCGGGCTGCACTACAGGATTTCCAACTTCCCCACAATGACAGGGACGGTTCACAGCCTTCACTTTATAGAGGAAAATACCCTAATTAAGTGTTCACTTTTAAACACAGGAGGTAATTTCTCTCAATTATTTGTCGACTCTTTTGGAACTTATTTTGATGGTTGAAATTGTTGAATCACTACATGTGGGGCCCACTTTTAGGTTTCATACGAATAATCGAAATTGTTCATTAACTAGTGCATGCACATGCTTAAAAGGCACAACTCGAAGAATTCGGTATTCGATATGGTTTCGAGTGTCGTAAGTAAAAGTGTGAGCAAACTACCTAGCCGTACCAAAAGGCCCGGCGCAACTTGATATTAAGTTTTTAACAACTGAATCCTTCAAACCAATTAGAAGACATTTATGAATCCTAATCATCAATTGTCCATGATAAACACAATTTTCAACAATTAAACACTACATCCAAGCATAGGATTTTATGTTGCCCGGTCTTACCTAAATTAATTGTTCTTCTTAGGCCCCATTCCAGAAACACAATAAGAACTTATTTTTTGTGTAATAAGAAGGCTTGTTCCTGAAAAATAAGAAGGTTGGTACTTATTTTGGAAGAATTTATATAGGTACCGACCGGCTGGAGAGGGAATCGTACCGGCGGCCGTGCCGGGCAGTCTCCGGCCACCAGACGGCCGATCCGAGCCGTCCAAAAATTCTATAAAAAAAAAAACCGAGGGGGCCATCGCGGGAATCAACGGCATCCGAGGTGTGTAGGGTGCTTGATCCGAGCACCCCTTTTCCGTGTAGGGTGCTTGATCATATATACATGGAAAATGGGTGCTCGGATCAAGCACCCTACACACCTCGGATGCCGTTGATTCCTGCGTTAGCCCCCTCGGGTTTTTTTTTTTAGAATTTTTGGACGGCTTAGATCGGCCATCCGGTGGCCGGAGACAGCCCGGCGCAGTCACCGGTACGATTTCCCTCCGCCGGCGCCTATTATCATAGCAACAATTTTATTTTTTGTACAAGGCAACTTCAAGCTCAAAAATCATGTGTTTACGCAAATAATTTTTCAACCATTATGGATTTTGTTTGACAGATCTCATTGAAATCTTTAATACGGTGCAAAAAAAATTGATTTTTTTTTCATTTACATTGTTTTTGAATTTGAAAATGTTAAAGGAACTTTTTATTTGAGTTTTGTGGAATGACCCTTCTTATTTTTGAATGAGAAGTGGCAAAATAAGTTCTTATTTTTTAAGAAGATTTTCGGAACGGGCCTTACTATATACCAGCCTCACAAACAAACCTAAATCATTCCAAAAGCTGTTTTATGACATCCATGTTCTACGACATACCAACCAAATCAAAACACTTCTTAGTAATTTCTCCTAGCGGGAGAAAGCATTATCGCAATTAAATTTAGTTAATATGATGATATCAACTTCACAATCAACAATTACCTATAAGGGTTTCTATGAGAACCTCATACTATCTATACTATCTATGGAATTCTTATTTTGTTATGGATTTTGTAAAGAATCGGAGAGAGAGATTTGGATTCTTCGGCCCAAGAAATCAGCCTTTGTAGAGACATGGTTTTGAATTCTCTCAAAGACGATCAGCCCAAAAAATCAACCGTTGAATTCAAAGAACTACTTTAGACCGTTAGATTTATGAATGTACATAAGATTTAAAAACTGAACTCGCTTATTATATAGATAACGATCTTTGTGGTAAATATTTACCCCAAAACTATAAACTGTAAGATACTAATACACCAAACATATCAAACCAGTACAAAAACAGGGCTACTGGCCTACATTACATGCTTTAAGTATAGGGAAATGATTTTGTCACTTCCTTTTTTCTTAACGTCACTCTCCTGCAAGTGTATTTTTGGTGCAAAAATACACTTGCAGTGAAGTGACGTTAACAAAAAAAAAAAAAAAGCAGTGGCAAAATTGGCAACCTAATTATAACCATAATACATTGGCGTAGAACAATTCGGAATCTCAAGGGAAATGTCAGAGGCAGAAGAAGCCTTTTAATTTTTCTTCTTTTGATTTATTTGTTCTTTCCTCTTTCAATAATTATTGGAGGCTTTCACATAGCATAGTACTCCTAGTAGTACTAAGCAAGGAAATAAGAGAACATAATTAAAAACAGAGGAAAAACAAACGTGGAGTACAACGATGCGGCGCTTGACCTATGAGACCCCCCTCCTCCTCCTCCTCCGTGTCCGGCTATGACTCCAGCACCGCCACGTCTACCACTGCCTCCATGACCACCACCTCCATGACCACCACCACCATGACCATGGGCCACTGCTGAAGTTGCCATTGTAGCAACCACTACGACAAGCACGAGAACAACTTTGCTTGCTAGTGACAAGGATAACTTCATCTCGGTAAACTCAAGCGACTGCCCTCTGGGATAGCTTTAGTATCGATAGGTTAACACTAACAGATTTCTCAACTGTGTTTGCCCGCAAAGAATTGAAGAAGTAATTTGGAATGTTCCCTTTTTCCCTTTTCCTTTTTAGTGTTCTTAGATTAGATTTGCAGAGGTCTTACTATACATATAAATAGAAGCAGATTGTCCATGCCTAAAGGCACTCTCGACATAAATTTCATATAATCTCGTAATTCACGTGCATGAACACATTTGTCTCTAAAGTCACATCAATGTTTCCATCTTCACAAAAATCCAAATCAAAATCTTTCCATGCCCAATAATAAATTCACATAAAGGTGCACCCCCCAAAAAAAATAAGTATAAACAGTCAAAAATCTAACCAGGAGAAAGGCAATTACTGGTATTTACCAAAAATTGAGAAAAGTAACGTAAAGGTTAGGAGAGAGAGATATCTGGTACAGAAAGTAGTGATTAATTAAGTTTTTGTTTTTCCCTAGATCGTACGGCTACGGTTTTAACATGAAGTAATCAAACGGCTCGTTTGTTTGCCTAGATATTTTCAAAAGATTCTGCTCTTGTATATATAATATATATACACGTACTAGCGGATGCCCATGCCTAAAGGCACGTCCAAAGGAAATACAGTCACAACTTAAATAAGTTGTATGCTCTACTCGTCCAATATAATATAACTTATTCTCTGACTCACTTTAAAAAGTTCATGCCAAGGTAGAGAGAATAAATTTTTAAAAAAAAGGCAATAACTTATAGGTTAATTATCAATCCTCTTCAAATAATATCAACTTAAAATGGAATAAAAGAGAGCATGGTACTCCTAGTACTAAGCAAGGAAATAAGAGAGCATAATTAAAAACAGAGGAAAAACAAGCGTGGAGTACAAAGACGCGGCGCTTGACCTGTGAGACCCTCCTCCTCCGTGTCCGGCTATGATGACTCCAGCATCGCTATGTCTACCCCCGCCTCCATGACCACCGCCGCCATGACCACCACCACCATGACCACCGCCACCTTTGGCCACTGCTGAAGTTGCCATTAATTGTAGCAACCACTACGACAAGCGCGAGAACAACTTTGCTTGTTGGTGACAAGGACAACTTCATCTCGGTAATCTTTTCGCTCAAGCTACTGCCCTCTGGGATAGCTTTAGTATCGATAGGCTAACACTAACAGATTTCTCAACTGTGCTTACCCACAAAGATTTGAAGTACTCCCTCCATCCCAATTTAATTATTACTTTTGGGAATTCGTATCACTTTTCAATTGATTATATTTTGTAATTTATAATATTTTAGGTGATTTTGAAAACATTGTATTATAGAACAAATCGAGATCTATCAAACAAGATCCATATTGAATATAAAACTCATTACTAATTTAAAGATATAACCAGTTTTTTTATCCAATTAGAATAGAATTGGGACGGAGGTTTGGAATGTTCCCTTTTTCCTTTTCCCTTTTTAGGCCCTGATCAGTTGTTAGGAAAGTATAGAAAATGATGGAAAATTAACTTTTCCATAACTTCTGTAGTGTTTAGTTGTCAGGAAAGCAGTGGGAAACATGTTCTTAAGTTTTTCTGCAATATTTACTTTCTTGCAAAAGTGATCCGGTCAAAAGTATAGGATTTTGCGTCACGATAAAAGTTTTCTCCATTGCGGGGCCAAAATAATTGGCAGATAAGAAAAAAAGCGAATGACGCCAATACAAAAAAAATACGAATTAAGTTCTTAGAAAGGCACTTTGAGATTTACGTGACCAACAACAATTTCGACTACTGTGGTTCTTTATGAGATAATTGTTATGAAAAAAATTGGTAATTCATTTTTTTTGGAAGTATTTATTTATCTTGTCATTAGTCTTTCAGTTTTGTTTTGATCAGTGAGTTTTTGTATCAGCAGCTAATCAAGCATAGTTGTTTAACATTTGTTAATTTAGCGATCATCTACTTATTTTTTAAGCTTCATTTGTACTATTGATTATTAGATGATGCAAATTTAAATGGGAGATTTGCATGACCATTTAGAAGATAGAAAATAAAAAGGGAAATTGCAAGTCGATTTTTTCATTTCATGTTAAGGCTTTATATTAGATAAAATACATTTTTCCGTATGTGTTAGTAGCTCTCAAAGTTACTTTTAGCCATAGGAGATAAAAAAAGTTTCTCATAAGTGTTTTTTCTCGACAAATGAACCACTAAACTTTAATTTTCTTGCAAAAAAATTTTGTCAAATGAACACTCATAGAAAAATAGATTTCTTTTTTCTTTACTTCATTTTACTTGACTTTTCCTAAGAATAACTTTCTTGTATAACATTCCTGGTAACTAAACGGAATCTTTAGTGTTCTTAGATTTGCAGAGGTCTTACTATACATGTAAATAGTAGCAGATTGCCCATGCCTAAAGGCATTCTCGACTTAAATTTCATATAATCTCGTAATTCGCGTGCATGAACATCAATGTTTCCATCTTCACAAAAATCCAAATCCAAATCTTTCCATGCCAATAAATTCACATAAAGGTGCACCCCCCAAAAAAAATATATATACTATATATAAACAGTAAAAAATCTAACCAGTAGAAAGGCAATTACTGGTATTTACCAAATATTGAGAAATGTAACGTAAAGGTTAGGAGAGAGAGATATTTGGTAGGGAAAGTAGTGATAGTTTTTGTTTTTTCCCAGATCGTACGGCTACAATTTGAACATGAAGTAATCAAACAGCCGTAAAGATTGCTCTCGTTTGAATGCCTAGATATTTTCAAAAGATTCTGTTCTAGTATATAAAATATATATACACACTAGCGGATGCCCATACCTAAAGACACGTCCAAAGGAAATACAATCCTAACTTAAATAAATTGTCTGCTCTACCCATCCAATATAACCTACTATCGGACTCACTTTAAAAAACTCATGCCAAGGTAGAGAGAATAAATTAAAAACATCAATAATTTAGGGAAATAATATTGGCACTCCAAAAATTGATGCAGACACTCCAAAAACAAAGGAAAATGACTTTGGAATTACACTAATTTTGGAGTGCCTACATCAATTTTTGGAGTGCCAATATCATTTCCCATAATTTATAGGTTAATTATCAACCCTCTTGAAATAATATCAACTTAAAATGGAAAAAACCAAAAGGTAATAAATTGGAAAGGAAAGTGTATATATTACCACAACAGCAAGTCAAAGTATAACTTAAGGACATTCTCTTAATCAGACGGCTACGATCTTAGCTTATAGGCGATCAACGGCTATAGAGGTGCTCATGTTTATATGTGTAGACAAAAACCGTAATGTTCTATTACATAGATTTTAGAATAATTTTTCAAGTGGCCCTACAAAAAATCAACTCAATTGGATATGTGAAAGTTGTTGATCTAATTTTAAAACTTTTCATTCAGAATTGAAGATCTAAATTTAGATCATCTTGCCGCGCCTTTATAGAAGTGCATTCATTAAAAAAATTATCTTGATTGGACATCAATAAGCATCATAATAGTTCATACTTTAAAATAATCTTTGTGTTTGGATACCTATCGTTGTCAAACCAACATAATTTTTCTTAGTAAATGATCATTTCAACAAACCCTACAATGTCTGCGGTTCAAATCAAAGAAATATCGAGCACACAACTGTCTAATATTTTTTAAATATTTATTCAGATTTTGGGATCCTAAATTCGATCAGAATGAGAAATTGAAAAATTAGATTAAATACTTGCAATTATTTGATTGAGCTGTTTTTTTTACTCCTACAAAATCAATCGAACAATTTATCTATAAAGTTATTGAGCGGCTCAAATTTTTTGTATAGGATTCCAAAGTGGGTCCCACAAAACCATCAGTTCCCTAGAACAAAGAATAGCTCAAATTGACTATTTGTGCTATTTTTTATTGATTTCTCTTGGAGTACTATTCATAATTAGACCGGGTCAAATTTTTTGGGTTAATTGTTCGTCTTGTTGTGAGGAATCAAAAAAGTATGGAAATGTAAAACGAAAGTTAAGAAGGAAAGTCTTTCGCATCTTGTATGAAGTTTTTTTAACTTTGGTCTATATTATTATATTTTTTTGATTCGCCTCACCATGGCCAACAATGTGATCGATGTAATAATTATGATAAAAAAATGTAAGAAAAAAGTTAAATAATACCGACCATCTTTAACCAAAAATAATAATTTAGACCAGAGGAACCTAACTTTCTTTTTCCTTCGCACAGAAAGGGAACCAAACTCTCTTGCTTCGATTTCAAGAAAAAAAAATTTGACTACTTTACATGAAATATAGAATAAAGTTGAAAAAAACTGCTAAGCGAATGAGTAAACAAGATGTGAAACCCAACAGGCCCTAGTTCACTCTTGCTTCGATTTCAAGAGAAAAATTATATTCAAGTAATTATAATAAAATAAAATTTCAAAATGATATAAAATATCATTAATCGTCAAACATTGATTATTTTTTAAGCTACTCTTGTGTTAAAATTAGACAAGGGCTAGTTTTTCTAAAAGTGTTAAAAGTAGTAAATGAGCTGCTTTTTTTCATCACTATACGGATTTTTTTCTTTCACAAAATACAAAGGAAAAAAAGCCTCTCTAGTTCTTTTAACACTTTTGAGAAATTTTGCGTAAATTGACAGACATAATAAAATTTTGAAAGAGTGTTGAGTTGTCGATAAACTTAACAAAAAAGTAGAATGAACAGTATTCTAATAATAAACTTCTTACATTTTACGATATATTTTCACACTTTGATGCACTTTTTAAACACTTGAATACATTTTTTCCAATTTTAACAATAGCCTACTATGTTATCAAAAAAAATAAAAAACAACAGCCTACTATGTTATCAAAAAAATTGCATTTTTTTATCCATATTTAAAGTTTTTTTGCATTTGTAAGTTTTTTATTAATGTTTCTAATAGTAAAAAAATTAGGATCAAAACCTATATTTTTTGAATAAAGACAAAAATAAGTTATTAAGCCAATTTTCTCATCTTTTTTTTAAAAAAATTGAATTTTGATCGTAATCTTTTTACTTTTTAGATTCCTCTCGTCATGATGAAGCAATAATCAACACAAAATTGACAAAAAAAAACTAACAAATGCAAATTTTTTTTTGAATAAGGACAAAAAATAAGCCATTTGGCCAAACAATCCCTACTTATGTTTTTAGCATTCATTTGGCTTATTTGGACAAACAATCTCTTATTATGTTTTTAGCATTTTCTATTTTAAAATTAAAAAGTTGTAATTATTAAAGTAACCTCATGAATGTGGTGACCCAACTTGGATTTTCGTCACAATTATTATACTCCATAAACACTCACACATACTTATATTTTTGAGAAAATTTCTTTTACACCTCTTCGATTTTGACCAAAAATTTATTTTGATCATTCACCTTTCAATTTCGGCATAAAAATATTTCGAATTTTCAATTTTTTTCAATGTCATCATTTAGGGATATATACATATATACACGAAAATAGGGTGTTTGGATCAAACACCATACACACATCAGATGCCGTTGATTCTCGTGTTAGCCCCCTCATTTTTTTTTTTAGAATTTTCGGACGGCTCGGATTAGCCGTCCCGTGGCTGGAGACGGCCCGGCGCCGCGGTCATTCACTACAGCAGGATTCAAAAAAAAAATAGATTCCTTCCAAATGATGACATTGAAAAAAATTAGAAAGTCGAAATATTTTTATACCAACATTAAAAAGTGAATGACCAAAATGAATTTTTGATCAAAGTCAAAGGGATATAAAATAAATTTTCCCTATATTTTTTTGGTAGATCTCATACACACTACTTTAGTTTGTGTGGATCTTAAAGTAAATGTGAGCATATTTGTGTAAGTATCGGTGGTTGTGGTTGTGGTTGTGGACCTTGTGGTTGTGGTTGTGGTTGTTGAATGATTCTTCTTTGTCATCTAAAAAAGTAACGAGAAAGGTAACCCAACTTGATCGTCCGGTTTGTAGGGACAGGGTCACAGGAGAGAATATGCTCCGATGTCAAATTCCTCCTCCCCGTGCTCCTTCCTCACTCCCATATCCCCAAAACCTCCTTCATTGACAAACTTCCAATTCTCTCTCTCTCTCTCTCTCTCGCTCTCAAATCATGAACAAGTCACCTACTTCCCCCTCCATTTCTCCATCCATAATAACTCCGTCCCTCTCTCCCTATCTAACAAAATGGGTTCATTTTCCCCCTTCGCTATAATCCCCAAATTGAAACCCAAGTTCGAACCCTTCCCAACCCCACACAAGCTTTTATTGACTATATATATCTTGGTTTGATTTCAAAAATAAATTCAGACTCTGTTGGGAACTCAAGGGAAAGAAAAGGGAAAATTTAAAAAAAAATCTCTTCTATTGTTTGGTTGAAAGAGAAAGAGAAAATAAAATAAAAATTTTGAAAATAGTATTTTTTTTTTCCACCCATTTTCCTCTCATTTGTAATTTCTTTTCTTTTACTTAAGCTCCAAACGAAGTCGTAACTATTTCGCTTAATCTATAATGTAAGCACGTAGAAACTTTCAAATTTTTGTTGTTAATAGTAATACTCTAAAAATAAACGGTTATAAGGCTTTGTTCTGCTAATATTCTTATTTTATAAGTTCTTATTTTTTGCGTTACAAGACCTGTTATTCTCTCACAATACATTATAATCAATTCAAAAAATAAAGTCACTTATTTTTTAGTGGAACAGAACCTAATTACACCTTCCGTCACGTCAAGATTGTCTCTTCTGAAAAGTCGTGTAATTTTTAATAAAAAGTAAGATAAAGATTGTCCTTTATTCTTTATTTAAAGAATAACGTACTTTCGTATATGCTTTCTTCTTTGTGAGTTCTTCTATCCGAAATTGAATGGACTTTCATTAAGCTAAACAAAATGACTTAGGTGTCATTTCAGTTTCTTTGTTAACCTTCCTTTTCAAAAACAAGGTATTTTGAAGCTCAAAAATCATGTATATACATAAATAATTTTCTACCAATATGGATCTTGTTTGACAGATCTTATTGAGATCTTTTAAACGATGCAAGAAAATAAAAAAATTATTTTTCATTTTTATTATATATGAATTTGAAATTATTTTCTTTTTAAAAAGAAAGATTTAGAAAGTTAGCGAAACGGGACCTAAAAACACAAACTATATATACACTTATACACCTTAATACACTTTTCACAGTTTTTAATACATTTTTTCAACCTTAACAAAAGTCCATTGGGCTCTTTTTAGCATTTTCTTTTGTTTTACATACCAAATTATCTTAATTAATATTTTAACTTGATGCAAAGATATTTTAAAATTATGCGCGAAAGTACCTTTTTTTTTAATTTAAAACCATGAATCTTTTCATAGAATACAAGTATCTTTCGTTTGACGACGAAACAAATAATATTATGGACCCCATAAAAATATGTGAAAGAGAAGTTATTGGGACACTAACGGGCGCTAAACCCAACATTTTTCAATCTTTATTACAAAAGTATGCATTTTTCCCTAGAATATTATTCCCTCCGTCCCTTCTTAAATGTTCACTACGATTCTGCATGTTATTTCTAATTGTCTATATCTCTCAATGTATATTGCAAAAAATATAATATATGTTGAAAGATACAAGCCATTGAAAATAACATACAAAATCATAATGGACACTTATAAAGGAACAGAGGGAATATTAGTTTTATTAATATTCGTGACCCCACATAAATATGTGATAGAGAATTTATTGTGATGGCGGTGCAGCTAATTTATTCACGATGGAGGGTGTTTGAAAGGGACCTATGCTCCAATACACTTCAATTGTGTAGGTGTCTCGGTGTGCTCAAATATAATTTCTTCTCCGTGATCTATGTTGTTCAATTTATAGAGCCTGTTGAACACTACGAATCTACAATCATACCAAAAATCAAATTAATCGAACATCAATATCTAGATGATGAATATAGATTTGTTTCACAAATCATTTTTTAAATCATACCAACCACCCACCCATTTTCATATACTTCATGTTACATGACCAATAAGCTAATGATATGAAATTAATTTAAATTTTTTTTACAAATATCTACCCAATGTAATTTACAAATTAAACAGTTTAGATTACGATGATAAAATTTCGATTAAACATACCGATATGCCTTACATTGATGCCACAGTGCATTACATTGACGCACCACTGGATCCCCTGTCATTATTTTAAGTAACGTCACTCTTGAGGTGACCCAAGTGAACCGTCCGGTTCTCCAAGTACAGTAGAGAATATGCTCCAATACTAATTCCTCTTCCCACTGTTCCTCCTCTCCCACCCCCCAAAGCCTTCCCACCATTAACGACAATCAACCTTCAACTCTCACTCCAAACTGAAACACCCTTCTCTCTCTCTCCTCTCTCTCTCTCTTCCATGAGCAATCCACCATTTCCCCTCTCCATTTCTCTCCCCAGAACTCTATCTTAAACAAAAACCCCAACAACAAAATGGGCTCACTCATCCCCTTCCCAGATCTCAATTCCTTCCCTGACCCCACCACCACCGCCGCCGCCGCCGCCGCCACTTTAATCCCCAAATTAGAACCCAAGCTCGAGCCATTCGACGACCCACTCCCAGGCTTCACCCAACCCCTCAATTCCATACCAAACCCTAACCCCAACCACTCCCCTCAAACCCCACTCGACGAAACCAATGTCTACTCCGAATTCAACCGCATCTCCGAGCTCTTCCGCACCGCCTTCGCGAAGCAAAACGTCGACGTTCCGAATCCAAGCGCCGACGACGTTGTGGATCCCAACCCGCTCGCCATCGTGGCCGTACCGGACCAGAACAACCAGGTCGCCGTCGTTCCTCCGAAGCGGCGCCACCAGCCGAGGTCTTCTGAACTGGTTAGGGTTTTGGATTTGGGGTTGGACGACCAGAGGTACTTTCGCGATTTGGTGAGGAAGACGAGGATGATCTACGACTCGCTGCGGGTCTTCGCGGAGGAGAAGCGGCGGGCGCTGGGTCTGGAGCGGCGGACGGCGGCCCGGGGGGATCTGAAGGCGGCGACGGTGATGAGGGACCGGGGGCTGTGGCTGAACCGGGACAAGAGGATCGTGGGGTCCATACCGGGGGTTTACGTCGGAGACTTGTTCTTTTTCCGGATGGAGCTATGTGTTGTGGGGCTGCATGGGCAGTCTCAGGCCGGGATTGATTATGTCACGGCGAGCCATAGCTCCAACGGAGAGCCGATTGCTACCAGTGTTATTGTGTCAGGTGGGCCCAGAAAGTTATTACCCTCTCGAAATGTATATGTATCTGGGGGTTATATAAATCAGTTGGATTCTCGAGCTTGGTTTGAATCTGGACCATTCATTTCTCATTTCGGGTATTTTTGGGTAACTAGCATTGCTCGAAAACTTATCCAGGAAAATTTACGAAGTTTTAAAAATATGTTCGGGGTTAAAGGTTTCATAAGCATCCGAGTTGTTGCCCTCTATTTCTGGGGCTTATAAATGAGCTTGATTCTCGAGCTTGGTTTGAAAACTTACAGATGGAAATTTATTACGGTAAGGGGAAGGTGCTAGGCACCCCTCGTTTCGGGTATTTTTGGGTACCTACCATTGCTCGAAAACTTATCGATGAAAATTTACAAAGTTTTAAATATATGTTCGGGGTTAAAGGTTTTCGATAAGCATCCGAGTTGTTGCCCTCTGAAAATGTAAATATATATGGGGCTTATAAATGGGCATGATTCTCGAGCTTGGTTTCAAAACTTACTGATGGAAATTTTTTAGGTTTTAAAAATATGCTATGAGTTTGAAGTGTTTTTGATAAGTGGCAATTTAACGATAAAATTTTAACAAGGTTTAAAATAGATTTTTAGAGTCGCTTATTTATCTGGTGTGAAGGTTTTTTTATCACAGCGAAATCTGGAACTGATGCCTGTGTAGTTTAAAATTTTAGAGATATAGGCTGAACGTGCCACCAATGTGCTTCAAAATGTGTTTACACCGGATTTATTTATGTAATAAAAAATTAGTTTTCTAATGAGCTGAACACAAGCCCGAATTTGTTTAGATTGGGTGCCTCTTGAAAATTATTATTAACACTGGAAAATTAATATATGATTCGGAAATGGTCAAGACTCAAGCTGCCTCTTGGAAATTTGTATTGCGTTTGGAGGCCCCTGGCCTTGTCCATAGTATCAAATCTTGTTTTCTTTTAGGTTTCTCATGCTTGATAAGGCGTAATCTAAGAGTTGTTTTTGGCATTTTACAACATGCAGAAAGCTTTTTAGCAGTTAGAAAATAATTCACAGAAAATCGAATGCAGACATTGAGTTTGTGCTTATTTTTTAGTTGAACAAGGAGCGAAAGTTTGAATTTGATAGTTGTCCTCACTAACAAACTTTTTTGGTCCGACGTTATAGGTGGCTACGAAGATGATGAAGATGCTGGCGATGTTATAATATATACGGGTCATGGGGGACAAGACAAGACGCATTCGAGGCAATGCGCCCACCAGAAATTGGAGGGTGGGAATCTGGGACTGGAGCGGAGCATGCATTACGGGATTGAAGTGAGGGTGATTCGCGGGATGAGGTATGCAGGTTCGCCCAGCGGTAAAGTTTATGTTTATGATGGGTTATACAGGATTTTCTATTCATGGTTTGATGTGGGTAAGTCTGGTTTCGGAGTTTACAAGTTTAAACTCGTGAGAATGGAGAATCAACCTGAAATGGGTAGTTCTGTTCTGAGGTTAGCTAAGAGCCTTAGGACCGAACCATTGACTGTTAGACCGGTGGGCTATGTTAGTCTTGATATTTCAATGAATAAGGAAAATGTCCCGGTCTTATTGTATAATGATATCGATAGTGAGCATGATCCAATGTATTTCGAGTATATTGCGACGGTCGTGTTTCCTCCTCATGTGTATCAAGGGGGTAATGGTAATGGGTGTGATTGCATTTCTGGGTGTACGGATGATTGTCTTTGTACCTCCAAAAATGGTGGGGAGTTTGCTTATGATCAAAATGGGATTCTCATAAGAGGGAAACCTTTGATATTTGAATGTGGTACTAATTGTCGTTGCCCCCCGAGCTGCCGTAATCGTGTGAGCCAAAATGGCGTGAGGAACAGATTTGAGGTTTTTAGGTCAAGGGAAACCGGTTGGGGAGTTAGGTCGCTAGAATTGATTCAAGCTGGTTCCTTTATTTGTGAATATGCTGGAGTAGTTCTCACTAGAGAGCAAGCACAACTTTTTACAATGAATGGAGATAGTTTGGTGTATCCAAACCGGTTTGCTGACAGATGGACTGAATGGGGGGATTTATCGCAAATATTTTCAGATTATGTGCGTCCAGAACATCCGTCGATTCCTCCTCTGGATTTTGCAATGGATGTTTCAAGAATGAGGAATGTTGCGTGTTACATAAGCCACAGTTCAAGTCCTAATGTTCTGGTGCAGCTTGTGCTATATGACCACAATAATCTATTGTTCCCGCACATTATGCTATTCGCGATGGAGAACATCCCGCCCTTGAGAGAGCTCAGTATTGATTACGGGGTGGCTGATGAATGGACGGGGAAGCTTCGTATCTGTAACTAGCTGAATTTTGAGGAGTTGGTGCTTTTCTGTTTGTGGTGCAATGCAGTGTTCTGGGGTTGCAGTACACTGAGGTAAGCTCAAATTTCTTTGTAGGTAATTGTTCTTTTGAACTTCATAGTTGTAGTTACACGAGCTTGTATGCATTATTCATTTATTTTATATGCTTCATTTATTTTATTTTATAAATGAATATTGATGTTGACAGAAAGGGCAAGAAGCGGCCAAATATGGCCTTTTATCGATTATTTTGATGTAGACAAAAATGTGGGCCTTTTGATGAATTCAAATAGGGCAAGAAGCGGCCAAATATGGTCTTTACGCATTTTCAGTGCAAATATGCCGTTACAGAGATTGAATGACCTGTCCGGGGCCTCAGAGATTCTGGATACGATGGAACTTTTAATGCATTCACATAGATTGTCCTCTTTCATATTGTATTGGCCTTTCCGTTATGTCTTGTTGGTCACTTATGTCTATTGAACCATGTAGGTTGAGCCAGGGATATCGTAATTGCCGTCCGTATACCTAGTCCTTATTCCGTTAGATTCATGTTGATATTGGGATTCATAAACCCTTCATCATCACCTTGAGAACTCCAACTTTCATGTCTAGCCGTCAATTTTGTTATATCCCAAAGTTAGCATTCGCCCCGTTTTATCTGGATATTTTTGATAAGTAGCATGCTTTCCTTCCATGGAGTCGTGTTCATGAAGTGTTGGTCTAGTGTAGCGATGACACTAGCTGCTGTGGTAGAGTTAAAGTCCATGTAGTTGTTTGCCTATAGTTGTTTGTAGGTTCCAGGTGGGTGTTTATATAGCCTTAGAAGCTTCTCGTAGAATCCTTTTTGTTTCTCTTGGATGAAGAGACTTCCGCAGAGCTATCAATTCTTCATGGTTGGTATCGTGAAACACATTTTTGTCAGGAATCTAATCTAGTTTTGTGGGGCTTTGATTGCTTGAAACTTCTCTGGGTTTAGTTCGAAAAACTTGATGAATATGACTTTCCCCAAGCTCTTAATTCATTTGGTTTGCACGATGTTACTTCATATATTAAGTGCAATGCTTTCAGGCAGTTCTATTCTGGTGGCTTTATCAGTCCCCTCATCTGACTTGTCTATTTTCTTTTCCATTAGTTGTAAAGCTACTCTGTATTTGTCTTGGGAAATGATTGATTGCTGTTGCCTTAAATGTCAATACTCAGAGTTCTAGCATTGTAAAGCAAGTGTTTTTATTGGCAAGCTGATACATCTAGATAGACTAGATGGTATAGTTTTCTTAGAATCTTAGTCCTTGTGTATGATTTTCCATTTAGGCAAGCATTGGCTGGTTGCAAGGCGTTTGCTGGTGATATCATGTTGTGTCTTATTGCACAATTCCTAGAACTAGGATAAAGTTTTGCTTCTGAAAAGATCTTCCTTTTTAGGAATGTATTTGAGATTTCATTCCTTTTATTTAGTCTGACCAGAAATCAAAAGTTGAATCCCCCCTTTAGTTTAAAGTAATGCATGCATGGTCTATGATACATAAAATCTCTATACCCAAAGTCCTAACAAAGCTTTTTTTGCAAGCGGCAAATCTGCATGAGTGTCACTTTCGATTTGCACGGAAAGGGAGTGAAGGAGAGAAATTGAGTTTTTGGTTAACAGATGCAAACAATTGTGATCATGAAGTATGTGTGGGGTAAACGGATGAGATTAGCCATTTATTTTGTTAAAATCGTGACTAAGAAAAGTTATAGTTCTTAATTGGATGCATCATTAAAGGAAAATCGTAGACCAAGAAAAGTTTGATTTCTTAATTGGATGCATCATTAAAGAAAACATTTTCCTACTTCAATGTGAGTGCGGAGGAAACAATGAAAAGGTTCCTTGAAATGTCTTTTGTTCATACACAGATATCGGGTTTATGGAAAAGTTAAGGTGTTAGATTCTTTATTATTGTGGGGAATATTGTTTCGTAAATGCAGAGGAGAATCCTCTGTCGTTAGAAGTTGACAAATCTGCAATTGTAAGGTCTGGGTTGGCATTGGTGAAGCCAGAATTAGGGTTGCCAGTGGGAAGACAATGTTAGTCAATTTTGCTCTTTCATGTGACATGGCTGAGTGATAATGGGAGGTTTTTCGAAAAACATGACGATATTGGTTGCATACTTGCATTCGTATAGAGCACCTGTGGATTCTTTTGTGTGGTACCCTGTGGCCTTCATCTACACCCTTCTCGCTGGATTCTCAAGCTGTATGGATTGTTTTCGTACAATATACTAAGAATTGCCCTAGCCTATTGCAACAAGCAACAAAATTAATAAAAATAATAATAACATGCATATTAATTCTGATGTTAGTGCTCATAATAGATCATTGTTTTTGCATTTATATTACCATAGTGCTACATGATATCGATTTTAAAACAACAATGACAAAATAATACATATATTTTCTAACCCAAGCCATGAGAGCCCTCATGATCTCCAGCTCATTGAAATACACTGTATCATAAAGCTGACCACATAACCAACAAGTTTGCAAGAACAAACCTCTGATGACAATAACTACTTAGAAAATCACCTAGATTAACACCCGAAGATCTAGGTAAGGAAAGAAAGAGAATGGTTCCAAAAAGAGAGAAATAATCTTCTCTCGGTGAGATCAATTACAGTCCAGTCCCTGCATTCACTTGTAAAATGCACTTAAGACCCAACTTGCACTGCATTATTGTGGCACAATCTGTTTAAAAGTTACTGAAATTTGGTAAGTGGGAAGAGGCAAGTTAAAAAGCTTGTTAAGAGTTAGAATTATTTGATTTGACAAAAAACACAGTGTCAAAGACCCATAATTATTATTAGGATCTCAAAAGTGGAATCAAAGGGAAACTGAAGAATAAGTTGTGAACCTCTCAATTCGGAATTTTTATCAGTTAAGAACATTCAATATTCGATTTCATTCTTCTGTAAAACCATCTTCATGGGAAAAGATGATACCAATCAGGAGGTGTCAAAATCACCATATAAAATGTGAGTTTCCTTTCCTATTAATTAGTAACATTCCTTTTAAAGGTTAATCACCATCAAATTGTGATAAATTCATGTGTGCTACTAAGTCAATTGGTCTACATCCTTTTTTGTAAACCATCATGATGACTCTACTCCCTAAAACCATGAAAGGCAGTTTCTCTGTTCTTTCCATGACTTGCAATTCTTTTACCGCGTGGGTCACGCGGCACACATGTTAAATTCCTCCAAAATGAACACAATTTCCATTTGACATTGGTAACTACCAAATCCAACAATTAAAATGCCTTGAAGTAAATGAGAAGACATCAACGAATATTAAAGAGGTGAATCTCAACATTTCAAGCCTTGAATGTTTTCCTCTTTCTCGTACTAAGATTAGTCTCTTATCCCAATGAGGTAAATAAGAAGTGACCACAAAGCGGATTTCAAGAACCAAAGACTCTTTTAATTATCTTAATCACAACAACACAAGGAACGGTAGTACCTAATGCATTGTCAATATAGCAATGAACAAATGAGTGGAGAGCTTGTTGCAAGTGGAGAGTAGTATTCCCTTCATTGGAGTTCTCCTAGGCGCGCAAGGCGAGGCAAGGCGCACTCCCAGCGCCTTGCTGACCCCAGGCGAGGCAACTTGAAAAAGGCAAGCAAAAAGCGCAAAAAAACAAGGCGAGAAAGCGACAAGGCATAAAAAGCCCACATAACACCATTATTTTCAGAAATAAATATTTTTTTTGCGTAGGTGCACCGCTCCTCTAAAAGGCACACACCTTGCCTTGCACCTCTCGGCTCAGACCCAATAGGACTTTACGTCTCAGTGCACCTTTCGCCCTTGACAACCATGCTCTGTCCAAAATGTTGGTCCTTTTTGGGGAATCCAACTTTTTAAGAAAACACAATCATTACACTTCCAAATAAATGAATTTCAAAATTGCCCTCCTTTAGAAAATGTAATGATTACTTTTTAAACTCTAATTCATTTTTACTCTACTTTTGGGTTTGAATTTGAATATGGGAATGAAGGGTGAACAAGGATATAACTCAATTTTTTCTCCTTGTCTAGTTAAAATGGATAAGAATTTTGGGACCTCCCAAAAAAGAAAGGTGGACCAACTTTTCGGGATGGAGGGAGTAGTTAAGAAATAAGATGACAAAAAAAATAGTGAGTGACCCATAGTGTCTTTGAGTGAGCTAAATGTAGAATGAAGCTAGACCTTAGTTGCACGAAGCGAGGGCAAGGGAGTGAAGGAACATCGAAGCTTCTCGTTTGGAGCGCCGGGGGATCATATAGGTGTAATTTATAGAGCCAAAGCTTGGCAGATCCAGCCAGTTAATCATTTGCCAATCATAGAAGCTCCTAGCTTAGACGATCTCTCCATTTAAGAATTCGAGTCAATTGCAAATGCCTTCTTTCGAAATATAATCGAATCTTGTCAATAAATTTCAGTCAAAGGGAATCTTCGATCTTCAAACCAGACTCCTAGTGCTGCAATTCATGGATATGAACAATGACTCCATTGTGTCTTCCCATTGGTTGATGGTGACAAGCGAAAGGGTGCAGTAGACTTGTCATTCGAACCTCTTCTCTTCGTCCTCACAAGGATATTGGTTAACCGAACTTTGTCTCCATTCTTGCTTCTTGCACAATGTCATCTCGTTTGTAAACATCCACAACAGTGGCTTGTCAACCACCCCATCTACCACATTCGTCGGTTCTGTCTCCGTCACGAACCTTCTTGAGGATTGGAACTCGAGCTCTGATATAAAAAATTACCAAAACCAAAGATACAACTCAAGACATAATGCCAAAAGAAATTCCCTACTCAAAGTTATAACTATATCAAATCTTCCTAGAATGTTGGCCTTCATACTATCAAATTGTTGGCATGCATATTCAATTAATAAACTATTTTAGAGTTTTCTTTATGTTCCTTATTCATGGTGGTCTATTTCTAATGGATTCAACCCGTAAGCTAGGACAAATCTAACAAAACACGCTATCGAATGATACCTAACCCCTCTGTTTACTAGAACAATAAGTTGTTCTTTAGGCCTGCTAGGACTTACTCCTTGTGAAAATTACATTTTTGGGTTTATTATTTGGAGGCTTCTTTCCCTTCGCCGTAAATATTTCATTAGTCTAAGTTTGATTTGCTTATGATGGGACATTGTCTCCTCGGCTTTTTAATTTTGCAGGGAAGTGATGTGTGCAATAAATGGTTGATGCTTGTGAGGTTATCTTTGAAAGTTTTAAATCATCCTTTGTCTATCTGCTTTTAATTTTCCTAGAGACAGGATAGCTTTGGGTAGCAATGCTACGGGGAGGGGTAGACCTAAATTGACATTAAATGTTGTTGTGTGCAAAGATATGAGTATAATGGGTTTGTGTGAACAATTGGCCCTTGATAGAGCTCAATGGAGGAAAATGATTCATGTAGCTGACCCCAAGTGAATGGGACATAAAGCTTGGTTCGGTTTTTTTTTTTTGGGGGGGCGGGGGGGTTATTAGTTAGCATCCCATGTTGAGAAGTTGTTTTGCGATCCATGAAAATTACCTCTTCCCTTTTACGTACTAATTCCGTAGGAGGCTTTTACATTGTGTAACAACTTAGAATGATTAGCATTAAGGAAGACTTCACTCATTGGGGGGTGGGGGTGTTGTTATTAGTTAGCGTCCCATGTTGAGAAGTTGTTTTGCGATCCATGAAAATTACCTCTTCCCTTTTACGTACTAATTCCGTAGGAGGCTTTACATTGTGTAACAACTTAGAATGACTAGCATTAAGGAAGACTTCACTCATTAAAAGCCTTTTTACGGGGTATAATAGATAATGTAAAGGGAAACGAAGGATACGTGATGAGAAGGAAAATAATTACATGTGATGCGTTTCTTCTTTATATGGTAAGTTTATTCTTTTCAAGATGTCAATTGATCTTCATGATGAAATCACTCGCGTGTAAATATTTTTGCTTTGTAAAATGGGTCCTTAATCATGGATAACAACCTAAACCTCTTTTTCATTTGCTTGCTTTGAAGTGTCCTGGCCCCATTTACGCATCTTTATTCTCTTTAAAGCATCTAGAATTGTTATGCTATTGCTCAGCTTCCATTTCTTGTGGGGGCTTTGTTTGAGTACCATTAATCATTCATGTACTGGTAGAATATTTACCATTTATTTACACAACCTTCTCCATCCATTGGAAGTTCATTTATTGTGGTCGGGAAACTTTTCATAACTTCCTGTTTTCTGTGTGTAATTTTATTTAACAATCCAATACCTGGAAGCACTTTTGGAAGCCAAGCAGTTGGCTTTCTGTGTTTCAATATGGTTTTTATTGGTTTGACTACAGTATTGTTGTACTCTAGCACTGATCTTATTAGCAAGTTTTCCAATAATATCTTCTTCGTTTAGTAAGTTGGATGCTTTTTGGGGTGATGCCATAAGAGGAAAGACGAACCTCTATTATCTGTTGCTTAATTACTAATTAGACGTATAATCCTTCGAAGGACAGGAATGGGCTTTCGAGTTTGACTTATTCAATGGTTAAGTGTATTTTGTCAAATGGATATGAAGTGTGGTCTGGAGGGGCTACATGTTTCCTCTTTGTGCCAAACCGTATGCTCTTAAACTATGGATAAAATAATTTTTAATGGGTCTTTTTTTTTTTTTGGTTCTCATTGTTATTTCTTGTTGCAAACTTGACAACTCAGAAATGGATTCCATGATGGAAACTGAACTAGTATTTAAGGTGTTTGTCTGTTTCCATGGGAAGCTATGTTTAACGTGGTTTATAAATGCCTTGTTCTCTTGGGCATCTGGTGCCAGAAATGATAGGGGCATTATTTCACCAAATAATAGTCCACACTCTTCTTCTTGGATGTCCTGAAGCTATTGTCCACACTCCACTGTCAAGGCACCAAGTAGTTGTTTTTTTTGTTCTCATTGGTATTTCTTGTTGCAAATTTGACAACTCAGAAATGGATTCCATGATGGAAACTGAACTAGTATTTAAGGTGTTTGTTTGTTTCCATGGGAAGCTATGTTTAACGTGGTTTATAAATGCCTTGTTCTCTTGGGCATCTGGTGCCCTGTTATGGCTATCTGAAAAGAAAGAAATGATAGGGGCATTATTTCTCCAAATAATAGTCCACACTCTTCTTCTTGGATGGCCTGAAGCTATTGTCCACACTCCACCGTCAAGGTGCCAAGTAGTTTTCTTTAAACTTTTTGCCCTGCATTCTGAAATGTTATAGTACTTTTAAAGACCCTTTGAATTACTATTTGCATTCTCAAGGTGACCATTTTATGCGCCTTCATTACTATTGGTTTGTAATGCATTTTTCTTGGCCCCATGAATCAGTAGGGTTATATGTGTGTCTTTCAATTGGATGCTTGCTATGGTTTACGGCATTGTATGGGTTATCTGCTTTAGAAGTCTCAAGTAAAGTCCAACGGTCCAATGCATGAGAAGAAGCCATTTTGGTCTAATGTTTGATAATCATTTTTTGTTTATTAATATCTTTTAGAATCTAATCAAATAAGTAGGCAGGTTATTTCATAAATGGATTGTCACAAAGTTTTGGCATTGTATTTGTCAGACTTGATCAATTCTCGTAAAGTAGTAATATTGAACTCAGCAAAAAAAGATTAATAAAAGTGAGAGCTGTTTAATGTGTGTCTAGGGTTCCTTGTTTCTCTCTCCCTTTCTCCCTTGCAGTTCTGCATCACATGGTCTTGATGGCAGTGAGACTGTTGGTTGTGTCCACGTGGAATGAGAGTATCCACTATCCGTTTATCCTTTGCTTGATATTTGATTAAGTAGAACATGAGTTAGTTTAACAGAAAAGGCAGACGGGGTTAAATAAGGTGCTTAGCAGTTAGTACTGTATATTTTGGAGACTACTAGTACTATTCAGGTGGAAGTTCTAAAATGGATTCTTGCGAGTTACAACCGTGGAGGTGGTATGAAGGAAATTCGATCTGTTGAGCAGCTTCAGAAGAGTCAGCAGAGGCCTGGAAATAGGGAAAATGACCGAGAGCTACTACCTGTCTTAGGCTATTCAAGAGTCATAAATATTCAATGGATATCCATATGGATTTTGCCCAGAATGTTCTATGATGAGCAAATTCCATATGAACTGACTACCTCCTGTGGTGGCTTAGGAGCCTTTGTTTGATGAATTGGGAGCAGGTGCAGAGGAGGTAGAGGATATAGAAGAATTTAAGGTTGGGAGTGTCTATAGGAGCTTGTATACGGATACAGGTATCTATAAAGATCAACATATAGAAACACTAAAATATTATTGTATTGTATTTTGCAACATCTGACCATGATGCGATTGAAGAAATCTATCACTCATCAATTGTCTCATCCTGAGCCATGTCTTGACTGGCTGTTTATACTGGCGCTCCCGAATATATTGCAATTGCTTCCACCATCTAGAAGCATAGCCTCGTAATTTACAAGTCACCTATCTAACTTCCTTTTCTTCCAGAATTTCCATATACTCAAGAAACTTGTCAACTTTACGAAACCAATAAATTAAATTCTCAGGATGGCAATTCCCATTAACACTAGGAATTATTGGTTGTACCTGAAAAGTTGAAAAGTCGTCATCTGTGCGATAAAACCCTTCAAAGTTGAATGTCGCTTATTCGACTGATATCCATAGTAATCCTCAAATAACTCGTCTTCATATTCATCCTCACTATCAAGTTGATAATAAGAATATCTTCCGGAGATGTTTTGATTAATAGGTTGGTTGCGGGCAAATCCCTCAACGCGGTTCCTATCAACTTTGTATTTAACAGATTGACTATAGGCAAATCCCTTGGTGCGAGTCCTGTTAAATCCTTCACCACGACCAACGTCAATGGGTGTATCTTCAACTTTGTTTGGTGCCATCGAACCAGGTAAAGCCTTGCTTTGATACCACTTGACGCAGCGGAAGCGGCATTCACGAGAGACTAGTTAGCGTACTAGTCCAAACAAGATAAACAACTCGTCGCAACGAGCAAATCTTGCGCACAAGAGAGAAAGAGAGAATCTCTGCAATATTATTGATAAAAGTTATAAAAGTTTTATAATTGAATAGGTTACAGCTCTTTTTATAAGACCCTAACCCTAGAAATCCTATTGTAAAAGTAATAATAAATCATGCCAAAACAAGCGGCATTAAAAAAAAAAGATATTTCCTAATTAATTAAAATAAAATCCTAATTCTTGTAGACCAAGAATCCTAATAAAGGCAGAAATCAAAATCAAACCGAATACGGAAAGTTAATGATTCTAACCTAAACGAAAATATTCCTAGCCAAAATCTTATTCTAAAACAAAAAAAATAAAATTCAAAAATTCTCCATTTTTGTCCTACATCACCAATGGACCGACTAATCGAGGGGTCCAAATCCCGCTGTCCACTAGTGAGGGGCTTAATTGAAGGCGGGACAAAGCCTTGTATGGACTGGCCTAACACACGAATTGGTTCCGTGTGGGTGGGAGTCAAACCCTTATTAAGAGGCTTCTTAAGGCTAGGTGAATACCACTGCGCCAACCCGTAGGAGTTTTATTGTATCTTATCATTGCTTCATATTTTCCTACTTAGGTTGCTTTTATTTTGTTTCTTTCGGGATTTATATGCTAGATAGGTTCTATCCCAGTTGCGAGCGTGCTCCTTTACTGGTAGAATGAGGTTTCTAGAAGATTTTGACTTCATAGTGCAGGAGCAAGCTTTTGAGATAGATTTGCTACCTCGAAGGAGGGTCTTGCGTCTAAGCTAAGAAATCCCTTTGATGTACTAGTTAGAACAACTGAACATGCATGCAGTCCACAAGATGAAACATGGGATGAAATGTTGAAAAGTAATGGTTCTACCTCGAAGTTTGTCTATATATAGATTTTCTTTTTCTTTTTTTCAGAACATTCATGTAGCCTACTTGAATTTATGCTCCCTGAAGTTAAAGTTATTTCAAAATTTGGGTTGTAATGATAATAATTATACTCCTTTCCATTGGTCAATTGCGTACTTGTGAAGTTACCCCAAAGGTAAAAAAAATGTAAGGTTGTTGGAAATACAATGTAACCCTTATCTTCAAAAGTTAAAGCGGTCTCAGTTTGATGATGACAAAGTTGGAACAAGCACGCAGAGAGCACTGTACACCAGAGAGTTGTATGGTGTGTTTGTTGGTTAACTTCTCTGTTGCTCTTAGGATCTTGTGACATAGCTTTATTTAGTTGATATTTGTCTATTTATAGTAATAAAAGTACCTTTGGTTGATACATATGGATTCTGGGCGCATAATTGTGAGTGCAGGAATATGAGGTATCATTGGTGTTCCAATTGGTTTTGTTTATTTTCTATTCTATGCTAAGTTGACTGAAATGCAGCAATGTCTTTTTGTTTCTGTTTTTTCTTTTATCATTCATTGTTGAAATTGACCAAATTCTTAATTTTCAATTGATTGCCTTGTGCAGATGGAGTTGCGACAATCTTTAGGCCGCAGCTTTCTCTGACCCCATTTCCCAGACTCTGGTCTCCAGCACAGAATGCTTTATATTTATTGACTAGATTTTACAGAGGAAAAAAAGAAGGAAAAAAAAAAAAACCTGTTGTGGCTTTTACCTTTGCTTTATTGGGCTTCAGTTCACCAACAATACCATTCCCAGATATTGTAGAGAGGGAATCGAGTTGATATGAACTGAAAGAGCTTGCCCCTGCAATTCCGCCGGATGGTATCTCTAACACCAACGAATCTCACCAGCTTCAGATACGAGTTTCTTGCATGACTGTATAAACTCTCGTAGTTACAACTTGTGTATATATGAATTACATGGCATTTGGATAATGTTTGTACAGGAATTGTAGCATCAATGCATTTGCGGAATGATGAATGCAATCCAATTTTTTTTTATTTTTAAAATAATGTTTGTAGTCATCTTGTGTGCATAAATTGACTCAGATTTGTAGTAGAACACCGATTTGTTGCAGCCTATTGCTTTCACACTGATTTGTTGCAGCCTATTGCTTTCGTCTTTTGCGTGAAAGTGGCTTTGAAGAGCTGGGGAAAATGGGATTGGATCCGGTCAATTTGGCTTCGGACCAATTTGATACACTTTTGGATGGTTTGGATGTACTAAATGGACCAAATTGGTTCAAGACAAATTGAGGGGATCTGGTCCCGAAGTTTGGGGCTTGAGTTTTTAAAAGCCACACACCAAACAGGTGGTTCCTTTTTTGGTTTATCAGTAAATTCTTCATAGAGATTCCGTTAATTCTGGGAAATTCTAACCACTGCTGGAAAATTCTGCGCACGATCTGGTCATTCACGGGGTTGGATTTACGTAGATCAGTACCGTTTGGGTTTTTTCTGTTTTCATTTGGTTTTTCCTTTGATTTCTTCTTTTTTGGGATGTTAATTTGTCAATTATTGATATAGTCGCGTATTTGTATGGATTGTATTTAGTGGGTTTGGGTAAAAGATTGGTAGAGAGTGCACATTTATTGGTTGATTTTCAGAAGGCTTAATTATAAGAACACCCTCTAAACTATCGCTTTTTGGCAACTTCACCCTCTTGAGTTTAAATTCGAGCAACTTCACCCCCCTAACTACCAAATTCGAGCAACTACACCCGCTCCCCTATTTTCAGTTAAAAAAAATGGATGGAGACCAACAAAATTACGTAGGTACCCTTTTTCAAAAAAAATTACGTTGTTAGGCGGTCATCCGCGTGGTCGACCAGGCAGTTGTCCGCGTGGTTGACCAACTGGTCATCTGGGTGGTCGTCCGGTGCCCTTTGGTTGACACACTTCTCTGGTCTGTCAGTCGGTTCGTCAACCTGTAGCTCAAAAATTTATCTAAATTAATCCGTTAAAGCATGTATTGAGGTCAATAAGTCTTTGTTAATATTAATCATTGAATCTAAGAGACTTTATGCTATTTTTCAAGGTCGAGAAAATATTTAGTCAGCGAAAGGACTTTTCGATAACTGGCTTTCGTGATGGTGTAATTCGAAATTTTTACTCAAATATGGAAGTCAATAGGGAAACAAGGCACATTACCTCTACTATTGGTTCAAAAACAATAGTTGTGAACCCTGTTACAATAGCCACTTATCTAGACGAGTACCAACACCCACCCGCCGAAGTTGTCACATTTCCAAGTCCGACATGGTCTCACCCTCCCGATGAAATTAAGGATTGTTAGAAAAATATGCATGATAATTTGTTGGAAAATTATATGCATTATTATTTATTATTTTGATGATTATATTGATGAAGTTTTTATTATTTGGCAAAAGAAAATCTTTTATCGCAAAGTCCTTTTTCGGACTAATTTTTCTTTGCCTTGACATATTGCATAAAGTCTCTTGAATTCAATGATTAATATTTACAATAACTTAGTGAGCTCAATACATGCTTTAACGAATTTATTGAGGTGAAGTTTTGACAGACCGGCTGTCTAAACAGAAAGCAATGTCAACCAGAACCAACCGGCTAAGAGGCCGGACGACCACCCGGTCGACCACTTTGTCAACCGGACATTTTTGTAAGGGCATTTTTGTACATTGATTTACTTTTCCATCCAATTTTGAAAATTTCCATCCAAATTCATAACAGAATTGGACGAAAAATAGGGGAGGGGGTGAAGTTGCTCGAATTTGGTAGTTAGGGGGTGAAGTTGCTCGAATTTAAACTTAAGGGGGTGAAGTTGCCAAAAAGTAATAGTTTATGGGGTGTTCTTGCAATTAAGCCTTTTCAGAAAGAGAAATGATTTTGGCACTCTCTTTTTTGTTAATGGCACTCCCCTACAAGTGAATGCAAAAATACACTTATAAGGGAGTGCCATAAAAAAAATGGAGTGCCAAAATCAGCAGCCTTAAGAAATTCGGTGTGAGTTTTCCTTACGAATTCAAAAAACATACCTATCGATATGTGATTGAGTTGATTTTTAAAAGGGTCTGTAAAAAAAAAAGTATTTAAAATTTATGAGTATTTTTCTTTTAAGAACCGAGAGTGGACCCCGCATGAAAACAACAGTTGTAAAGAGGGATGGAAAAAGAGGAGTGACTGTAGCACCTCTGGGGAGAAAAGGAGATGAGTCAGAGATTTTAGTTGCAGTGCACCTTGTGTGTTTCCTTTTAAGCTTATGTTTGGTCCATTTTCCATTGGTGCCTCGTGTAGAACTTAATCTCGTTCCATAAACACCTGACCTTTAAGTATTACTCATGTGACGGAGTTCCCAATTTATAAATCAAACAAAAAGTGCAATTTTTTGAGTCAACAAATAAAATATTTTCATGAATGGTTTTACTAATTGGTATGCAAAGCAATTTTTTTTTAAAAAAAAATTATGCATAGAAGTGTTTTATTTTAATTTTAATATTCCATGAACTATAATTTTGAGAAAAAAGGAGTATCAATCTCTCTCTGCTACTATTCGATCGCCGATCGTTGTATGCTTAGTCGTATTTTAAGCTTGGATAGATTGTAGATAGGAGGGTATTAAAAATGAACTTAATTTGGAATTGTGTTAAGAGTAAAGGAGTTGATGGTAGATTTAGATTCAGAAAACTCAATATAATTGAGGTTTTGTTCTTGACAATTCTTAGGATTAAAAAGAAAACTTTTTTCTATCAATTAATTGATAATTATTAGTTACGGGTTTGTTGAAATTGTTGAAATATAATAAGGAATTTATAAGGAGTTGTTAGGTAATTCAACGTTGAGTTTTTTTTACATGTAATAATAATAATAATAATAATAATAATAATAATAATACAGCTAGTATAAGATAGTGGTTCTTCTGGAAATGGTGAAACAATACTGTTTATTTTCTTACCGTCTAAATTTCCATGTGTTTCGTTCACATCCATTTGTAACTAACCAAAATAATATACAAATCCAAGCTCTGTTTGTTTCGATGTAAAATGTTTTCCATGTAAATGTTTTTTCAGAAAATAAACTTCAAATTTTTATTTACCGGTATTTGATTGGCACTTGAAAACATTTTCAAAAATCAACAAAATAGTATAGAGAGGGAGATGGGGAGTTTAAACGGTAGAGAGATACGAGATTATTGGAATTGAACATGGGTCAGGACTGACAATCGAGAAAACTGAGCAGTGAGAATAGCAATAAAAGGCAGCGGATTTATTTCGGAAAATAACTTATGGAAGATTTAAGAGTAAGTCATTTTCATCCAATTGATGGAAAATATTTTACATATTTTTTACACAACCAAATACCGGAAAATAGGTAAAACATTTTACCAAAAAATATTTTACGTCCAAACAAATGGAGCCTAATGTCACCCCAAAAAAAAAAATATATATCGTAGCAAACAAGTAGGCAAATCGAACTATGGTAACACAAAACCATAACGTTCTTAATTAACTTAACAAAACAAACATAACTTCATTTTTTTCTTCGGTATACACTCAATTGTAATACACCCAAAAAAAATGTGTAACATGTAAAAAGTTACGATTCTATTGTACAATACAAACTGTGTAGACCATAGTAGCCTTCTCCCAAACAAATTACTGCAAACAAAGGTAGTAGTAGTATAAAAGCAAAACCAGTGATGAGACCAAAAGGACAAATATGGAAGCCCAACTCCACTCTCCTCGATCGTGTACATATGGGATTTGACTATTTTGGTGGAAAAAGAATATGGAATCAGCATCTTAAGCTATGGATGCTAATTTTCAAGAGTAATAATAATGCTAGTAACACAACATTTTGGACAACAAATATATACCCAACATGCTCATGTTGCATAGTTTTATTCGCAATTGAATGAGATGCTAGTACTATTTTGTTATACAGAGCCGCATTAGCATGATGTGCATTTTGGTGCGCAGAATGTCGTGCTTGTAGACTTTTCCAATTTATAGTAGGGCACCAATCACTTCCATGCGACTGAATCAATCTCGTCTCTAGCCGACTTGTAAAGCTCAAGCCTCTTAGCTATTTGCTCTCTTCTTGCCATCAGTGATGGGCCCTCATCCAACATTTTGCCAAGCTGCTCCTTCTGCACATACCAAGCACAATATTTTCTTTCTTTGGTTAATCTGTCCATGTCGTGTTTAGGGTTCAAAGTGTCTTGCTCTTCCCGAAAACCCTAATTTCGCACTTTAAATCTCATTCTGTTTCAGGTTTGTTAGATTTGTAGAGTTTATTTGTTTTTTGATAAGTATCCGAAAGTTAAACACTCTGCCGGTGTAGTTTTAAAGTAAAGTTTAAGGTGTCCGTATGAGGAGTTCTAGGACTTGTACCACTAAATACTTGCATTACCGACAGTCGATGTTCAATCTTGGCTTCTGTTTACCCAGAACTTTTGATTCTAGATATGAGAAAACAAATAAGAGAACCTCGTCAAAATTACTCATCACATTCATTACCGCATCGAAATAACTTGTTGGATCACATTAATTCTACGAGCTTCAGAGGTCTATTTGATAAGAGTGAGTAATTTCGATGTCGTAGGATTAATGTGATCCAACCAATTAGAACCTCTCTTGTTCCCTTTTTTGCAGGTGCTGAATGTTTGGCACTTTCCCATATGGACCTCTTCTAACATAACCAGGTTAATACAAGTATTTTTGTTCATTCTTGCGCTTGTTACGTTAGTTTATTGTCAAAGAGGCACTTAAAAACAAAAGATGAACCCTAGGCTGTCTGGCTATCTAACTAGTTCGTGCCAATGTCAATTGTAAACAAACTAGGACTTGTAATACTGGCAGACTAAGAAGCACAGCCACATAGTGTCTCATGTCAGACACTGACACTCGCCAGATGCGGTGTCAGACACTCGTCCATAGGTATCTTATTTAGTTTTTTATTAATTCAGAGCTAGACACTAATCAGACACTTCCGGACAAGAGTTTGCATCTTTAAGTGATCCATGAAACACATTACTCGTTTTGGAAAAGTAATTTGTTGTACGATTATAACATAAGGACCGCGTAGATATATATCAATTCACCTCCTGTCATTTAGACTACTTAGTAGTTCTAGGAATGTTGTGTTAGACAATGTGCACCAATCTATGTATAGATCGACAGAATGATTTCTACATAAATGACTTATGGTTTATATCATTGGTTTCATGGTAACGCAATTAATATTTCACAGATGGTAATGGTCTTTTATGTTATGAAATATATAGTCTACTTGATATCAGACAGTCTTGTGTTGCTATTTCTTAATAATATATTTGGTTAACTCATATATATGATATGTTCCTACATAACATCAATGTCAGCGTGTTATGTAATGGATTTTGAGGAAAATAGCATTGTTGGCATGCCAACATAGTGACCATGTCCATGCTATTTCGCTGTTAGAGGACAAAACTCTATTTCAAGTGTCGTCTTTTTTCATTGTTGACACGTATCTTTAGTCTCACCAGCAGTTCGAAGATTATAAGCACAACAGATGACCCAAAGGAGCATATGTAGAATTCTTAAAATGATATCGGTAAGTGTTCAAAAGGTAGTTATTGGTGATTAGAGTTGCATACATTTCGAAGAGGCAAGGAGATACACAAGATAAAGTTTACGGGTTATGCATTGCTTGTGAATAATACTGCAAGTCTGTGCACCATGTGATATAACATTAAGTAACTTTACCTCTCTCCTCCCAACATTAGCATAAAATTGGTTGAGCAAAGATCTCTTGGCCTGTAGGACTTGACAATAAACAACAGCCTTGGGGATCGAAAGCCTCAATGTATCGCAAACCATGTTAACATAAGCTGTGACATTTGATCCTGACAAGAATAAAACATCATATATCAGAATCTCGGTTTCCTTTTTTCCATGCATGAAGTAGGATTGTATTTATCTTGTGTTTTCTATGCATTTTTTTCTAAATTACACTTAGCTTCTTAAATGACTTCAACTGTGCAAGTAATCCAATCATAGTGTACAGGACTATAGTTGTCAGTTAAGCAAAATCATAATTTCAAACATAACAGAAACAGATGCTTGTGTTGTATATGCATCAGACGAAATAAGAGTCATTTCAACAGTGCAACTGATGTCAAAGCAACCAGCAAATTGCTCACCGATTCTCCTAAGATGGTTTTCTGTGAACCGATCCAGATTTGAATTTGCATTTGAATTTGGCTGGTTTGAAGGTGCATTGGTATTCTTCTCTTGTTCAAGATGAAGCTTGCGGAAAAATTCTACCGTCAAATAAGTAGACTCCATCTCAACAAGCCGTAAAACTGTTTTCCGGCTTTCATCCCGAAATTTTTCCAACGAATCATTTGCAGATGTTGCTATATCAGATTGAAGTGATGGGAATCGCTTCAACTCCTACAATCACCATGACGCACTGTTAAGAGGAAGCGTAACAATTTGTATTTCCTCATGCTCTCAAACTTGGCTTTATTGGGCAGATGAACGATGAGAGCTCATACAGAGAAGATCACATTCATATACCACCCAAAAAAAATAGAGAAAGAGATATTAAGGCAAGGCACACAAAACAACTCAGCTCTGTTTTAAGCCAAAGAGAGAAAGATCCACGTAGAAATTTTAGGTGTATGTAAACGTCTAGTGCAATTTTTCCTATTCTTTTTCTTAATTATACATTTTCTTAGTTTGCCTTTTTTCCTTTATCGTGTCCATAAAATGAAAACTGCCCATTCTATTGAAGGACACAAATCAGATTATGTGAGTGTATATCTAATAGTAATGTATGAAAACTAGGGGCAAGTTATAACAAGGATGCACAACTGCTGCGTAAAGAGATACGATAGATATATCAAACTGTCAACAGGTGTCTTCATGTTAACAGAAAAAATGAGGCATGTCGTTGGGAAAAATAAATGAGACAGCACAAATGGAATCTTAATAAAACTGTCTGACATCAAAACTAGAAATTTTGAATTACAATTCAAGTAGTATATCCATGATGTGTCATCAGAGAATATCGTATTGATACTGAAAGTTCAGATGCAGTGTTTTAGTACAGTAGTCTTATTTCTTCTAGCCTTGGGAAGGATAAGACCCTAGTATTATTTTTTCATGTTTGTGGTATCAAAATTCCCAGATACCAACTTTATCCACAATTCATTTGCTTGTTTAAGTTAGTTTACATAACTCCAAAGATCAGTGGGTGTCTATTAGACGTAGCTCCTCGTAGTGTGTTCTTAAAGCCAACGAGAGTGATGTGACAGCATAAGAATTTGAAGCCTCAGTAGAGTTCATGCTTCGATTTGAAGGAGTGGGCATTCATATACTCCTGATATTAGGCTGTATTTGGATCAAGGGTTTGGGTAGGTAGAAGGGGAGAAAATGGAATAGTTCGAGGATCTCATCATCCATTACCCATTACATCCTTTAAACAGAGCCTTATGGAAACTAGATTAAGGCAGTTTTATTGATCTTTTTGGACCTGATCTTCGAGCTAAGGCAGGCATTCGTTCCTCGGCAAAGTGTTCACTTCTTTTTTGCCAAGTTCCATTCAATTTGTTGTGGGTGATGGAAAAACCAGCAAGCTACGACTTCAAAGCAACCATGTTTATTAAAATGAGAAAGGGCTTTAAATTAGAGGGAGAGAGATTTAGTAAGGCGGGCGGAACTTGAAGAGTGAACCGAGCCGCACTAGCCAATTATGTTTTTTAGTAGCAAGCTACGGTCTAATCCCTAACCTAGGTTGGGGCGAAAACTCCAAAAGTCAGGTTCCTTTCCTTAATAATAAGGTATGCTTTCAAGCCACTTTACTTTCTTAGTAAAGGACGCAGTGAACTGTAATTGTGAAAAGGTTGGAAGACCAAGACCTGGCCAAAGAAGGTGATAGAACTATGTTCCAATCATATTAAACTCTGGTATACCCCTAAGACAAGTTTAGAAAATATTATGCTAAACAGTTTGCGGATTGCTTACAATGGGAAGCTAATTTTTTTAACAATGAAATTGAAATCATGAACTAGCATATGCAAAAAAATCCAACGGAAGATATTGGGATGGCCTATAACGACGTATCTTGACATACTTGAAGGAAGCTAGTAATTGTTAACTATTCCATAGTAATTTTGGTAATAGGTGAATTAAATTCCCAATGTTGGTTTCTGACTTTCTGTTAATGATCAGGTGTGCTGGAAGGGGTGTGAATTGATTAAGATACTAACAATGTTATTCGCCCAAGACAATATAACACAGATTCCAACTGAAGTTCCAACACTTGGTCACCTGACATTTTACCACTGTATAAAGTTGAATGTCAAAAATGCCTCGGTTACACTATGTTTTATGCCGAATACCAACCCATTCATATGTTAAACAAGGTAGACTTAAACTGGCCCGTATAATGTTGTTACTAACTAAAGATTGTTCACCTCTGTTGCTGCTATCGACTTCCTTACAAGTTCTTTGAGAATGAAGTGTACCTGAGGAAAACAAATTAGAAAGTAATCAATGACGAGAACTGGAATTAACTAGGATTTATATTTGATAACAAGATACTTTTGTTTCATTATCTCCTAACAGTGACGATTTTACAGCAAACACAAAAAGGCACTGAATATAGCAGGCAAAAGAAATAGATAATCGTGTAAAGAACTCACGCCTGCATTGCACTATCTTATAAATATCAAATGATTGTATGTCAATCCTCAGAATTGACCTCGAAATTGAACATACAAGCAAGGGTAATATGGGGGGCAGCCATTTTGATGGTACCATTTATGCTGAGCCTGAAAGTTAAATTAACATATGGTTCTGGCTATATCACGTAGATTGTCCTAACTGCATAAGGCAACCCTTAATTCTGACAGACGGGTGGGCATTAAATATTTACCTACACATTCAACTTGATTTATGATGTTCTAAATTTCCAATTTACTAGGGACTTAGCAGAAAACTTATATAATACACACGAAACGCCCCAAGACGCTTTGGATCATCATTTCTGTACAAAAATAAAACAAAGATACCAAGCAATACAAATAGTGAAGCGTGTCCCTATGTTCTTGATATAGAAACTAGATGATTCCCATACTTGGACACATTCCGCATCCAACGCCCCTAAAGAGTGGTCCGAAAAAAATACAAACTACCAGCTAACCTAATTAGCATAGATACTCATGTTCAAGAAATCTACATGGCCGTGGAATTAAGTAGATCAAGTAGGATAATGAATAAGTGGAAAACATTACAGCATCAACAGAGGCTTCAGCTGGGCCTTTGAAATAGCCGAGAGACCCGTCAATGAGTCTTCTGTACCCTTGTTCAGGAGCAATCAAATGAGGCTGATAGCCATCTGCCTCTGATATTACTTTTCTGACATTGTTTATTGAAAGATGGCGATCCAACGGAAGCTTTTTAAAAGCAGCTGGTAATTGATGATCAAAAACCCCATATATCCGATCTCCACCTGGCCGCCTAATAAGCAACTCCTCATGTTATAACAGATTACAAGAAAAGAAATTTTCTTATAAGAAAGCTGAAAATCTGATGTAACCTGGAACCTATAAAGCATGGGTACAGGTATGACATGCGGGGGCACTACATTACAGGTACGTAAACAAGGTGAAACCTTTAAAAAAATGTTACTGGTACAGCCCGGGGAATGTCTATAGTATATTTTAAAGAAACCTATCGTTGTATTCTGTATCTAAAAGACAATTTAGCAACAAATGCCATAATACTTCATCTCGATCTAGATAATAGGAACCCTAGTGTTCAATTACCCCCTTTGGCATGGTGTTAGGTATGGTCTGATCTATTTTTCAAATATTTAAGTAAATATGCCTTAACTACATAGTAGAACATATGCGCTCAATTTCATAAAGTAGTCCTGACTCTTTACCCTTTTTTTCCTATACCTTTTTTTTGTAGTTCAAGTTCATTGAGAAGTTCTAAAAGCATCAAATCAACCTCTGGTATTCAGTTTTTTTTTTCTATGTTTTCAGTTTTATTTTCATAATGAAGTTCCTAAGAAGGATGACATTCTTCATGCATACATGTCACACCACTCATTAAACTTAAACTTCCCGTGCTAAAAAAATATGGGGGGTGCTCCAAGCTAGTTCTTTTGGAAATATTGAGGTATGTAAGAACAACTGGATAAAATAAGAAATTAGAATTGAAGAACGATATATGGGGGATCAATCCAGAGAGTTTTGCACAAAAGGCTTTGAGAGTAAAATATTAGTTTCTACTTTCTAGAGATAATAATTAACCAATGTGCGACAAGCTCTAACAATAATGTCATGGCCTTTTGCAAACACTCTTTTTTTCTTTTTTTTTGAAGATTCTATGTAAAGTCATTACCACATGGAAACCTCTTTAGCATTCTTACTTTGTTGCCGAGAATTTACATATTACAAAAATTTCCCTTTTAGCTAGGGAAATGCTTGATCTGTGTGACTTAGGCTTTACATGGCTGTTGTTTAACGTTCAAACATAGAGTGTCTTTGTTGTCTTGCGTTAACCGGTAAAATAATGTACAAGAATTTGTCATACTTGTTGATATTCATGTATTCTTTGTATTTTTGGATTAAACTATCCACAATTTCCAAAATGATCTCCCTCTAACTAGCTGTTTCTTGTATTGAGTTTAATTACTATATCGACAATTTTATTACTTCTACAAGTTCTGACTTTTTTTTCTTTTGATAATCGAAAGTCCTGACTTCTGTGATTGGACAGAGAATGCTAATAGTCGTTTTCTTTGAATGGGTACAATGGTATTTAGTAGTGTGCTTTATGAAAAGAAACAAAAAGAGATATATGATTCTTCTCAATAGGTTCACAGGAGATTTTGGTGAACTTGCGAAATTGCTTTCATAGTTTTCAACAAGTGTTTTAAGGTGAGGTACCCCTTCAGATAAATGTGTTCCACTTTTTCTTCAAAGAGAAGTTCTAGGTCCCTCCAAGAAACTATAGACATGACTCACTTGATGGTCTCTATCCAAAAAGTCGATTTGGCTTAAAGATACAAGGTCGCATTGACATCAATTTTGCGTTGGAACTAATTCATATCCGATACTTTGATAGTCCCAGAACCATTGAATCATATGCGATCCAAATAGAGGCACTTGCTTGAGTACATGATAGTATCTAGTTCCACACATGGGAAAGACTTGTAAGATAAGGATTCAAAATGGATTATCTTTGCTCGATTATTTTTCCATTAGCATTTCTTCCCAAGCAGCACATGCAATAGCAACCAAAACGCTACCACAGGAGCTTGGGAACAGCATTGAACAAGTTGGAAATACCCAATGCACCCTAAAAGATGCTATCAATTAATGTCATTATGCTACCAGCAAAGACATGCTTGAAACTTCCTAACTAAAGATAACAAAGAATGTGGCATTACCCTCCATCCAGGTGTTCCTTAAATACTTTGTCAAATGCTCGACACATTTCCAAAATCGTGTAGAGCTGAGCCTGCACATAAAGGTAAGATTTCCCAAGTAACTAACAGGAGCAAAGGAATGTTAAGAATAATAACAAGGAACAAAGCAATCTCTTCATGTAACTGGACATAAATCCAGTGATTACCCCTCCATCTACTCCGACAGGCCTTCCAATACGATCCAACTCCGCATTAAGCTCATCAATTGTCTTATTGATTAATGCAATAATGCTTGGTATGCGCTGCCTGATAACAGTCTCCAAATGCTGGTCAACATACGAAAAAGTGAAATGTATGAGATGAATGGAGAGATGATTTAGGTAACTATAAGATAAAATGTAACTAAAGGGAGGAGACCTTCGATAAAAGTTTCGCTAGATACTCGGCACCCATTTTGTGTGACAAGTGCCCATACTCAGGGCTAGATTCAAAATACTCCTGCTCCTTTCTACGAGCAGCAAGCATGTCAACATTCTTGTTGATATCTGCTTGTGAACGGTTCACAATTCCAACCCAGGGATGTTGAAGCCTGTATGATCTTCCTTCAAGAACCTTAAAACAATTAAATAATTGATTGTCATGTGTTTCCTTTGGCAACTGAAAAACTACATAGAATTCAAAAGAAGAGTGCACCAGAGTTTCAAGGAGTTGAAAAGAAAAGAGAAGATAACCATGACAAGATAAAGATTCTGGATATTGCACTAATATACAGGAAGTACACATCCTATGGATTGAGAAATTGCCAAAACGGAATATCAAGTACATACATCCAGAGCATTCGTGCCCTTGTCCATTAGATCAAGTTTTGTTACCACTCCAAATGTTCTTTCACCTAAAAATAACAAGTTAACACAAAAGAATAATTATCTACCGACATTCGGCAACAAAAAAACACGAAATGTTGTAATCCAGCCTTAATATGTAATAGGTAAATACAGCAATAACTGCACAAGTACCTGTTGGATCAACTTCTTTTGCTAGCTTTATAGCATCAGAAGTGGCGATATCTTGATTAGCAGGAGAAATGGCCAGTATAATGCAATTGGGCTACAAAACCAGAATAATACATTAGTTGACACTACTGCAATTGTAATTCAAATATGAGGGTACAACTTGCTTTTGCAGGATTTGGTACGACCTGCATTTAATTTAGAGACTCATAATGAACTAATAATTTCCAATTTTTGTCAGTTTGTGAAGCAGGTAGAAGAAATAACAAGTCCCTTCCCTCTCAAAAAAGGACACATATGCATCAACAAATGCAAAGGTGCACCATACTACCCCAAAACACACCAAAAGCAAGACACTTCACTAACCTAACACAATCGACCTATCTATATCATGTATACATTTCTTAGTGGCTTTCTAGTTTCTCCAGAGATGAGATGCCAATATAGTATCTGTATTTGGTAACCAATGTGTCATTTTTTACTTCAATGGTTTTCCGTCTCTAGTAAGTCTACCAGGTAACACTTGGTATGTTTCTTTTCAGGGAAATGCCACAGCAGTAGCAAGGGGTCTTAGTGGTGTCATTAGTGTTGAGTAGCTTCATATACATTATTGGGACCATTTCGTAATAGCTTAAGCTCTTGGGACTACTCGTAACTTAACATCTTATTTGATCTCAGGTTGGGAGAGGTCTTGGGTTCAAGTCTATTGTAACCATTTGTTCCCCGTTTGCATTATGCATTTCCCCTTCGTATTCTATTTGCCCTATCTATGAAAATTTGCATCTCCACGTGCCAGACAGGGTTGCACACGAGGGAGGATGTTGAGTAGCTTGATTTGGGCCAATTCCTGATAGCTTAAGCTTTTGGTAGCAGTTGGGTGCCAGGGGATTAAGTGTTGTTGCTGCTGCATTATACGATTGGGACTTCTTACAGACCGAAAGATACATTAAAGGTCAAAATAGCCACAATTGAAGAGGGATAGAATTGAGGATCAACTGAAACTAGGACTGCTTTAATTTCCCATTCCTCTAGGAGGACTGCTGTAAACTAGGAGGAGGATCAACTGAAAGTCTTCTGAGATATCAACATGTGCAATTTCGTAGGAAGCCATGTGAAGCTTTAAGACAAAGACAAGGTAGATTATAGATTCTGATACTAGCTAGGCTAAGAAATTGCATGTGTAAGTTAGTATTTCTTTTAAATGGAGCAAAAGTTATTAGCTGTTCTTGGAAAGATAAAGAATTCTCACCTTCTCAACATAAGAACGGACCATGTTTTCAATATCCTCAACGATAGACTCTGACTGTCCCTCTGAGGAAAAAAAATTTTCATTACTCTCCGAAAAGCACAACTCAATGGATTAGTTTCTTTATGTTATGTTGCAAAAAAATTGTCATTCTGATACTTACCCACGGCAACCTTTGTCAGCCCAGGAAGATCTATGAGAGTTAAGTTTACAACTGTAGAAACAAAATCATGCAGATAAGTCACAAACCAAACTAAGAGAAACCAACCTTTGGCTTGCAATTTAAAAACCAGAATTGATTTCCACACTCCCCTTTTTTATATCCACACACCCTTTTTTGTCTTTTAGCAAAAAAAACACATACCCTTTGATCAACACTTAAAAACAATAAAAGGGAGTATGGATATCAAAAAAAGGAGTGCGGATATCAATTCCCTTTAAAAACGCCTAGAAAACAGGAGAAACCTAGAGGAAATTCATTACAAAATTACAAATGACAACATGAAGTTTTTTTGTTTTTTGGGCAGATGAAACCATCTCTCAACACTTTTCTTTTCTTGTGCCACATTCTACTACATTTGGACGGGGAAAAACATTGGAATCTTCAAGAGAACTCAAAGAAAATTAAATCTTATTATCTGAGATAAGATGGAAGGTTCCATCTTCCTGCATCAAGGCCCATCCCTCCTACTTCTCTAAAAGTGAATTGTGGCCTCCTTTGCTTCAATTAAAAAACAAGAGGTGAAGCATCCAGACCGAGCCTTTGAAAGTTAGCTGTATGAACAATGAACCTTTTCTTTTGGGTAGGTAAGATGAAAATAGCAAATACCTTAAAACTAAGATTGAAAGTAGAACTACTGAGGGGGGTTAAGGTCTCGGTATTCATCTCTCCCTTTTCTGTGTGCTATAATGACAATATGTGTTCTTCCCTTAGTTGTGTATAGTTTTTAATACGGGGTATAACTGCCCTTAGCTTTGTACGAAATAGTCATTAGTTTGTTATGTAGTCCTGCAAATTCTACCACAATAAAATAAAAGAAGGTAGAATATATGTCATTATGCCAATATATTTCTGCTATCCAAACTAAGGAAATACCTAGACCTAGGAACTAGATAGGGTCAAGGCAATTACATACCATTTGGAGAATAAATGCTCAGGTGAATTGGAATGTTAGAGATTTGCTTAGACTTCCCTGTAATACGGTCTGTTTCATCCGCAATCTCCTTACGCACTGATGCTGCAAGGGCCAAAAAAAACACTCATCCATTAATGCAAGAGGTAATTATTCAACATTCACTAATTTCTTATAAATTACACAATCAAGGTGTTAAGTGTTCCTAGCACCAGAGTTTTAGAAGAAAAGTCTAAAGAGTAATTGCTTAATACATAGTGACAGTCACAGAAAACATGGAAAAGGATGACAACTTTCAACAATTCTCAGGTAACTTCAAGGGGATGATGTACTCTTTATGGTTGGACAGTATTACGAAAATAAGGAAGCCACAACATCAACAGATTGGTGGGGTTTACTTGGAACATCAGTCATTCTCCAGTGCTTCCAAGCGGGAGTGGTGGCAGGGGTAGACTCTATATAGACCTAACCTATGGAATACTAACATGCACAGCTCGTAGTGAACCCATGTCCCATGATTTCCAGGCCCAACCTTTCACGATGCACCATGAAATCGTCCCTGGATATACTGGGAACAGGCAAGATTGGGGTTATATGTGTAAAAGAGATGGGGAACAGATGGCACCCCTTCTTTTACATTGTTCGGTGGCTTGGGAATATGGAGTTCAGTTCTTTGTTGTTTGGGCAAGCATTGGATGGCAATAGTGGTCCTGTACATCTGGTGGATTTTCTACCCTGCCAGCTGGGGGCAAGGATTGGGAAAAGGAGGAGAAAGGTTTGGGATACGACTACTTTATTTGCCTCACATGGTATGAGAAAACCAGCGCCATTTGATCATAGTGAGAGTCCTTTGCTATGGTGAGAAACAACAGTGACTATCTTGCTTAGTTGCAAATGTAGACCAATTTTGAGAATTTGCAGAGCTTTTACATACACATGGTAGTGCAGAGGCCCTCTAGGGTGACCATCTATTTGTATATAGGTGGCATTCCCTTGAAAACACTTTTGTAAAAATTTTGGTCACGTATCAAAACAAAATTTGGAAAAACAACCACAAAAGTCGAGCAACTAGAAGCTGTAGCTTCGCACAAACCCTAATGTATGTCGTTCTGTAACAAGTGGGAGATTCAGAAGAGACAATGTTGGAATATAGATTTATAATAACACCCAAAAAACATGGCAATCAAGGACTTCAAGTGAGGCAATAACAAAGCACAAGGGCTGTTCTCATTCCTTTCAACCATCGCATTTTTGTAATTGCTGCTGCTTCTTTTTGTCTTTCCTCTTCTTTAAACTTGTTGATGTTGGTTACTGAAGAGCACTGGAAGTTGCCATATGCATAAAGAGCACATAATGTTGCAACTGGGCCGACTACCCACAAAAAGTTATGGGAGTTAACTAGAAAGGGATTATGTAAGCTATCCTCATCCAAGAATATTCAATTTCTTAGCCAGTTCTTCTAGAAGCGAGCTTTTGAGACCTCTCTCGAAACATGCATAATAGATGAGATTTTCCACTATATGTGAATGAGAGCTTGCTGATATGCTCATATGGAAGATTCTACCCGTAATACATCCATAAAGATGAAAGATGGAAGACGGATAGCGCCTCTTCCAACCAGCATTCTATCATTAGCTTTCCTTTCCAATGCAGTCTGAATGTTAATCCTAATAGGCAATAATATATTATTGGAACACAATCAAGTTTGTCACATTAAGGAAGCCTCAAAAACCCCTTGATACGATTTCAATTATTTGAGCCTTATGAGGTTGACTTGGTAATATGAATAACCAAATGAGCCATTACATCTTCTTCAGTGTCCAAATAGGAAAAGGTCCTTCTACCTCACCTTGAAAGATGGGCACCCACACAACAGTCATGCAGAACGCATGGAACTGAATAATATACAAGGAAAAGACACAGGGTTATCTGCCTTATTGCATGTCAATTCATACATGTTACATAATGGTTATAAGGGCACATAGGATAAAAACACACTTCTACATGAGTAACTTCCCACATTGTCCTGTAACTACCTCAGTTTTCTTAGTCTTTTCAGCATTTTTTACTTGCTCTTTCTTTGCAACCCGGATTTCAAAGACAGTTTTTCTCTCTCCTCATTCTGGTCAACAATTCGGGAAACATAGATTCTTCTACATAACAATACAAAACTAATTTTGAATGATGATTTGTAGAGTTGGTTTAATGTCCACGCTTTTTGAATTGGGAACTTTTTATTCATACTATTTGGATATAAGTTCTGGAAACATGTGTTATGAAGGGACGAAGGAAGTAAGTGTTCTCTCTATTTAACATCCTAGGTTCTATGTTTTCAAGTAATGATCCCCTCTATAGGTATTCAAATTTCAATATGCACATTATCTGGGTATTTGGGGAAGTCATTGCTCTGTTTGACATTGTTATCAGAGGTAAATTTTCGACTTAAAAATTAGAGAGACTACCAGTTTGTTTATTTTCCGTGCAACACAATTGAAAGGTTGTAATGAAGTGCACACTAAATACACCTGACAGAAACCCAAAACAAAAAGAATCATTCAGTAAATCAGACTTACCAAAATCAGTAAATCTCTTCTTTGGTGCATGCAGAAACTCGGCATATTCAGTTCCCCTTTCTATCTTATGCAGCTGCAACACCAATGGCCTCCTAGTAACGATACCTTACAAGTTCAAGGAAAAAGACATTAGATATATGTAAAAGGAGTGGATACTGACTATTGGCTCATACTTTGAGCTATAAAACCAATGAAAAAGAAAAAATACCACAAAATTTCCTCTTCAACAAATGGGTTTTGGTTAAAGTTTTCAAGTGCTAACTTGTATCCAATTTCTACCATTTTCCAGTATGAACCATACACATTGGGTAATCACATTAACGTAAGAATGCACAAGGTTGCTTGAGGGTTAAAAATAGTAACTTCTAATCCTTTTTGCCAAAATAGCCAAAATATTCAGTTATATTCCAACTAGGGATGGGTGAAGATGCCGCCCAGATGCATATATTCAGTTATATGCTAGTTTGGAGAAAACATTTAACCAATGTAGGATAAGCTCTTAATGCTCTTTGCAGGTGCAACCCTGGCTCCCACGGGAAGGAATGAACATCGGATCCTCATGTCCAAGTTTTAGCACAAATAAGGAGAATCGAATCGATCACAAAGAAACAAAGATTCCCAACGCCCAACTCCGACACTACTGTAAAACATCCATCCCAGAACCAATGGGCAGCGAGTGGACAGCCGTCCATGGCCAGATAATTGTTTGGAGTTAATAATTAAACCAATGTGACCCAACATCTTGACTCTTTTAAAAAAATACTTTTTTTTCAAGCACAAATCCAATCATAGAGAGCTGAAATTACCAGATCCACGAGGCAGAAAATCTCTCCCGACAACACTTTCCAGCACCGATGATTTTCCAGAACTCTGATTGGCACATAAAAGCAAGAAATTGAAGCAGGAAGACATAATAATCAAGGACCCCATTCGATTGGTCAAAACTGCTAATGACAGTCTATAATCAAAGAGGATAAGTAATTCCATAGGACTAATTGGTCCTTTGGAATCATTTTCAAAAGGAATGAAATAGGCATTCCTTGGTCTTCCAATGGAATGACCACCTATCTAAATTGGTGAATGATGATTCTAACTCTAGAATTGTACCTATCATTTTGTAGCAAACAAAACATCAGAACGAGCATTACAAAGAAATGATCATTCCATTTCAGCTGCATTCCACTAAACCAAGCACTTACTACTAGTGATTGGACCTTTGCATTATACATTCCATATTCAGTGCGATTGATATTCCAATAGGTTCATAATCTTTTCACCAAAAATTGTAATCTTTGTTTTTTACTTGAACATCAGAAAATTTCATTCATATTGCCCATCTAACTCCATAAATAAGATCCCAAGGCTATCTCAACAAGTTCACGTCTGAATCAGTGAATGATGATTCTATTTGTATCAATCATTTTCTATTTGGATCCCAAATGTTGGAATGAGCATTCCAAAGAAATGATCATTCCATTCCAGCTCCATTCCACTAAACCAAACAGTTCTTACTACTGATTGGAATTAGGCATTATATATTCCATATTCAGTGCTATTGACAGTCCAATAGATTTATCATCCTTACATCGGAAATTTCATTCATAACACCAATCCAAGTCCATAAATGAGATCTCCACATTACGTGAACATGCAAATTCACTTCAAATACGATCAGTCAAACGGGTCCTAATTGAAAAAACAAATACTCCTTCCGTCCTAAAAAGAATGTCCGATCCGCATAAGGAAGCCACAAAATGCCAACAAATTCACGTCCAATCCGATCAATCACACGAGTCCTAACCGAAAAAGCAAATACTCCTTCCGTCCCAAAAAGAATGTCTGTCTGAAAACCGAGGACTCGAAAAGAATATGTTTTCATCCGAAAAAATTCTAACTTTTTCTCAAAAACTAAAAAAAAAAAAACTCGTTGATATCTAGTATCTTGCCAAAGAAAGTTTGAAACTATTTTTGAAGCAAAATGTAATTCTTTTTTAAGTTCTCGTTTGGGACAATCTTTTTGGGACGGACAGAGTGCAACATTTGGGAGCAAAAGAGGTGACCTGGCCTCCGACGACGGCAACAGAAGGGAGAGCTTCCCAAAGGGACATCCCTTCACCACCATGATCGCCCAATACAGTGCAAGCTCTCTGGATTCTGTTAACCAGTCCAATCAAGCTCTCCATTGTCGCCATTGATGTGGGAATGGGATATGGAAGCAGGAATGGGAAATGGGATCGAGATCTGATCCGATCTGATCTGGGTTTGTGTCAAAAAATATGTTAGTGCGAATGTATATGTATATGTGTTATATGTATAGGTGTAGGTGTAGGCGTATATAGGAACGGTCGAATCGTGAAGGAAAAAGAGGACTATTAAAGCACCGTTATTAAAGAATGTGGTAGGAAATAGGCTATGAAAATGCAAGGGGACTCTCAGATGGAGGAGATGCAGAGGTGGGAAGGTAAGAAATTTAGAAGTTAGAGAGAGAGAGAGAGAGAGAGAGAGAGAGAGAGAGAGAGAGGGAAAACGGCAAAACGGTTGGAACGTGGAAGGAGTGGGGTTGCATACAGATGTTAGAATCTTGTCTGTCTTTTGATTTGTTTTATTTTGGAAAATGATATTGGCACTCTAAAATTTGATGCAGACACTCCAAAAAATAAAAGAAAGTGGCTTGGAGTTATACTGATTTTGGTGTGCCTGCATCAATTTTTGGAGTGCAAATATCATTTCCCTTTATTTTCTAGTTCATTTTGGAGATTTTGGAAAGAGAATAGGGAAATGGTTTGTGTGCTTCATTTTTTATGAATTCACTCGAAATTGTCTTTTGTTTATTTTGAAACAATAAAAGACAAATTTTGGAGTGCATTTATCAAAAAGTGGAATGTCAAAATTATATTCCAAGAAAATGTAGTATTGATATTAGACTTAAAAATGATATTTTCTCAAGAAAACATGAAAATACACCGAAAGAAGATACAAATAAAGTATCCCATGCAATGTATTTAGAAGCATAGATCACTAGTGAATATTCATTTTTTATTTTATTTATTTAAAATCTGAAACAATAAAATAAAATAATAATAAAAAGTAAAGCTAGTTATCTAGGTACCATTTACGATTAAAAAAAATTAACTTAATCATCTTCTATAGAAGCAACTTAAACTTTTGAATACATGGTAATTTCAATTATGTGACATAGATATAGAAGTACTAATAGTTGAGAAAGAAATGGGTTGCTGGTGAAGTTCAAAACGTTAAGCATTACAAATTTTGATTGTTGGAACAATGGATATGATTCGTTAGTAAGTGGTATTTTTGCGAGTATAGTGTTACATGAACTGAAAAAAGTGTACTGAGAAATCTACGTCCATAGTCATAATATGTGTTGATCCTATCCCAAATATCTATCAATAAATTAGCACCATTGTTTTGTATTACTTTTAGAGTTATTTGAATTGAACAATACTATGATGATCTCATTTAAGGATCATATTATATGAACACGTTTGCACATCACATAATGAATTGCTTATACGTTGTGAAATATACGGCAAAAGAGATTTATTAAACAAATAGATTGTTGACCCATCATATGATATTCGAAATGTGCTCGCCAAATGTGACTCGATAGTCAGACAGAATTATTGTATGGTAAGTAAAAGATTACAGCTTTAATTACCCTTGTAAAGTCACATGTTAAAAAACATAAAAGCATATAAAACTACGATTCACAACATTTTAAAAAATATAAGAGCATATGAACCTGCACAAGTGACGCTTAAAAAAGAGAAGGGGAAAAAAAAAAAAAGAAGTTAAGAGGCACTTGTCATGTAAGAGCAAGTCCAACAGTGCAAAGTTAGCTGAAGAAGGGGATACAAAGGAAATTTGGAGAATTAAATGTCCTCGTGGGATTAGGAGATGCTACCAAGCGGAGGTGTTTGGCAACAGTGCCAAGCAGCCAATTCAGTCGTTCACCTTAAAAATTGACAACTTGAATCTTGTCCAAATAATAGACGATTTAGATATGTATGCTCTTAAATTCATTTTAAACCGTCTGTGCCGAGATAAACGACCGGATGCCACTCGGCCCAACAATAACACTTTACCATCCATTGCCATTTTCTCTAACCAACCAAAACTTGCAATATATTTGTTAGGTGATAGGTGACATAATTGTTAGGTTCCTACTTTAATTAGTACTAGTATACTTGAATAGCTTAAATAACATTTTATAAAAGTAGGTTTAGCCTTGAAACTACACACAAGCATCACTTAAAAAACAGACAAAAGGGTTGAGGTGTACAATATTAGTCTCAATAAAATAAATACTACGGAGTAGTTAGTTTTATAAGCATCTGAGGCCCTGTTTTTACTAATAAAACGCACTAAAAATTTAACACATTTTATCATCTCATTCCTATTAACAAAAAAGTTTTAGCATTTTATCATCTCGTTTTCACTAACAAATAAGTTGTCAACAAAAACCGTTTTTCTACGTTGACTACTAACAAACCTATCAGCTTATTCATTACCGGAAAAAACTTGACATTTCTCAATAACTTATTCACTATCGAAAATACTTAACTTCTCAACCACAAATAAAAATCTACAAATTTTTCACTACCAAAAACACCTCCTTGAATACACATACCATAACCGTGCTTATAACAAAATTGGTACTGATTAAAAAGAAAATGGCGAGGGCAACCCCCATCTGGCACAAAACATAAGGCCAAAGTGGGACAGAAAGAATAGTTTGATCCAACAAAGACCAGGCTATGAGCCCAGATTCATCTTTTTCAATAGAACAGTCAATGCAAACAAAACAGATAGAGTTTTTATGTTCCAATAAGGGTTTTTAAAAAATAAGTATTTATTTACGATTTTCAAGCTTAAAAATAATCGACTCACTGAGTCCATTATTTTAAGCTTAAAAATAGCAAATAAGTACTACATTTTTAAGAACCTTTAGCGGAACAGATTAGGTCCCAAAAACCTTCAGGACTTGAAAATGCGTGATTGAATTGTGAATCCTGCACGTTCAGGTGAATCTCCAATCCACAAATCCGAGTGAATATCAATCACATATTTCGAACTCCAGGAGATTTTAGGGGACCAAATTGGAGGACTGTAATGTTCCTGTTAAAGTGTAGACGTGTATATAACTGAGAAACAAAGTCTAGACTAAATCACAGACACGGTCATGGAAACTGTGAGCTTCATCTGATTACCAGAACATTGACAAAACTGAACCAACGACACCCACGCTAGCTGCAGATAACAAATTTAGACCGCAAATGAGAAGTAATAATATAAGGACACGCCCACAAGCTACCTATACAACAAACGGTTACGACCACACAAACATTAATCCCCCCAAAGGTTAGCTGCTCAACATTGTATCCTTGCTTTCGTGCTCTGCTGATTTCTTAGCAAAAGGATAGCAGTCTAAGTCAGAAGCATACCAACATCTTCCACTGGTTTTTTCTGATTTTGAGTTTCCTCTTCTTGCTAAACTCGGAATAAATGACCACTGGCATGCTAGCAGTAGAATCAACCACTAAATAGGAGAAATTGGGAAAAGGAAGAGGGAAATGACCCAAGAAAAGGCCCGTGCTGAATTACTCCTTCCATCTGTCGTTGGGGCTTCTTGTTATTGGGTGCTACGCATCAACCCACCTCGTCCCATGTTTCTGCACAAGAGAATTGTGTGTTGCCGTTAAATTTTTGAAGACAAAATAATCCGAACAAAACACTCACACCACTTTAAGCAGTGTTTGGAAGGTTCAATAAACATGGGATCACAATCCTAAAAAATACAACATGCCAAACATTAGACTATCTTGTCTTGGAAAAGATGAGTACTTTCGCAAATCTCTAATTTGTTCAATAAACTAGAAATTTGTTGTATAACAACACTTTCATAGCTAGTTGTTTTGACATTGTATATAAGCGACCATATTGCATGACATGAGGGCATTCAGAGAGGGAGAAATTGAGAATCATCGAGACATACAAACGCAACTTCCAGACCAAATTCTAGGATGTTTAGAGCTGTTTCTATGTGTCCACTTCTTTTTTATCCGTCTTCATAGGTTTTTGAGCAAACAGTCCAGCAAAATTTTGGGGTTTACACTTTACACAATTTTTTTTTCCCACTATACCATTGAAGTAAACTATGTTTATTCACAAAACAGATGACGTATAACTATTGGTAACCAAAAACCATTATGGAGCAAGAAACTAATTTTATTTTACAAGTCTTAACATATAAAAGAAAATACTAACCACCACCGTTTGTACGAGAACATCATTCGGTACTTCAAACTTCAAACAAGTAGATGCTAAAAGTTCCCGTTCACTAATCAAAATCTCATTAGAGCATCTCCAACTCTACACTCTAGAGGATCAAGATATAATCTTTTATTCAAAATGTGAACTAAGAGGATTTTGCTATTCATATTCACTCTGACCAAACATCTCCATATCTCTATGTTCCCTCTTCATTTCAAATATGATCTCGCTCTTTTTATCCAACCGTTGCCTATTTTCATTCCCAATTCAATTACTTCTCTCTTATTATATTCAAAAAGAGAATATGGAGGATCTTCCATTCTTTTCTCCCATACTCCATATCTGAGGTACCAAATTCCATCAAATAGATGAAGAAATAGAGTATGGGCTGGAGCTTGGTTTTCCTCTAAAAGAGAGAGAGAGAGGAGAAAATGGAGAAATAGAGTATGGGTTGGAGATGCCCTAACAGAGAGAAAGCAAATCATCCAAAATAGGGAGGTGTGTACCGTGGGCCGGAAAGCCTAAAGGACTTCTCGTAACTTAAGCAGCTCTAACCCCAGGGCTGCATGCTTCGGTTCTTTTATCTTTCATGCTGCTCAGTTCAACCATCTCAAGCCTCAACTACTCAACATGCCTTTAAATAATTAAACTTTTCCTCTATGTACCCACGACGTCATTCAACCAGTTTAAGTATTCTTCTCTCAGTTTATGGGGAGTAATCGACATAAAATTTAAAAAAAAAAATGCTATATCTGGTTGTAGTAGACAAAAAGCAGGGAGAACTGCTTAAAACTACAAGAAGCTACTACACTCAAAGACAAACACGAGACATCATGTAATCGGAATCCAAGTGTACTATTTTCCTCCTGTGTCAGCACGTGTGTGAGGAAAGAGATATACCATACCTTGCAGGCAGAGCCTGAGAGCTGCTTACAGGACCCTTGGAATTCCCAAACCGTTTGGCCCTGTTTTCATGTTCTTTATCCTCGCGCATAGAAGCTACCTCCTTCTCCATGGCAGCAACCTCTCTTCTCATCTTCTTGGCTTCAACGTCCATTGCTTTAGTTAAAGTATCAACCTTCTTTGCTAACATCTGAAAAAGAAGCAAAATCCAACTTCAACCAAGGAAACACAAAGGAGAATCCTGACATCAGTGGGACAGAAAATCAACCTCAATTGCATCGTCCTTGTCTTTAAGACTTTGATCCTTTTCATGACCAGCTTTCCTCAAAGTAATCACTTCTTTTTGTAGCAAATCATACAACACTACAGGCACACTATCCTCTGTATCCGTTGCAGGGAAGTCTTGGGCTTTTTCTTCTGGATTCTCTTTACAGGTATTACTAGTGGTTGCAGCATCCTTCATGCCCTCGAGATCAAAATTTGGAGATGTTCCATTCAAAAGGATTTTACCCCTATCTAATGACCGTGTACCACCATCAAATGATTTCGAAGTCCCTCTTGCATTCCTTAATATTGAACTGGAACTAGAAGATGAGGTCGATCTCAACTGAAAGGATGGAGATCTCTTGGGCAAAAAGCCATTGGAGGCCAATTTAGAGATGTTATCAGCTCCACCCAGAGATTGGCGACGCAAAGGGCCACTGTTTATATTACTTCCCTCTAAAGTGAGACGATTGCTACTGTTTGATGATCTCAAGCTATCTTCTAGTACTTTGAGTCGCAGTTGATATTTTTCCTGCAAAATGCAAGAAATTGTCAAATTCCAAACAAGACTACCAAAAACGGTGAACAACTATAGCTACAATAGGGAAACCAGATTCTTACTTTCAACTGAGCTTCGTATTTAGCAGTTCTATCAGCAATATTGAGCTTGTCCCTGAGTTGCTGCATCTCTCCCTGTCACAACACATTTTGGTCATATCTTGTACCTATTAAATCTATATAACCCAACTTTACGTCTCCCATGATGCCAAAACAAAATATCAGAGAATAACATTTACACGTAACCATCAATCAGAAACCAGCAAATACCTGCAAAAACCTTCTTTCCTCAAGCCATTGCTTCACGGGCATTACTTTGTCATTACCATCTTTCCATTCATTAGCTACAACTGTAGCCACCCTATTTGCTGTCACTTTTGCACGTGCGAGCTCCCTATCAAGAGTTTTTCTCTCCTCCTGGAAAACATAACCAAATAAATCCAATTTTGAGAATCATTGACAAACATCTCAACTGGAAGAATGTTTAGAGGTAAGTATTGATGGAAACCAAGGCTCTTCAATAAATACTGGACATTACATTCATCTCTTGAACTTTGCGCTGGTAATCCCTCACAGCATTTGCAGCTGCACCCCCAGCAAGGACAGCCTCTTCAAGCTCATGCACAGTTTGGGTAAGCTTCTCAACCTCAGCAACCTTTTGGCGGAGCATTTTATCCAAAATTTTATTTTCTTCCTGATATAACAATGCATTAGGCATACTTACATGTACAAGCTAATAAAACACGCTATCATGCAACTATACGCCCAAAGGCCCCAAACATTCAATGAACTTAAAAGAAAATCAATGCCGTCAACCACCATACCTGGCAAATTTCTATCTGCTTCATCAACTCTTGGTTCTTATTCTGAAGATCGTCCACCATGGAAGCCTTTGCCAAGGCAACCTGAACAGTCCGCTCAGCTTCAAGCAAAGCAGCTTCTTTGGATTTGGTTAGGCGATCTAACGCCTTGTTGTCATCCTGCAGCTTTGCAATCTGAAAGGAAAAATCACATCCAGTCAGTTTACCCTTGGGATAACAATAATTTCAGTTGTTTGTGTAGGGAACACCATCAAGAATCAATGATCAAAAACAGGAACACACACAACCTCTTGACGGGCAAGTTTGAGTTCAGCCTCCAGCGGTGCAAGGATGGCTTCAATGGGAGGCATATCATCATCTTTTTGGGCAGCATGAACCCTTCGGAGAGTGGCTTCTGCAGCAAACTGAGCTGCCATAGAGGCCTTCTTCTCGTCGTTGATTTTCTTTATCTCAAGATTCTGCAAGAAGAAAATGTCACATTGATGTTAGTATTAGAGTGTTAGACCAAGGAAAAAAGATACAACAAATGGAATGAGTTTTGTGCCTTACTTTGCTTTCTAGAAGAGATTCTGCTAACTTGAGCTTTCCTTCAACCTTCGCCAATTCTTCACTTAGCTACAATGAAAAGAAGCACCGAAAACATCAGCTTCCATTCCACATTAAACGCTGTTAAAAAAACAAAAACATACCGTAAAGAAAACGCTCTGCAACCAAACAATTACCCAAATACTGTCTCTCCGCTCTCTCTCCTCCCAAAGAGCATGTATGCATATTTGATCCTGTTTTCAATTTTTTTTCTATGTTTTCTTAACCTTTCATCATTCACATTGAAACAGTTTGACCAGAAACTTAATATCTAACTTACATCAATGGATTTACGAATTCAATTTTTAGTGGCTTGTATAAATAGACAATTTGCATAATAATGTCCATCTTCCCTGCAGAAACCCAATCCCTTCTAGTTACGTTGACAGCCACAATCATGTTCATTCCTTCCTAGATAAACACTAGGTCAATTTTGTTGTTGCGCTGAAACCATATCCAGCAAATATTGTTTAATGAGAATCACAATCCACAACCACCAACGGAGTATAACCACCAACAAAATCAGCTGGGATACTGACACCATAACCAACACTAGAATTAGCAATATTGTCGAATGGGAGCTCCCTCAATTTTGATACCAAAGTCAAGACCTTTCAAATGATAAAAAGAACAGTTTTGGAAATTGTCCCACATCGGTTAATTATCTCCTCCAAAACTAATACATGAGTCTAGGCGGCCACTCCACTCATTACCAATTAGTATTGAGTTGGATGCTTTAACATGGTTTCAAAGCTAGGTTTTCGGAGGCTTTTCCCCTTTGTTTGTGCCATAGTTGCACTTTGTTTCGTTGTGATCCGTGTGTTCCAAATCCTTTGTTGACCTCTCCACGTCCGAGTCGGGGGTCGCACGTGACGGGGGAGAGTTGAAAATTGTCACACATTAGTTAATTATCTCCTTCAAAATTAGTATATGTGCCTGGGCGGCCTTTCCACTCATTGCCAATTAGTATTGAGTTGGATGCTTTAACAAATAGGAATACGCTTGACCCTTTACAATGAAGGGGAGGGCCATACTTGGCAAAGCACTTAATTTCCATATCCAGCGGCTATCAACCATTCACTAGAAGTTTGTAACAGAAAGATGACTCGTTTATCTGAGAATTATTGCTGCACCAGGTTTGGGATACGCAAGTCCAAGTCATATGAAGAAGTCAAATCCAAAACTGGCTGAAACTTTTTCGAATCTGCATGCGAAGGGGAGGTCACCCGTCGGAGCTAAACTATCCCTACCAGCCATCTAACATCTGTCCCATTAGCCATTCGATTTAACTAATTCTAGGGAGAAGGCAATCAGGCAGCAAACAACTGCATAAATATGACACTTGCAAAAAAGATGACATTTGAATCATCTGTGATGATGAATTATGTACATCAGAAACATACCAACTTCAATACAACCTCATTCGTAAAGTGCCAATGGAAAGACAAAACAACAACAAAGGAAGATCGTCTAAAGCGGATATTTTGAGAGAAGTATCAGATAAAACAACAGCTCCAAAAGTGTGAAGTTTAAAGAGAAATATGTATGATAAACTTAAGTTGCAGTGAGAACTACATTAGCAAACACCATCAGCTAATTCAGAAAGCCAAACACAACACCAGCATAAGACCCCAATCTAAACAAGCCTACAGTATGAACACCACCATTAGGTCAACCGCATCAGAAATACAGCAACCAGCATATCTAAACTCAATCTATGAGTTGATCAACATAAATTGCTTCCCGTCTTTGGCGTATTATCCCTTGATTTGATTTGTCTGGAAAGGAGGCAGCTGCGGCATTTTGATGGACTCAAAGTTCGACTTCAGAGGTCTTTTATTAGTAGCTTGTATAGTTGGAACTCAAGGGTCCTTCCTCAACCAATTTCATAACACTTAACTCCTTCCCACTATAAGGTAGTGTATGTGGCTTTTTTCGGTTATTCGACCTCTTTCTATATACAGGTGGCATTCCTTTAAATGCATCAGTTAATCAAACTATTTACTTGAAAGGGAAATTCTAGTTCATTCATCAACATGGCAACCCCTCAGAAACTAGCAAAACACAACACATCAGCATAAAACCCCAATCTAAGAAAGCCTACAAAATGAAGACCACCACTAGGTCAACTACATAAAATAATACAACAACCTGCATACGCTAAACTCAATGTACAAGTTCATTGATCGGCACGAAGTCCTTCCGTATGCAGGTGGCATTCCTTTTAAAGCCTTGGTTATGAAACTATCTACTTGGAAAGAAAATGTGAGTTCATTAACCAACATGGCAACACCTCATAAACTAAAGCATTTCGAAAGAAAGATACATAACCTCTTCAACTGCCTTCTCTCTTAGGCGATCTGAAAACCTCAGTGCCTTGATCTCCGCATTCGCTTCCCCCAATTCTCTATCCTTATCTGCAAAAAAACAAAACAAGCACAACTCAAATCGACAACAATGAAAAAAAACCCAAGCATTACTACAATTACGGCTGATAAATGAACCAGCCCGTTCGCGTTTGACTTCAAGCTCGTGTTCGCTCGTTAAAAGCTCGTCTATGATCAGTTTGTAACAAAAACAAACTAAGCTTGAACTTTTTTGAAGCTCGTTAAGCATTCAAACTAAACTCAAACAAACTATTTGATCGGCTCATTCAACATATGATGTTTGGATTTTTTAAGTTACACAAGATCAGTGTTCTAAAAGTCGGCCACCAAGGCCAACTAGTCTGCGTCTAGGTGCTAGGAGGTGGTCTAACGCCTAGATTGGGCAGCCAAGGCGCTAGGCGGCCGACTGGTTACCGCTAGGCGCCACTTTCCGCCCAACCAGCGCCTAGCAATTTTTAGAACATTGCTCGAGATCGGTTTGTGGCTCGATTAAGGTTCATTCGAGATCGGGTCATTTCATAAACAAGCCAAGCTCGAACGTATTTTTACAACTGTTAAAAGATAGATTTCAAACCAAGCATCAACAAATATCTCGTTCGCTTCGTTTATCCGCCCTAACTACAAGTCTACAACACAAAAAGAGAAAGCACAAAGCGAAGGTCCACCGGATCTCACCCCTGACTTCATTCTCCAATCGATTGAGCTCCAACTTGACCGGATCCGACCCGTGGAGCAGGTTCATGAACTCGTCGGCGTCCATGCTCGGCGGCCGCGCCGGAGCTCTCCGCTGCCGCGAACCCCTGAACGATCCCGACGCCGACAATGGCGCCGCCAGAACATCCGCCGGCGACATTCCCCCTCCATCGCCGGGAACCTCCGCCATCTCGGATCTAATAACACTGTTTCACTGCCACCGCACGACCTCAGTCTATGGTTTCTAATCTGTCATAATGCGCGTAGAATAGCCGTAGATAGATGGAGAGAGAGTCGAGATTTGGAGACGTATATTCTATTCTTTTTGGTTTTGGGATTGTGAGCTGCTTCTCTCTAGAAAATGTGTTTTTCTTCGGGGGGAGAGAGAGAGAGAGAGAGAGAGAGAGAGAGAGAAGGGGGGAGAGAGAGGAGTGTGTTTAGGTGTATGATTATAAACAAACAAAATAATCTTGAGTGTAACAGAGATGATTAAGGAAGTTTATAAACAAAAAACAGAGATGATTAAGCGGACAGTGCTGTATCTGAAGTGGGTGTGTGTGAACTGTGTAACGTAGTACTCCATACTTCCATAGTAAAGTAAACGAGGAGGATCCTCTACCTAGTTCGGAACCGTTCTATTAAGAAAAATAAGTATTTATTTTTTAAACTAAAGATGATATATTATGAAATAATGATATATCTCGTAAAATTGTAAATATGTACTAATAAATAAGAATCTTAGCAAAACGGGGCCTAGTACTTTAAAAAAAAAGAATTTTAGCAGAACAGAGCCTAATTATCTTGTTGGCCTATTTCAAGTCCAATTTGATGGTCGAAATCATTTCATTTCTTAGGTTTTTATTGAGACCATTAACCACGTCAAAAATCATGTTATCAAATAATTTGATGTAATTTGAGAGCACATTTATGGGTTGTGATCTTGTGTTGTAAGCCCTTTTGTTTTCTCAATATAAGTGTGCTGTGAAATCATACCAAACAATATTTGATTAGTGTGATATTTGACAGGATTATTGGTTTTGATGAGATTTAAAAAATGAATAATTTCAATCATCAAAGTGATGGTCCAAAAATGGGCTAATAGAAAGTATGAGTAATGGGTGTTTTTGAATTGAATTTTTTTTTCCAAATTAGCATCCAAACAAGGATCACTTATAGCATCCGAAAATATTTACATGGATTCGAGAGGACTGTGATGCCGTTCCGTTTTTTTTTTTTAACCTTCTTTCTCAAAAAGAGGGTAATTTTATGATCAAATATAATGAAAATGAAAAGTAATTTTTAAATTTTTTTTTGCACCGGTTAAAAGATCTCAATGAGATATTAAATAATATTCATATTAGAGTATCCACAATGCTATAATCAAAAGTAAAAAGTTTTTAAAGTTAATAATGTTAATGCAAAATATGGCTCACAATGCTATAATCAAACTTAACAATCTCCTTAGAAATAATCAAATTTTGAGTTTTGGATAATCAAAACTAGCAACCTTTTGACAATAATCAAATTTAATAGACCCTACATATTCTCAATCAAATACACCAATCATTATACAAAAATGTTCTATCTCTCTTCCCTTTTCCCCTCTCTTTCTTTTTGAACAATATTTTCAGAAAAAAATATTTTAATAATTTTTTTTAGAAAAACGGTTTTTTAAAAATAGTTTTTTTTTGTGAAAAAAAAGTTTCAAAAACTATTTTCCATTTCTAGTAAATAGTTTTTATTAGTTTCAAAACTATTTTTAGATAAATTATTTTCTACTGTTTACGGTTTTTAGTTTTTTATAATTTGAAAAGATGATATGACAAATTTTGATTATCCAATTTTGATTATGCCATTGTAGATATCTGTATTGCTAATTTTAACAATCTCTTAAATGAATAATCAAAAGCTGATGTGGCAATTTTTGATTATCAATTTTTGATTATAGTATTATGGATACCCTTAGTAGGAAGCGTAAACACATGATTTTTAAGTTTGAAATTACTTTCTTTTTTTAATTTTTTTTTTTTTTAAGAAATTGGAACACACCCTGTATCCAATGTAAACTGTGATGATCCCCGTTTATGAGGGGCACAAAACGACGAGATATTTTTTCGCCCCCAGTTTCAGCTGGACTTTTCTTGCAGTGCCCCCAAAAGGAGGAGGAATTTTGTGCTTTTTTTTTTCAATCGATAGAGGGAATCGAGGGATGATTATATTACATATAAAATATAAATTACGGGATACTACATCAATTATATAAGAGTTTATGAGATAATAAAGTCCAACGACCCAACCACTATAAACACAACCTAATAACAAGCCCTCGTTTTAGGAGGAGAAATAATCCCAACGGAAGAACACTCACTTGTGGGTGAAAAGACTCAAACTCTTGACCTTCTAGTGAGATGCAGATGCAAAAGTTCTGCACAAGTTCTGGCCAACTATACTAGTCCCAATTAATTCAATAACAATGCTACTCACACAACAATTTAAATACAACAACTTATACAACATCTCACATACGTGTGAGGTCTGCACATAATAGTATGTGTGGAGCACACATGTATATGAGAAGTTATATTTGAATTATTGTGTGAATAGCATTTTTGTTAATTCAATAAACTCAAGTTAGGCGTACACTTTATAATCACTTGACCGAGGTTAATTTGTCTTCAAGTTCATTCTTGAAATCATACTAAGCATCCATTTTTTTAGAAACATGTCGGTATCCAATTGAAATATTTTTTTAGAGAGACCCTAAATCATATTTTTTAGATAAAATGAGCAACTTCAATAGTATTTGTGGAACCATCTGTGCATGGAGTATGTACTCCTTTGTCTTGGCAGGTAGTACAACTCTTGCGTAGCCCACCTCAAGTCCCACAAGGATGATTCGAACCGATTACTTTAAAAAAAATATTATTTTATGCATTCCTATAAAAATTAATATTTCAATTGGATATCAGTAAAGACTTTTTTCAAATTCTTAGGCCAAAACTAACTAGTTAGCCTTGTGAATTTTAAAAAAAACCCTTATCCATATCTGATTGAGATGAATTCGTACAGGAACACATAAAACAACCTTTTAAGAAAAATGAGCGGTTTGGATCGTTTTGCGAGACACTAAATGAGCCCCATAAAAAGTATGTGTATGATCGATACTTAATTTACCGGTGCCACTAGCACAGTTCTATCCCCTTAGTAGAAATGTGAAGACTAGTACCAACTATACTATGTTAAAATGATCAAATCCAATGTAAGCTAATGCATTGAAGAACTATTGTTTGCCTGTACCTATAACACTACGCATTCCGATAGTGTCGTAGGCACGGTTATTTTTGTAATATATTTTTATTTTTTTTATGCCAACGCCAGAAATCGAACATTGAGTAAAAAGAACCGATGGCATTTTTGTAATATATTTGTAAGAGTGTGGATGCTTTCTTAAGAGAGTTGGAGAGCACACGTTAGCCCTTAGATCAAATGAATCTCAACCCTTCTTTCAACTTGCGTTTATGTGGTCCCCACATTCTTGTGTTTTATTAGGTAGATTGAATATGCGGGTATTGGGGGGCCGTCAATAGAAGGTAGAGTTGGTCACCTAAGAATAATTGAGATGCGCATAAATTGATCCGAACTCCCAATTTATTTATTGAAAGAAAAAAGAATTGGAGATGGGTCACTGGTCGCCACTACTTGAGCCATGATTTCTTCTTAAATTCGGCTCGAAAATTGATCCCCAAAAATGGACGGATACGGAATTACTTGGTAATGCAGGATCCTAATCCCTGTCTTGGAACTAAAAAAGCCGTTAAGCACGGAGGATTGGACAGGAGGTTTGGGGTTTTTTGCCCTTTCCTTTTTTGTCAAAGCCTTAGGCCTAGGAATCATTTGAGACTTGCATTCTAAGTTAGGAAAAAGTTGATCTTGACTGTAGGTTTACCCTAAATAATAAATATTGTCTTTTTTGGGTTCACCCAATAATCGATAAACCTAACGGAACCGACGAGTTCCCCACCGACGGGAACGCAGGGTCCGCTCTGTGTCCCGCATGAATTATCCAAATCGTTTAATTTTTTTTTTTAAAAATAAAGTGGGCCCCATGAAAATCAACTCAATCCGATATGTATAAGTGCTCTATCCAATGTTTCATTTTTTCATTCAGATATCCATGCGGGACCTGGAGCAGACACCGCGTTCCCGTCGGTGACTTCCCCCATCGGTACGTATAGTGGGGGTTCCCCAATAATGTAGTCTTCGGATGAGTTCACCTTATACTCTCTTTTTTTGTCACTAATACTATCAAAACACCACTCTTTACTACTAAAAGTATCAAAAATATCATTTAGTTCATTTAGTTACACGAACGAGTTGTTTTGAGTAGTGGGTATTTTTAGACTAAATACCAAAAATATCATTTAGTTGATAGCATGAACTCACTCTGAGCTTAAGGTTAGTTACTCCTAGCACTAAGAATGGTTAAAAGGAAAATGTAACAATTATCGTAAATTAACTTAAACCGTAGTTTTCCTAGTTGGAATGTTTTCCTTGGCGTTGTGATGCCATTTTGCGCTTGTCCCTTTATCCTTGTAATTCTTATCTTTCGTTAACAAAATTTTATTTTCTTAATTAGATGTAAAAAAAAAAATTTAACCCACAGTTTTAGTAGATAGTTGAGTCTTGAATAAAGACGAAACAAAGGGAAACAAATCTAGCTAGTTTTTCTATTAGGGGAACTGCTTGAAAACTTGTAAGGCTTTAGAAAATGTAAAAGCAAAGTTTTTTTTGGGCATAACTCAAATTGTCTGCACTAGCTTACTCGTACCATAATTAATTCTTTTCCGGAACTAAGAAGATGCATTGGCAAATGCAATGGCGTATCCAGCACGTGCCCTCACTGGAATTTTGTTTTTTTTTTTTTATTTTAACCACCAGCTTTGCTTACCTGGAGTGAAATTCATCATCTTCAACCTGGTAAATCAAGAGTGATGGTTACTGCTAGAACCAATGGGATAAAAGTGGACGTAAGCCCTCTCTCCATGCAACTTATATTGTACATACATAAACTGATACTGTACTTGGATTGCAACAAACATAGAAAACTTGATCGAGTGGCCACTCATTTTGCTTTAAAAACACTTTTCAAACACTCTTATCTGTAGACTTCGTCGATATAAAATTATGAATGCTTGACAAGTAATATATTCGCCTATACAGTTCCATAATCACAATATCAAATCTTTCTAGGACTTGAGCAATTATACTTCATGTGGTTTTGCTTCATTTAGTGATGATGTGTAAACTGCATCTCTATATGTAATCTAAAACACATATCCCTGTTGTCTTGCTTCATACCACAATGGTATGTCACCTAGACTTATACATCAATATTCAATCTTTTGTCTAGTGTGCAAATTTACTGATATGGAGGCCATCCCATATCTAGCTTCACGAGATTGACTCATGCTTAAAAGTTCGAGATCGACTCGCACATTTCATGAGCTAAACCAAGTTTATCTTGATCACAAATTAAAATACCTATAGTGAGACGAGCTTGAACAATTAATCGAGCTCCAACCGAGCATGACCAGGTGTTAAAAGAGTTCGAGCCAAACTTAAACAATACTGTATCCGGCTATGTTTGCTTGATTAGCACCCCTGGGCTTAGCACTCTTCAGACCTCCCCAACATGTGCTCCAAGTGTCCGACTTGTGCTTGGGACTTGGCGGGCCATATGATAGCAAGCCTTGTAGTGACAAGCAGGGCCATATGATAACAAGCCTTGTTGTGACCTCAATGTATAGGACCCCAAAAATTTTATTCTGAATCATGATTCATACTGTAGGACTTTGCTAGTATTAAATTGATACAAAATTCAAGTAGATAAGACAATGGTAACATCATGATCGCTTGAAAGTTATTGTAAAGGACATTCTCAAATTTACATTTACACTCCATTTTATCAGGAATTATGCTCTCTGGTAAGTGACTAAATTGATGTCCGATAGAAATATGTTTTATATAGATGTTCTAATCATTGAGTTCTACATTATGAACGGCCTAGATTGAATCTTTGAGCTAGGGATAAGTGTCGTATTAGAGGGACAGCAGGCTGCTGTGCCTTAAAGCAAGAACCCCTCTTCCTCTCGGACCATCCAAAGTTGCTCAAATGAGATTCAAAGGGAAGAGCCATCAACCAAAAAGGAAGAAAAAGAACAAGATCAGAAGAGAGGAGTATCTATGATTAAAAAAAAGAAAGGAAAAGTTAAGAGTACAAGTGTTCACAGAAGAAAACAAACCTGTCAAGATTGTTATTCCAAGCATGAATTCAAGCTTGTTCTTTCATTTATAGGCTGCTCCTAATTCATTTTGTTTCTACAAGAAATCACTATCATTTTATACAACTCAAAGCTCATTATGTGAACATTTAAAAATCCCCTGAGCAATTATTGATCAGTTAAAGCTTCACAAGGCTCTAGCATTTCTCCCACCTCTTCTGCTCACTGCCTCACACAACCGACACGGTAACGTGTCCAAGCTTGCCGCACGTGCTTTTATGTAACCACCCATCACACCGCATCTTCTCCACGCGTGGTACTCCGCATAGGCAATAGGGTCATTGGCAAGGCCCTTCACATAAGAAGCTAATTCTTCCATCGATGCAAATTTAGTCCCGTCTATTATCGAATGTGGAGGGACAAAATCCCACACATTTGGAGCACCAAAATAGATAGGTACTGCTCCAGAGTCCAAGGCATAAAATAACTTCTCCGTCACATAACTTTCTGTCACCGTGTTTTCGATGGCAAGGACAAACTTGTAGTGGGACATGGCACAGTGTAAATGGTCCCACCATTGAGGGGCAGAGTTTTGATCTTTAACACAGTCTGGGTAGAGAGTTAGGGCCATATCTAGGCCGCCGACGTTGTTCAAGCACTTGCCAAATGAGTGGTGGGGTAGCAACTTGAGGAGAGCTATGGCAAGTTTGTTTCTTTGAGGAAGACAACGCGATGACGACCAATAAACCAGTGTATCCTGAAATTTTAGGTATCCCAACTTATCGACCAAATACAGACACAATAGATAACCAAATTGTTGCAATCAAACAACTAGTCTGTCTTTGAATCAAAATTTGTGGACGTATTTTTATTTTACAAGGGGAGAGGACAAGATAAGAAACAGTGATACAAAGAAGGTACATTTATCTTTTTGACTTTGGATCATTTTCCTGTCTTTCAGCGTCCATTTGAATACCGAGAAAAAATGATAGAAAATGCAAGCGAAAGGAATTCTTTTTCTTTCGAGTAGGATGAAAATTCGAAAAATTACGTTCTACAGTTGGAAAGAATGAGAGTTTCAAAGGATAAGCTGGTTAAGACTAGTTTACAGAAAAATAGGGGCTAACTTTTAAATTGAATGTTTCACATAATCACTCACATGGAAGTATGGAACTTCTTTTAAAATTTTCTTCCAGTTTCCATTGCCCTCTTGCTAATCCATCAAATAATTTTCCATCATTATTTTCTGATGGGCCCAGAAGGGGCCACGTCATCACTTTCTAATAAATGGGCCCTTAATAAATCCCTTATGAATTCCATGATCCAAACAAATGCAGAAATTCAAAGATATCAAAATGCCCAAGATAAAGAAAGGGGAGGAGTTTAGAAAAAGAGAACCCCAAAGGCATTTTAGTAGGGTGTCGGAGGTAGAAGCAGAATGCTTACATTGTTCTTGTAAGAAGACAAATGGTAGTTTCGGTTATTATGAAAGAGGGCACCAGCATAAGTGGCCTGAACATCATCCTCGGCATGATAACTAATAAACAGATCCTCGCGATCTGATCGCTTTCTGCCAGCCTCAAGATCCATGTATACGCGAAGCGGTTCTCCATTGCGTCTCTAATAACATAAGAAACAGCACGGTATGAGAAGCTCGAAAAGCCGTCAAGTACAATAGAAATTAAGACGGAGTCTAAACAAAAAATGCATTACCACCAAGAAGAGACATGGCATACTTCTCCATCGGCAGTTTAGGGAACTGAATAGGGGTAGGCATGGGCTTCCTTAGTCAACGAACTTCTGGAAACATAAGAAAAAATTCTCTGTTTTGCAACTTAGACGTAGACTAACGCTTCTTTGATCATCTCCCCATCGGGGATGTGGTAAAAATTACAAGTCCTCTTTTGTGTGACTGGTTTTACTTTACTTGCTATTTATATTTGCGCAAATCGACCAAATACCATTTAACATCAAATCCAAACCACACAATCACATGGTTTTCTCAAGTTGAGTCCCCAATAAGTAAGTTGTATGCAACAGAAACTACCGAAGAAAGACTCGCCTCAAGTGGCGGATATTTTTCAGAAAATATCATGTTTGGTCAAACATTGGGACATGTAACTAGAAAAATGACAAACAAGAAATGGAGTCTTGGAGACGTGATAAGCATCAAGATTGTATAATCTTGGTGCTTAAGTCCTTTAGTTTGTAGCGTTTGTACATATAAGTTGTCATTTTTATTCAATATTGCACGTAAGGTTGTGTTTTGTTAGTTTCAGGTAAAACGTGGAATTAAGGCAGTTGTTAGCGCCACAGATAACTCTTAGAAGCATCCAAGTATCCGAGGCCACGTGGCGACTCCCCACTAAGTCCCGAGGGGTGTTTAAATAAGTGTTGAGGAGTGCTTGGGTCGTCGAAGGGCTGTTGGGGCCAAGACCAGAACAAGACAGGGGTCTGTCCACCCAGTATCGGTATTGGAAAATTGCCAATACTGGTACCAGCTAAATAGAGAGCAGAAGAACTAGCTTGTTGAAGCTTGGTATCGGTACTGTGAAATTGCCAGTACCGGTACCGCCTGGGAAAATATCTACATTTTTCCACCTTTTTCAACTTTCCTTTTAAAGCATACTTGCTACTTTTGGGAAGTTTTTGGATATTTGTGGAGAGAGAGGTGGTTTTGTATAAATACCCCTCTCCTCCCTTTAAGATCCACACTTACTTTTATGCTTTTAGTCTTTTATTTTCCTAAGAACTCCATAGCTTTCTAAGCTTTATTTCAAGCTAGCTTCCTTAAGAACTCAAGTAAGAATTTGTTGTACGTTAATTTCTCGTTTGTTAATGTTGTAGCTGCGGTTGAGATCCTTCATAATATCAAGTCTATTTTCGTTTCTATCAGTTAAATCTCATGTCTCTATTTCCTAGCATGCTTTATTCTTCAAGTATGGTTGAGTAGTCTTCTAGGTTGGTCATGGGGTAATTTCTTCCCCATGACTTAGTGGTTTGAATGGTTTTTCTATGACTTGATCATGGTTTAGTAAGGAAAAGACCTAATCTCTTATGTTCGGCCAAACCAAGGAGTTGTTACCCTTTTTTATCGTGTGTTGGCCGAAGTTTTAACCTTTGTCTTGCACAATCGGTGCTTGGAGCTTTTAACGCTCCTGGTGTTTGAATTAAATGTTTACTAGACAAGTTTAAGTCATTTCTGAACTATATCCATGATTAACATTGAGTGCTTGGGGTTCAAGATTGTCTATGTCTTGTCCTTGAGTTGTTAGAAAGAAACGATTAAAACGGCCAAGTCATCGAGTGGTTTAATCCCCTAGACCTTGCAACCTTTTTATCTTAGTTCAAACCTCATTTCTAGTCTTTTTACAAAGTTTTTCACTTTTCAAAGCAACACCGACAGTTGGCCGTCTAAACGCCGAAAACCTCATATAAAGCCTACAATCCGAACAAGCTATATTCGATTCCCTGTGGTACGATCTCGATCTTACCGAGTTATTCTGCAAATGACTAGAAGCCCTACGCTTTGGGCTAGACATCCAGGAGTACTATCTTCCATCGTAAGCAATATGCCAATTATCCTCGCACACAAAAAAAATCCTTTTTCCCTAAATCCAAAGAAACATTTGGGAGAGACTACACAACAATTCAACTCCACTTCAATGAACTCGCCAAATGCCACAGTTTGGTCGAATTGATAGGGAGAAAGGAACTTACTGAAGCAAAGGCATTCAATGGGATGGGATGGAAAGACTGGGTTCATGGGCAAAATCATAGTTATTGAATTGAGAATGGTTAAGTGAATCAAAAATTTATAATCCTAATTTTGTGAATCAAGAATCCAATCACAATGTGATTCGTAAGACTATGCAAAAATACTATATTTGATACTAAACAATCCGCAAATACATTAAAATAACAAAATATGTTTACTCTGACATATATAGTTTAGTATTTCTTCCATAGGGACATATACAACATGCAGTTGTGAAGGCTTTTTCCTTCAACATAATGAGGTGCTAAAGTGACAAAACATAAAGTTATTTAAAATATCGTTTTCTCATCCGAACCTTTCAAGAGGAAATACCTTGCTAATTTTCTATCTTCTAAAGCCTCAACAACCTTAAGGACCCATTCATTTGGTGAGAAAGGAAAGGGAAAGTATGGGAACATCTAACTTTCTTGTATTTTCTGCTTGTTTAGTTAGCAATAAATTTGTAGGACAGCCAACTTCATTAATTTTTCCACTAGGATTAGTTTTCCCTCAAAACTTTTGTCTCATATTAAATCAATTCTCTCCAAAACCAAACTATATCTTATTTATCCTACAAAATCTTTTTGTCAAATGAACACCTACAAGAAAACAGATTTTACTTCCCGTTACCTCACTTCACTAAACCTTTCGCAGGATTAACTTTGCTGTGCCAAACTCTAGACAACTAAGGAGCCTAATAGGATTCTCAAACTACAAAGTTCATATACCCAACAACTAGGGGCTCAAGAGGTTGGCTAGTTTAGACATTTGAATGTAAATTCTAGCAAACAGATGATAAGAAAAAAAAATCCATTTCAGTTCGGAGCTATGTCTTTACTAATTTCACAAGCATTACATGTCGATATGTTGGGGAGTGTTCGAATCCTTAGCTATGGTTTTCCAAATTCTCTTGAGCATTACATCACTAGAATAGATCTCTTTGTAGTTTAATCTGAAGTATAGAATATGGTTTCGGTTTCCTAGGGAATGATCAATTGCCTGAAGAGAGAAGACTATATCTCGGTGAATTGGCCATCTCATCCAATGTTACCCAAAAAGCAAATAGCCTATTGTTTTGCCAATAGGAACGCAAGTTCAAAACAGGTACATCTGGCATTCCAAAAGGGTGAAATTTTAGTGCTCCCTATTTTCCCACCATTTGTTTCTCAGAGTAAAAGGCTTAATTCTGATTACATAAAGAGTGATACTATATGAACCGTAATTAATCCTGTTTAGTTCCAATTACTCTCCACACCTGGGTAAATTTATTTATTGTAATCCTTTAATGCCCTCATCTTCAACAAACCCTAAACCTATTTTCTTTTTGAAATGCTCTCTCCTCAACTACTACCATCAGCCACCGCCCTTTCGTTCTCCTTCACCACTATACCCACCATCCCACACCAGCCCAATATTTTATTTTCATGTACAAAATATATGGTAAGTTGTTGATTCTCCAAGAACACAATGAGGTTTATAAACCCTTTCCGCAATTAGACATGAAGGTTTAATGATGCCATAATTTTTAGTTGCGCTTTGCTAAAGCATCAAACTCAAATCAATTGGCAATGAGTGGAGAGGCCGCCCAGGGTCATATACTAGTTTTGGAGGAGATAATTAACCAATGTGGAACAAGCTCTAACACGCTCCTTCCTTGTCTATGTGTAGTGCTATATTTGCCCATTTAAGCAAGCTAAATACTAGCAACTAAAAACTGAACACTTTAATTCTGATCAAAAGATATACAGGAACTGATTTGTATGCATCAGTGATGTTATTTGTCCCTTCCTGATCTTACGGACAAATTTCCTTCATTTGATATGTCAACTATGAAATTAAGACTAGTTAGCTAGTCACAACTTTAAGAAAAAGTCCCTTGAATTCATTCCTCGACAATTATAATGCTAACTTGAGTAAAAATGCCATATTTTAGTTTATTTAAACATCAACAAGCATGAAAATGGGTGGCAGACTGGTGGAAGGGTGGAGAGGACTCGGGAGATGGCTGATTTTGGCGGATGGGTATCAAATAAATTAGGTTTAGAGTTGGTCGAAGACAAAGGATATTTTCGAGATTGATTAAACTTTCTTACTGGAAAAAAAGTGGACTAGGGAAGAAAGTAGATCTTGGGAAGATGCATTTAAGAAACAGTTTTCAAGACACACTATTTTCCAATGGGTGCCCATCACTTGAAAAAAGTAAAATTTGAAATTATAATTAGAAGCCTACCCTATTGTACCCAACTATGGAGACGTCGCATACCGCAACCCTATTCTTGGTTCTAGAACTGGAAAGACCCAAAGTCAAGGTAACCTAGCTCTTTGCTGATTAAAAAAAAAGGGTAACCTAGCTCTACATCAGTATCCACTCAAAGCCTATAACACGACTTAAGATTTCAGCTCCAAAAGAGAATAACCATGTCAACAAATCATAATAAGCCCATGGGAGGTGACGATTTCTGTGTTCGAGAACTTTAAGCTTGCGAATTCCCTTGTCATGACTCGTGACTTAATTAACATGTTTCTATGTTTGAGAACTTTAAGCTTGCAAATTCCCTTGTCATGACTCATGACTTCATTAACAAGATTAGCAACATCAATACTGAACTTGAAAGCTCTAATCCACTTTGACCATTTCTCACCAAAACCACTCCCTCGATAAAATATCCAGAATTCTCCATTCAGCATGACCATGCAACTTCTTTTCACAACTAAATTTCAAATCACCAGCCGTAGCCCCTTTCGACTCATTCACTTGCAAAATGGCATATAACTTACATTCCTCTGACGCAAAAATGGACTGAGAAAGTGAGAAGAAGAGATAGAATTATAAGGCACCTAAGTGGCTAAAATGCTATAGGTCCTAGATCCTAAATCCGAAGGGGCTGAATGAAATACGGAAGAATATCCAGACTCGGTTTCACAGTTCAAAATCACAAAAATTGTGACTATAAAATTAACATTTTACAACCTAATAGCCAAGTTCAAGAATATAAAATATCACATTTATATATTTGGGTGTTCCCAAGATCCACATCATCATATGAGTAAAAATCTATATAAGCAATCTGGAAACAACCATATGCACATGGATCCGGCTTCTCTACTATTGGACTTCAAAGATGCCTCTGCAGTCTCATCTCGTTGGTCATCTCAACAATCAATGGCTCATATTTAAAAAAAACTCTTCACAGGGAGAATAGTTTCAACAAAATATAACCAATAAAAACACTTTTGGACGGCTGTGATTTCACAAATTGCTCTTCGCCGTCTACCGTCCAAAAGCACATACTGCAGAGAAGCCATTTCCAATCAACATAACTCTAATTCCACAAGCGAACCAATTTCAAATACCCAAATAAGTAACAATTGAACAACATGTACCTGAACCGGCGGCGACACCGTCTCAAACAACAAAGCATCGGGCTTGTCAGCAAGAACAGACGACTTGGTCCACAAACAGCTCAACCCACACCGGCACGAGTACAAATTATCCAAATTATCAGGAACCCAAGTCCACCGTTTCACCAAAACACTCACATGACCCATCTCCATCTCACCACAACCCAACTCACCATCAACTTCTTGAAATGCCAACGACCCATTTTTCACCAACCCCTTGTGTTTATCTCTGAACTGAGAGCAACCCACCTGAGCATCCCATTTCCTAAGTGCACCGAACAGATCGCTGAAGGGATCAGGTGTGGAATTAGCTTGCAATCGATAGCCCTTAGCCGATGGGATCAAAGAAGAGACTGATGGGAACTCGAGGATCCCAGATAAGAGGAGGATGAGCAGAGCGAAGCCCGACATTAGTGTGATGGTGTAGGAGTTGAGGGATTTCAATAGCATGGTGGGGTGGGGTCATGATTTTCCCGGGGTCATGATTTTCCCAAATGGGTGCTTGCTCTGTTTCTTCTCTCTCTTGGTAGAGAGAGAATTGGAGAGATTGATGGTGGGATTTGGCCAGTGCACTGATGGATTTTACATTACAGCTTTGTTTGGTAAAACTGCCACTTCTCTGTTTCTTGTTTTCTATTTGTTGAAACCAATTTCTACTTTTCCTACAAAAAAAAGTGAAAGCAGAAAACATGGTTGTGTCAACCTGTCTTAAAATATATACACACACACGTAAACATGAATTTTTTTTTTTTTTCTGAACAGCCGAAACCTCTCATTAACTTCCAAAACTCAACAAATCGGAATTACAAAGATTAGAAAGCTAAATAGGATGGGAACAAACCCAACTGACTGGTAAGACTTCCCTATGAAAAGCTGAAGCTATCCAGTGGGCAGCTTTATTACACTTTCAAATTATTCCAATAGCTTATGGATCTATATTCACATTGATCAACAGTCCAAAGAAGACTGACAAGTCACAGAGCCAAAACACAAGGCACAGAGCCAAAACTGAGTATGCTTCAAAGGATTCAAATCGATTAGCAGTTAAAGAATATCATCAAATATGAATCCAAGGATTTGGATACCAAATCCAGCAGGCCTGTGAAAGGAACAACCAAAGCCAGCAATGAAGGGAAAAACAAGTACTTTACATCTCTTAATCCAGAGAAAGCATTAACAAATCATCATATAAGATTCAACCCGTCAAGTTTCATTCTTACAAAGATAATAAGGAAAACCAATCCTGTTGCGTTTACTATCAAACTACAGCACTTCCATAAATAAATAAACCATATGCAGTGAACACAAGTGCCAAAATTTCGAAGCCTCAAATGCTCAAGCCAATGCCCTTTTCATAAAAGCACAAATACAACAGTGATACTTCTACCCGAATGATACCAAAAACAACATATCAAGAACATCACCACGCAAAACTATTTACCGTATGTATTCCAGTGATTAGAATCCTTGGACACCAAGCGTGGGCAAATACTAGTGATACTTCTATGGAATCAAACTGCAGCAAGTCATATTACCAAAATATTAGTAGAAATCATTTGCAATAGATGAAAGGTCAGCCACCCCAATTCAATCCCAAACATGGGAATCATATTTAAGAAAATTATTGCCCAATATAAATGATTTGATTCAAGCAAACTGGAAATTATAAATCTGCCCTAGTTATTGAAAAGAAGCTGATTTCACAGGGAATGAGAAATCATACAATAACCAATAAATAGCACAATAAGCTCAAATAAGCAACAAAACGGATGGATAAGCTGTTAGCGTTTGCAAAATCGCATCTACTAAAAGAGTTTTAATCGGAGAGAGAGAATCCAAGCCTTGTACAGAGTTCGTCAATCAGATCGAGGGTGAGAAACCAGATCAAGATCGAGAGAGAGAGAGAGAGTACCTTCAATGGCGTGGGATTGAGAGAACGTTAGATTTGGAAGATAACCGTTGAATGGCTTTAAAAGCTGAAGACCGAAAAAGAACTGTTCCTCCCCTCCGAAGACTCGATCTTGCGTCTCCCAGGGGTGAGAAGATTTTCGGTGCGAGCAGGTTCCACGTGTCCGTTCCGCGAATTCGGACCGTTTATTTCGATTTTAGATGGTTTGGACTTGGAAAGAGAAAAATGGGAGATAAAGAGGAGAGAGAGTGTTGAATGGCCTGGATGTGTTGCTCGGGCACCATGTCGGGCAGGTGACGTGGCACCCACCCGGCACTCAAAAATTTCTCCAGGGTGGGTAAAGGAACTTTCACAAATAGTGAAAATAATTACGGACTGGGGGAGGCAGCACCGAGCAGGGTCTGCTCTGGTCTCGCTTTGATGATAAAAAATGTTCACTTTGTAGAGCTCGTTAAGTAGAATTATACAAAAAATTAACTCGATCGGATATCATTAAGAGCCTCATTGATATATTTTTATCTTGAAAAAGAATGAATTCAAAACACTAGATGAAATCCATTACTGCCAAGCTATATGTGTTTGAAATAAAGCTCTTAATGATATCCGATCGAGTTGATTTTTACATAGTTGTTTTACTCGATGAGCATTACAAAGTGAAAGTTTTCGATTATCGGAGTGAGACTGGAACAGATCGAGAGCCAACACCCCCCCTAGTTAGCTCAATGATTAAAAGAATTTGTAGGCAAAAGTAGTGCACCAAACAAACTTCCACGGTTGATTTTTTAAAATTCTGAAATTGAAAACTGAAAAAATTTTTTATTACCAATACAATAAAATTTCTCCACAAAAACAATTCATTCTTCGATGCTACCATCATTTTTCTTTCCCTCTACAAAAAGTCCACAAATCCGAATCCGATACCAATCTATACTATATGGAGATGTAGTGAAGTGTTGATAAAGCTTCAAAATGCAAATCCTAATTCCTTAGAATTTTTAATTTTTTTTAATCAACAAAAATTGAGATAGAGAGAAACATGGCTGGGAGAGAGAGGGAAAAACGTGGGGGAGGGAGCGTGAACAAGGGGGAAAAAAGAGATTTTAGGGGGATTGGGGTTTTGTTTATTAGATAAAGAATGAAAAAGAAATTTTTTTTTTCGGATTTTGTTTATTTGTTTTGTTTATCTTATATATTCTATATAATTGCATATTAATTTGAATATCATAAACTATATTTTTTCATCAATTAGTATTATCAATATCATATTTGAGCCCCACAAACCTTCAAACCCATATTCAATTTCCAAAATTCCAACAAGGGCAGTGGGGTGAGTTTAGAGTGTAAGATGATTAAAATGGGGTGAGTTTAGAGTGTAGGATTAATTAAAATTCCAACAAGGATAGTGGGGTGAGTTTACAGTGTAGGATAATTAAAATGGGGTAAGTTTAGAGTGTAGGATAATTAAAATTTCAACAAGGGTAATGGGGTGAGTTTAGAGTGTAGGATAATTAGAATGGGGTGAGTTTAGAGTGTAGGATAATTAAAATTTCAACAAGGGTAGTGGGGTGAGTTTAGAGTGTATGGTGAGTTTAGAGTGTAGGATAATTAGAATGAGGTGAGTTTAGAGTGTAGGATAATTAAAATTTCAACAAGGGTAGCGGGGTGAGTTTAGAGTGTAGGATAATTATGGGGTGAGTTTAGAGTATAGGATAATTAAAATTCCAACAAGGGTAGTGGGGTGAGTTTAGAGTGTAGGATAATTAAAATTCCCAAAAAAAAAAAAAAGAAAGAAGAAATGAAAAAGTAGCTAACTACTCTCATGACTAGATAACTCTCCACGACCATGGCTTGATAAATACGGGAAAACCAGAAAATGAGTCATGCTATTCGTAAGGAATATTTGCAGGGAATCACACAAGGAAAAACGCGTTTGTGCACATTTCGGATCCCACAAAAATCTAGAAAAATATCCATAAATTTTTGAATATTATTTTATGGGCTCCTATAAAAAACCAACTCGAATAGATATCTATAAGTATTACTTTTGGATTCGTAGAGACGAACTATTTTTTTGGGACCCGGAATGGGCCCAAACTTGTTTTTCCTTGCATAGTTCCTTGCAAATTTTTCTTGCGATTAGAATTTCCAATATATAAATGTAGGCGGTTACATTTTGTTTATTAAACCACTAGCGTTGGGTCTGTTTCCACTTTTTTGTCTCTAAATCTCCATTTTTATTTTTTAGGTTGGAGCAAAGTTTGCATGATTAATCTTAGCCAAAGGTTGGACCACAACAATAAAAGTAATGTTAAAAAAAAAAAGTAATGTAAGTTGGTATAAATATATGATTAAAAACTAGCGGTGTGCTTGTTCGATGTACAAAAACGAAAGAAACATATTATGAACATTCTTTTGTTGCCCCGTGTATCGAACGGACATAACGCTAGTACATACAGAAGTATAATGTGTTATTGACTTTTATTAGAAAGGCGCCAACAGCTTCTAAACATGCATACAGAATTTGAGAAAACTTCTCTGAGTCCATCCATTAATACTCAAGCTACAATGGTCTTATAGAAGTTTTCAGGTGCCGATGGGGTACCACGTGTCCGTCGGCGATCCAAAACATCTGAATGTATTTCGAACAATCCAAATTTTAGAGAGAGAAAAAAGGGAGAGAGAGTGATAGGGTGGGGTAAAGTGAGAGGGGGAATAACCAAATAAATCTAAAGTGTCCAAAATGCTTTTGAACGACGGTCCGAATCACCGAAGGGTACCCAATCGGCACCCAAAAATTTCATAATGATATGTGGTGTGGCTTCATTTTCCCAATGTGGTTATTCTACTGCTGCTGCACATCTTGTTAGGGATTGCGACTTAGTATTAATTTCCTTCATGCAGCAACCGTAGAAAACCATTTCCAGTAACTCATCTGTTTCTGTTGTCTCGGCAAACATATTTCACCCTTCACAAAATATTGCAATTAGGCCTAATTTCACATCCCCCCCCCCCCAAACACACACACACACACACACACACACACACACACACACACACACAAACTGAGCTTTTTTCTGTTGTCTTTATTCAATTTTTTTTTGGATTTATTAATTTTACGTCAAATTTTTGTGAATTATTGATTCATCTCAGCAAGAGAAATCGAAAAAATAAAAACCAAGCAAGCCAAGGTTTTTATTACTAGAGGAAGTACTGGGCTAAGGGGCTGTTTGATAAAACTGAAAGCTGAAAAATTAAATACTGGAAACTGAATGCTGAAATTTTTAAGCTGAAAAGCTGTTTGACAAATATATTAAGTACTGAATTAAAAAAAATGATGAATTAATTTTGTTCCAATTCTCTCTTAATTTACTAACGGTCACAATATATTTTTAATAATGGTGGTGGAGTGGTGGAGGTGGTAGGAGTGGTGGTGTAGTGCTAGTAGTGGTGGTGGTGGAGTGGCAGTGGTGGTGATGATTGTGATGATGGTGGTAGAGTGGTGGAGATGGTGGTAGGAGCAATGGTGGTGGTGGTGGAGTAGTGGAGCTGGTGGTGGTGATGGTAGTGGTGGAGCGGTGGTAGTGGTTGTGGTGGAGTTGGTGGTGGTGGTAGCGGAAGAAGTGGTGGTGGTGGTGGAGCTAGTGGTGGTGATGTGGTGGTAATGGAGGTGGTGGTGGTGGTGGTGGTGGAGTGGTGGTAGTGAAGGTGGTGGTGGTGGTGGTGGTGAAGCTAGTAGTCGTGATGTGGTGGAGGAGTGGTGATAGTGGAGGTGGTGGTAGTAGTGGTGGAGGAGGAGTGGTGGTGGTGGTGGTGGTGGCGGCGGTGGGAGTGGTGGCGGTGGAGTGGTGGCGGTGTGGGTGGGAGTGGTTGTAGTAGTGGTATGATGGTTGAATGTAAGTATACAAAAATTCAGCAAGAATTAAGTAGCTCAAAACTACTTAATTTTTTTCAACTTTTTGGCTTATATTTTAAGTGGTACTTAATTTGTTAAGCAATGTAAAATGTGGTTATCAAACCTACTGAATCACTTATTACTTAATTGATTCAGTATTAAGTGCTGAATTTAGGTTATCAAACAAGCCCTAAGGCTAAGGCCATGCGAATAGTGCCCTAGGGGCCGACCCGGCCGAAATTATGACTTTTACCCTCTTTTATATCCAAAATTTAGCAATGTTAGCCCAATCTTGAATAAAAACAAAACAGAAAAAAACCCCATGCATTTTTGGGGAAACTACGCCTTACTGTTCTCTCGTTTTTTGAACCAATATAAATTGTGTGCAAAAGACAATCAGATATTGGTATTCCAACTCACCGGAATTCAAACTACTATCTGTAGTTTAAACAAAATGGAAAAAGTAAAAACACCATTTCTATGCGATGAGTACAAAAGAATAGAATTCCAAGACAAAATAGGGGATGAGGGGAAGAGAAATGTAACTGCCAGAAATCGAAACAAAAGCTTCTTTTCCACAGAAAGGCACTGTTTAAAAAAAAAAAAAAACGGCTTGCACCACATAAATGGGATGCTATTCGCAGTCAACTCGAGACTTCTTTATAAATACACTCCAAAGTTTGTCTTCTAGTGCCAAAAGTTTGAGAATAAATTACACATGGCAATGGCATATGAAGTAAACAACATTGGGAGTGCATTTATAAAGTAGAGCGGGAAAATCATTTACCTTCAGAAACTAGGCGACATGATTCTTTCCAATAAAGATTCACACAAGAGAATCAGCGAACCTTACCATACGGAGGTTAAATTAGCGGAGTTGAAACTATTTACTGAGCAGGGGCCTAAAAATCTAAACAATAGGTTCTTCCATTGACGCATGTTGCAGCTTCTGCCCTTAATCAATTCTCAGTAGGCAGCGAACGAAGTCAGCATGTAATGCATGGCCACTCTGCGCCACATACAATTCACTTAGCAAATTTATCAACTTGATAAGTGGTAACTAACCAAGAAAATCGACTGTGAGAAAGGATCATAGAGACCGTTTAAGGATAGAAAATCTGTTCAATTGAGAGGGTTAAATTTGTGGTCGACCACCATTCTAATTAAATTGCATATTGCTCATGGAGCTGATGTAGATGCACAGGAAATATCTTTAAAGAGTTCTACAAATACCAACATTATGAAGGACAGCTACAGTGAAGCCATCCAAGCAAATAGGTCAAAGTTGACTACCAATAATAGCTGCTTCTTTGCTTAAACGCCCTGATATAACTATGCACTGTGATAATAAATAAATAAATAAAAGAAAAAAGAAAAGAAAACTATGCACTTGATCGGAAACATGCAAGCAGACAGTCTTGCCCATTGTGTCTATTTTTTTCGTTTGGATTAAACCTAGACATGCCCATTGTTATAGCCAGTTAAGTTGCCAACTAGTCCCCAACACAACATATTGCAATAGTATTTGCAGTTCATAGACCAGACTTTATGGGTAATATAAGAGCTACCAACAAACATGGAACAAAGAGTTCATAGACCAGATTTTATGAGTAATATAAGAGCTACCAACAAAGATGGAACAAAAGGGATGCATGCCTTGTAAGCCACCAAGTGTGCCACTGGAAGCCCTTGACTACCACACCGTGCAAAAAGGGAAAAGTCACCAATAAGATCTAAGACCTTATGTCGACAAGGTTCGTCCTGGAAGCGCAATGGTGGATTCAACCAACCTTTACTGGTACTGTATAACACGAGGTTAGTGATTTAACGTCACCAAAGAAGAAAAGAAAAGGACAAAGAAGCAGAGAACAAAAAAAAGAAACAAAATACGGCTCCTAAACAAATAAGAACTTTAAGCGGTCACCCAAACCCTAGAGAAAAAAGCGCAAATCTGGATATTTAGAGGATCGCTGCGGCACTGCCAATAGGTTTACATAATGTTTTAACACAAGTTAGACAACTTCCATCTTGCTGAGGCCAAATCTCGAAAGTGGTGCAATAAAACAAGGTTAAAAACGAATTGAATTCTTTACAAAAGAAGGCGGTGATGGAGTAGTGTAACAAATGTTAGTGGTTACAATGTAGGTTTGCGAAACTAAAAACATGAATTTTTTTTTATTTAAATTTGATGTGCCCCATGGGGTGTCAGGGCCCCTATTTTTGTGAGAATTGTCATGTCCTATATGCATGTCCGTGTCCCCGCTGTGTCTGTGTCCACATCCGTACTACAGAGATGAAGAGTGATACAGCAACCTTAGCATGCAAAAAACACAATCACTTTGTACCAAGGCATGGGAAAGTTCTGAATCCAAAAGCAGGGCATCGACGTAAGCATTTAATTTTGTGGCTGACATGTGAAAACTAAGAACCAAGGCCTCATTTAATAACTGTGATAGATGGGTGGGATTAGATTGGTAATGAGATGAGATTGATAATTTGCATGTTTGTACACCAGATTAAAAGATAGGATTGCCATTACCATGTTTGCTTCACATGGGACAAGACTGGATTGAAAGTATACATTTCCATTTTTACCCTTACGCAAAACTGAAGCACAAAAACCATATCCTCCTGTTTCAAATGCCTCGTTCGGTACAGAACTAATACATAGTATCTTTCTTTTTTTTTGTCGGTTTGGGAAAACATAAAGGTTAAGTATGTCACACCAAATCATTTATTCTTGAGACAAAATGAGGATGTACATTTTAACCTATGTGTATTTTATTTTTGTTTACCATGACATTTTAATCAATTGTCATTACTCATTTTGCAGGGTTTTTTTTTTTTTTTATCAATAATCATATGTAAGAGGTAAAAAATATGACATACACATATGCTTTTTATTCATGTCCCGCAAAGAGGAGAAAACAGAAAGAGACAACATTTTATTATCCTCTCAAAATGTAGTCTAGACTGAAACTTATCTTGAGCCAAACTAAACTTAAAACTCATTATAAACACGGTATTAAAATTTCATATTATACTATTAGGGTTTTTTTTTGGGCAAGTAAAATAGTTTAAACATAGGTGTATTTTGGGGAATTAGTGAGTGAGACATGGGCGAATGAGAAATTTTGCAAGAGGCAACTCTGGACAGGATTGGCAATACCTACTCCCCCAAGGAATTAGCAAGTGGTGGGATTCCCAAGCCGATGGGCTTCATAATCCGGGGACTTTAGGAAAACCCAAACGTGAGCTTAGAGGCCCCACGGGCTTCGTAATCCAATCCCAAGTCTTTGGAGACTTCTCAAACAGGGCCCAAACACTTAGATAATTCAATACAACGTGTAGTCAATAGAACAAAATGAAGAGTCAGGGGATAGGTTTAAATTTCAGTACCTAGCCATAAAACTTTCTGCAGTTCCACTGACAATCTTTCTGCATGATGTTGCTATTTCCTTTTCTCCAAATTTGGTTCTTGAGAAGTGATGCAAATATCCAAGTGCAGCCTAAAGATGAATATTGTGGATTTAGAATAGTTTGGACAGGTTTCCTTTTTCCCGTACATCCGGCTAAATGCTCAACAATGTTACAGGATACTGGTATACATTTATTTGATTTTGTTTTTAAAGGTGAACTTCGGTTTAGAGAACATAAGAAAGTTCAACAATGATAGCCCAAAGGTAGGCACCATATACTCCAATGCATTTGACTGGGGTTCAAACCTCACTAACTACAACACTACTAACTTTCTCCGACCAAAAAAAACAATGAGAAATTCACCCTTTGTTTTAAATGGTACTTGATCTGAGCAAGCTTTTACCAAAGGCTTTTCAAGCTACGATTTGCAATCTCACATCTACCCTCCGACCCAATTTAATTCTCCTTACGAAAATCTTTGCAATTTCAAACTAAAAAAAAAAACATATTTCTACATTTTTTTTTTATTTTCTTACACCAAATTAAAGTATTCAAGTGTAAGAAAAAAAAAAAATGTAAAAATAGGTTTTTTGGGGGTTTGAAATTGCACAGATTTCCGTAGGGAGCATTTAAATTGAGATGGAGGGAGTATCTCACAATCGTTCCACAGCCTTATCACCAAACCGCCTGGTAAGTGGTTAAATTTTATTAGAATACAGTCTTGAGCTATAGCACCAACAAATATCATGCAAGAAAAGAGTCAATTCCTGAAAATAATAAAATGCATCCTTGCTAAGTTATTAACAAAACAAAAAATTAAGCTCCTCCTCACCTACAAACAATGGCATTTTCTTCTGAGCCACCTTTAATGAGTCCTGCATCGCGCATACGCTCCACCTGCAACAATATCAAAGACGGACTTTGGAACTACTACATGAAGGGCAAGAAGATTAAAATAGAAACAAGACAGATCATTTCTTTCCAAGCTTCCAAACTCAGACATTTAAATGATCTAGAAAGGATTAATTACATACAAACCTAAAATAAACGGTAAAGACGAAAACCTCAAGTTGAGAAGGGTTACCAGTGCTTCAAGAAAAACCAAATAGCATAAACCAACCAGAGAGAGCATATTCAGGTGAATTGAAATGTGTCACTCTCATTATTTACTTACAGAGGATAATAAGAAAGACAACTTTATCATTGCACAAAACCCATCCATTAAATTTGCTTCCAATTCCCTTGACAAAATCAGGAGGGGGCAGAAACAAGAACAATAACATGTAGTAGGTAATAAACACTAACATCGCTATTTCCTTTTAACAGTCGAAGTCTGCATTCACATTCATTGTGTAATAATGGATTTTTACCTCTTCATAAATGCAAAATGTTCTTGAAGGGGCTATTTGTTTAGCATAGAAAGAGCCGCCCACTGAGAAGGAAGAAAACCACTGGCAGCCGATAGCAGGCACCTGAAACAAATTATTGTTCAGTCTCATCACATGTAGCATGTGAAAACTAGCCAACTAAATAATGACGTCACTTTTCCTACTTATACAAGAGAGTCCACATAGACCACGTTAAATCATCCAACACAAAACCAACTGGCAATTAGGGAAAAGGCCGCCTAGGCTCATTAGTAGTTTTGGAGGAGATAATTAACCGATGTGGGACAAACTCCAACACTCCCCCGGACATGCGACCCTCAACTGCACGTGGAGAGGTACCAAACGATCCATAACACATGAATCTCAACAAACAACGGTGCACTTAAGGCACAAACAGGGGGTCAAATTTTTTCGAAACCCTACCTCTGATACCATGTTAAAGCATCCAACTCAAACCAATTGGAAATAAGTGGAGAGGCTGTCCAGGCTTAAGTTTTGGAGGAGATAATTAATCAATGGGGGCATACTCCAACACTCCCCACGCGTGCAACTCCCGACTCGCGCGTGGAGAGGTAAACAAACGGTCCATAATACATGTATTAGAGCAAAGATCTATGTAACAACTCAACAGAGAGTTGAGACAGATGAATGATTTATGTAGCATCTATTTAAAAAGGACTCATAAGCGACGCTCGTATTATTCAAAAAATGGGGAGTACGTAGACTCATGTCCTCTTAAGAATTTCATCTCCTAACACCTATCTATTTACACTCAAAGCATATCCCTGAATATTGCCCTAAGTCTATATATTTTTAGCTTCGCCCTAATTTAAATTTTTTTGGGAGTAACAGGACTTGGGACCCATCTCCTTAGTTCGGCTGTGAATCAGAAATCTTTTTCACAAGATAATTCAAAACTCCTTTCATGATTGATTCCAAACTAGAGTTATTCATCTTTTGATTTTTGGGGTTTGGGTGGGTTAAATATCATGTGTGGCTCTTTTCTTTGTTTGGGAGGCTTTACCGAGAAAATGTTTGTAAAGCGCCAGACAATTATTACTTACTTTAAGGTTATCTTCTGGTATTAGGATCCATTTTTCTCATAGGGGCACATCCAACAGTTGCTTAAAAAAACAAAGAAGGCCCAAATGGGGTGTCTACAGACATTTAATGCTTGTTTGATGAGGTTTCCTCGCAAAATTTGGTTGGAATGTAGCATATATGTTTGTGACTACCTTTTATACAAACTTGCTATTTTTGAGATTTTACTTGTGTTATAGTTGAAATGTTTCAATCTATTAGACCTTCAAAATGCGAGGGCTCCAATGTTGTGTTAAGACATGTATTCAATGTTTTAATGAAAAATGAAGAGGCCACAATAGAACACCCACTACTTTTCAATACAACACGAAATTGTAACCTCAGGATGTACGTTTTTATCTATAAAAATCGATGTGATGTTTGTGCACATTGTATGCGCTTTGCTTTCTTTACAGCTAAGGTTATGGTTTTTTTTTTGTTGGTTTATAGGGCATTGGATGATGTTCAAATGTTTGTAGATACTGTCAACTTGTCAAGAATTTTGAAGGTGTATTATTCTTGGTAAAAAATTTTTTTTTTTCTTAATTAGTTAAAATAACCATCTAATGGTTTTGCATGTACAGAGATTAAAGTTGAATGTAACTTTGTAAATTCAAAACCATTAGATGGTTGTTTTAACTAATAGTAAAACATCATTAAGAAAACAAAAAATCTTATTAGAAATAATACACCCCCAACATTTTGCCAGTATCCACACACATTTGAACATCATCCAATACCCTATAAACCATAATAAAAAAAAACATAACGTTAGCAGTAACGATTACTAACGAAAGCAAACCACATACAATGTGTGCACACATCACATTGATTTTATAGATAAAAACATACATCCTAAGGGTATTCGATAGCCATTGGAGCTCTTTGGACGGCTCTTAGGCTCCAACTTTTTGTGTTGTATTGAAAAGCAGTTGAGTTATGCCTATTTCTTCAATTTTCTTTATAACCTCTGAATACCAGTGTTCTAAAACAAGGAATTAATTGGCGATTAATCGCTGGAGGGGGGCCTATCCGATTAGGTCCGACTAATTACTGATTAATATGCACCGATTAATAGCTCGAAGGTGGCCGACCGCCTGACTAGCGCCTAGCGACTTTTAGAACATTGCTGAATACATGTTTTCTTAACACAAAATTGGAGCCCTCATATTTTAAAGGACTAATAGACTAAAATGTTTCCACTAAAACACATGTAAAATCTCAAAAATAGCAAGTTTGTATAGAAGTTAGTCAGAACACGTATGTTACATTGCAACCAAAATTTGTGAGAAAACATCATCAAACAAGCATTAAATGTTTGTAGAGACCCCAATTTGGGCCCTCTTTGATTTTTTAAGCAATTGTTGGATGTGCCCCGATGAGAAAAATGGATCCCAACACTGGAAGAAAACCTTGAACAAAGTAATAATTCAACGCTTTACCAACATTTTCTCGGAAAAGCCTCCAAAACAAAGAAAAGAGCCATGCATGATATTTGACCCACCTAAACCCCGCATAAACATGGTTCAACGTCCCGTACGTAGATTTCTAAAAAGTCAACCTTCTTGTATGTAAGACAAGCATCAAGCATGATTTACGGCGCCTTCAAACATGGCGCACGCAAGAAGGCCCCTTGGCCATTGAATGAAGAGTTGGACATTTTGGTGAGCGATATATTGTCGTTACAGAACTGGACTTACATATGCTCTAAGACCAAGCAAACCCACAAGTTGATGATAGGACCAAACACTTGATATTCTAGCCAAAGGTGGAGAAGCTCGAAAAGGTCCTTCAGAGGTCCAAAGACTTAGGGACTCGCACCCTTGATATAAATAAACTCTGGTCGTTCCCCAGTGCCAAGTTGCTAGAGAAGTTCAAAATGTCCAACTTGGGAAACTTTGAGGGCACTGAACATCCTGAAACTCACTTTGTGCGTACGAGTACGAGGATACCTAAGGTCCAATGGGGACGGTGTCAGAATTGCTAGCCCGATTGTTTCATAGGGCGCTGATTCGCACTGCGCTTCAATGTTTCATGTCGTCAGACTCATCCAAGAAAAGAACATTGGATGACCTTGGGAATGTTTTCGTTAGTCAATACACCTATAATGTGCTCGAGACAACTTGGAGAAAGTTATAGGCAACGAGTTAACATTCACCGAATTTGTGATGGGGTGGACACCTATGGTTCCTAAGATAGTAGAGCAGCCTAGTGAGAAAGACCACGTCAGAATTGCCATTGAGAACCTCTATCCTTCTAACACAAAGTATGTTTTAATGGATTAATAGTATTTTATTTATTTGTTTCATTCTGTTTTTTTATTTTTTAATTCATTCTATTTTTATTATTATAATTTATTGTTTATATTATTATCATTATTATTTTTGAAAAGTATCCTAATACTCTCTCTCACACACACACACAAATATGCCAAGTGGATGCACTATCAAACAATAATGCTACATACACACGTAGTTGTGGTAAATCTTTGTGTATGTAGCATTATTGAATATCAAATGCTTAAAAGTAGAAGCAATTCAACAAAGTAGAAAATCCTTTCAACACAAAGATGAAGAAATCAAGAAGAGGAGCAAAACACTAGTCTTCTGTAATGTAGATAAATTTTTTGAAAATAATTCCTGAAATTGCACTCTCTGGGTACTTGGAAAAGCAAGAAAGCAAAGGATGTTACTCACAAGAACGTAAATAAACAAAAGTTTTCACAAGGCACTACAATGAGTCGCTTCTGATCTATTTTAGCAAAGCTGCAGAAAATATACCTGTGAGAAGTCAATTCCACAAGTGATGTGAACTTTTGAAGAAGGGATTGCGGCCACAAAAGAATCATTCTTCCTCACATGAAGAGTTTCATTAAGAAAAGGAGCCATTTTTTCACAATTGTTCCCACCCTGATCTGTGGCCACCTTTAACCCAACTTGCTCAATTGCTTCCACCCATTCCCTTGCAGACCCATCAAGAATAGGAACCTGGGACAATTTGAATGGTTACTATTAGTCTCCATGCTACATTGAACATTTCCACATCTTGGAACTTAACCCAGCTACACAAAACTAGTGAGCACATAGTCATGGTTTTGTTTACAAGATTCAAATTGAAGTACAATGTTCATATGAATTGAACAAAATTTAGAAGCATGTGATTAACCTCCCAAATTTTACAGAGGCTACCATATTCACAAAAACTAAAACTTTTGTTTAAACAACATTATTTTTTCTAAAACTTTTGGTTGGCCGGGTGTTGAGTTGTTCAAAATGATGTAGGGCGGGGAGTTGTTCAAAATGATGTTGGGCGGGCAAATTTATACAATTTTAACGTTTTTGAAATAAAAACTACTACCATCCTGGCAGAATATGAAACATGGGTAGGGCGGTTGCCTGGACTAATCTGGCCCTCAATCCATCTTTGGAAGGCTATAACATTGCTCATGTCTTGTGGTACTTGTTCCTAGACCAATTGCTACCGATTGTTCCCACTGAACTAATGGACTGTTTTCACATATTTCTAGGCAGGTCATTCTCCTTGCATTTAGTGGAAACAACTTGACTAACATACATCAACTAAAATACCATTTAGGGGAAACAACTTGACTACTGTAATTAGCCTGTCGCCTGTCGTCCAATAATAGCAGAAACGCATCCTAAATGTAAATTAGTAGATAATTACTATTTTTAATTAGGACAAAATTTGAAATCTCTTTCGCGAATTGCAACACAGCTTCGAGAATTTGGTCATAACCATTATAGTGTTCTCCGTTTCTAAGTTTATTTAAATTAGAAAACACATCTATATGTGAATATGTACGTTTATATCTAAGAATAATAAAAGATTTTTTTGCAACCTACCTCAACAGATGGATCCTCAGAGTCGAAGCTCGTGACCTCGATGCGGCAATTATCAACGCCGGTGGCCTCCAAGGCGGACAGCATGTGCTCAACGGTCCGGACGCTGTGCCCATCCTTATGCAGAGTAGTACAGAGAGGGCTCTCTCTCGCGAACTCAATCGACGCCGGAATCAGCTGCGAACGACACACGAAGTACCTCCCCACGCCGGCGGACTCCGGCGATATCTTGACTGTGGATGTGCTGCCTGAATGCAGGGCCTTCCCGGTCCTCTCTATGCAGTTGGCTAGGGTTTGCTGTAGCTTGCCTGTCTGGAATCACGACAAAACAGATGTATGTGGATGTTGGTGTAGTGAGAGAGAGGTATGCATTGAGAGAGAGAGAGAGTACTGATTTCCAGGAGATGAGAGAGGAGGACTTGAAGGCGCCGGCGAGAGTCATGCGTCTGGAGACTGGGGGGGACTCTCTGTTGACTGTGTCACCGTTCACTTGTGGATTGTATTTTATTTATGTTTTGTTTGGATTGGAATTTAAAAAAAAAATTGCAAAATAATAGTGGTAAAAAGTTTAAATTTTTTTTGAAAAATAATAGAGGTAATAAGTGAAAAGAAATAGAAAAAAAAATATTGAAAGTAGTGAAAATTTAGAAGGAATCTAGAGAAAATTTTTTGAAAAATACTTTTTGAGTTGAGTTGCAAAGAGAACAAAGCTTGTTTTTGTATCTTATGGAAATGAAAAGAATGGAAGGAAAAAATTAATTTTTTTTTCTTTCCAATTACAACCTGGTTTAAAGAAAAAGATGAGAGAAATTATAAATTTCTAGAATTGTATATTGTACAATTTTTCTCTCATTTTCCTTTCATCCATTTTCTTCAAGTTCCAAACAGAGCCTTTGGAAAATTATTAAGAGGAATCCTAAATACAACATCCTTGATTTCACAATCATTTGAGAAATGTCTTGTTTTTGCGATCCACTTTTTTATAAGTATATATTCCCAAAAAATTTATTTAATATCTAAATCTATACCGTAAAACATTGGGGAAAAAATTATAAAAGGGTGAACCGCAAAATTGGGTACTTAGAGCATCTCTAGCCCTTAGATCTCGTTCCGTTAAGATTCTTATTTTTTAAGTACTTATTTTTCAATTTACAAGACAGGCTATTATTTCACAATATATTACTTATAATTCAAAAAAAAGTGGGTACTCCTTTTGTTCTCTTTATTTGAGTCAAATTTTGAGTAAAAATTCACTCTGGGTATGACAATCTCTAATACCAAAACACAACTTTGTACCCAATTTTATTATTTTAAATATCCAATAGCATCCATGTAAAAAAGAGGGGAGAGACAATTATCATATCAACAGCATCGGCAGAGCTCCACAACTTTGGCGAAGCTCAACAACAAATCAAAATCAACAAATCGGACATAGCTCTGACAACTCCACCGACCGTTCAACATCCACCATTGGTGTTTTTTTTAAATTTATTTTTTGATATTTTGCTTAGCTCAATTGACTCACTTGAGTAGTTGGATCAGTTTTGAAAATTACTAATAAGTTTTTAGCATTGGAGAGGAGGGATTTGGGTAAAACATTGGAGATGGATTTTTGCCCAAATTTTGAGTTTTGATCTTAAAATGGGCAAGGATATTGAAGATCTCAATGAGATCTATCAAACAAGATCCATATTGATAGGAAAATTATTTGCATAAGCACATGATTTTTGAACTTGAAATTGTCTTATCAAAAAATAAGTAATTGTTCAATCTTTTCAGGAACAAGCTTTCTTATTACACAAAAAATAAGTTCTTATTTCGTTTCTGGAACGGGGCCTAAATCATCCATGTGGCTTGATTTTTGGGTACTTTAACCTAATTTTTAGATGTAAAAACCCAACGAAATCAAAAAGCTCAACATGACCTTCTGAATTTAGAACCCATTTCGATTTTCCAAAATACCATTGGCCCAAAAAAAAAAAAAAAAGAACGTTTGAAAACAAAACAATGGATTTCCCACCTCCCCTCTCTTATCCCCTCCCTTTCCTCACCAACAATCTCAACATCAGCATTCAGCACCCACCATCAAGTCGAACAAACCGAGTAAAAAGACACTAAAAATGTGGTCTTTCTTGAATGATTTCGAATTTAATTCGAGTTAAGTTCAAAAGCGACACTCAAAAAAATATTCAAGCTCGGTTCGTTAATGTGACAAACCTGTCTCTTTCGAATTTTTAATGAGCAACCACTCTATTCACTTATCTGCCTGTAATTCCATACACTTGTCTCTTGATTGTTAACAAGAGATGTTAAACCTATCCCGAAAAGCCCATGGGTATCTCCTCCAAATCCCCAAACCCCAATCCAAAATCTCTAGTCTTCTCACATCCATCTCTCATCTTCACATCCCCATCGAAACCCTTATCACCGATTCAGAGCCAAAATCCATATTCAATGACCTTGATGAGGCCCCGTCAACAAGACCCTTTGAAAGCAGAGACCCATTTGCTGTAGAGAATGTCGAGCAGTTTGATCAAAGCAGGTCAGTAAATAAGGGCACGGTTAGGATCTCTCGTCACCCGTGGCCTGAATGGGTCGGGTTGATGGAACACTTGTGTAGGAGTGGATACTTGGAAGAAGAAGTTGGGAATCCGTTTCGCTATAGAGGATTGGATTCTAAGAATGCGAATCTAATTCGGACGGCTTGTCTTAACTTCGCTCGCGATAGGGTTGATCTTATGAGGTAAGGAACTGAATGAATCATCTGGGATATTTTTCTTTTATATGTTTTTGGGATTATGCTACTTTGTGCTGTTGGCTTGAATGGGGAAAACGGGTACTGATTTTTACTTCGTTTGGTTTGGGCATTGTGTGGTTAGTAATTTGGTACTCCTGAGGGTGTATACAACCTGTTTGACGTCGGTGTTGAGAATACGGCCAGACCAACAAACATGCAATGAGCAAAGATCATCAATAGCATAAAATAAAAACACAAGACACAGAGATTTTTAAGTGGTTCCGCAATTGTGTAGTTGAGTACATCTACGGAACAGTTTCACCACATAATATGAATGGAGAGAGTACAAGATGCATCGGCTGCTCCGTATAACAATCATTTACAAGCTAGGGTCTACGTCACCAATTACTGTAATACACCTGTCTAGCAAATCGTCAGCGAAGCGCGACCCATATTGAATCGGGCTTCACAAGCCCAACAGTTGGAACTAAGAGAGAGATTTGACTCTCATTCTAAATGTTTAACTATAGTAGTTTTATCAAAGTAATACCTTTCTTTTCGTATGGTACTGCTTGGTTTGTGACAAGAGTAACCAGTTCTTGTAGTTATTAAGTTCTGTTAGAACTTCTCTCGGCATGTATTGGTAGTTTGGTGTGCCTTTATTGAGGTCTATATGCACCCTTAAGTACCATTTGAGCATGACAAATGAACCATTAAGTACCCATAATATCAATTGATAAGATTTAATAGAGTTTAGCTAGAAGGAAAAAAGAATAACTGGAATCCATTTTTTGTTTTCGCTATCCTCGGTCTTGCTGGTGTTGTGGTTTATTTCTTGAAGAGCTCTATTGCTTAGTTTGTATTTTGAGTGGATTAAAAACGTGTTGACAAGAGAGAAGCATCATACTAAATTTTTTTGGTTAGAATCCTAATTTATTGGGATGCTAATGTTCTCTCTTCTATTTAATGGTTGGAAGAATAATTTTTGTTCATGAATGTTGACCTGCCATACAACTAGTTTTCACTTCTTTACTAAATGCCTTCTTGGAACTAATTTCAAGAGAATAAGTCTTGGACTAGGTTGTTTTATACAGGTTAGCGAAAAGATTGCATGCCCCCTTTGGGTTGCAACAGTGATTCCAGTGATGCAAGAGATTTATCACAAACTAGTGTTGAAGTACAATTAAATTGGTTGTTCGATAAGTTGATATACCCATTTCTTGACAATTTAATCTTGAAATCCACTTGGTGGATTAACATGGTATCAGAGCTCAAGTTCCGTAATGTTTTCGGTTTCATTCTTGTTGTTTGTATTTGTTCCTGTGTTAAGTTTGTTACTGTGCACTTTGTTCTATAATTTTTTTTTTTTTTTGAAGGTTATAATTTTCTTTCGCTCATCATGGCCTTGTGGGCCATGAATCACATTATTAATTGAAATATGTGTGAAAGTAAGTCTTTCATACTTTTACGTGAGAAATTGTAGTGTATCCTCCGGTCCCAAGTTAACATGGTAGACGAAGTAACTTCTTGTCAGGACATGCATATTTTTCTGGAATGCGTACATTTTGCACCTAAAAGGGCACTTTTCTGAACTCTAGAAGCCCCACAAGTGGAGGATCATCTTTCTGGTGTGGGAGAACGAAGACACGAAGAATGGAACAACTCTACATTTAAGACCATTAGTACCTCAATTGATCACTTTTTGTTAGTTTGAGTATGAGGAGTGCTTTCACAGTAAGTATGAGGATTTGGATTACATCTGTTACCAATATTTGTAAAGACTAAAGACTTAATAGAATGCTGTGTATGTTTACCCCAGCTTTATGTGTGTTGTGCTGTGTACAGGAATTTCGGTGGGTGAGTGTCAAATCAGTTAGATCAGTGGCTTATCTTTAGTTATTCAGTTAGACTAGCAGACATGCAATATTCTTTCAGAGCTTGGTGCTGTTGCTAAGAGACTCTGCAATAATGCAAGAGAAACATTCTCCTTGGTTTTCACTTCCAATCAAAACGGAGACATTGGACGTTATGGGTAGGGCTGTAAATGAACCGAGTAGCTCGCGAGCTCGGCTTAGCTTGTTAAGGCTCGGCTCATTTACTAAACGAGCCGAGTGGAGCTCGGCTCGTTCGACAAAAGCTCGGCTCGTTAAGGGAGGCTCGACTCGATTAAAGAGGCTCATTTAATAAATGACTAAGCTCGGCTCGTTAAGGCTCGAGCCGAGCTCAAGCTCGAGTTTTTGGCTCGTTAAGCAAACGAGCCGAGCTCGAGCTCGCCGAAGCTCGGCTCATTTACACCCCTAGTTATGGGTAACTTGATCCCAAATGCTCTGGGATCAGTTCCATTCACAGTAAAATATAACTCAATTGTCCTTCTTTCCACTTTTTTAAGCCCCACTGCCGAATAGGCCAGATGGATTTTAGCTATGAATTGACTTAAACCCCTATCAAAACGCTTGGCATCTGCAGGTTCATCTTCTTACCATAGGAGATTTATTTCCTGATAATGCGGACTTTGTAGATGGAATCTTTCCCTTATAGCTTGCAGCCTTGCACTACTGAAATTTCTCATTAACTCGAACTTATCTTCTCAGGTACTTCTCAAGTAAAGATATCCAGGTGATAGCAGGTTCTGGATGTCCAATCATAGATAGGAAAGTTGTCAACTCAGGGAAGCGTCTGAGGGCACATGTCGGCATTGATGAAGGACATGTATGTGTTGAAGACTTGAATTTCAGTTCATTCATCTCTCCGCATTTAAGTTCTCTTTGTCAAGCGAGTAGGCATTCAGCACATATCTAACTAAATCTCTTTTAGTAGGTTTGTGGTTCCTGCAGTTTGAGGGGAAACTGCGACAGGGCTTATGTGAAAGCACGTGAGGGTGAAGTTGGGCGGACTGTGGATGTCATGCGCCTATTGTTAACATATGGGCTTGATCCTGTTACTGGTATGGTAGAGAATAAGTCGTGTCTAAACAAATTGGTTGTGGAAACAGCAAGAAGGTTGCTGAAAGAAATTGTAGAGCATAGCATGAAGGAATTGAATTCTGAATCCCCAACTGCCACTTTTACCAAATGGAGTGCTTCTGTGCAAGAAAGTTCAATTTACCAAGGACAAGGTCATAGCAGCATCTCAATGAAGCAAGGCGATTGGATATGCTCTAAGTAATTTGGCGTTGTCAATTTCGTTTGAAGTAGTGTTCATTTATTTTTTCAGTTTCGATGGTTGATATCCAGTTTTTTCTGTCTTATAGATGCAACTTGAAGAATTCTGCCAAAAATACCAAGTGCGTGCACAGTGGTTGTCGATTCTTAGAAAGACACAGAAAAGTAGGAGAAGATCAGGATCGTCTTGCTTTAAAGAAGGGAGACTGGATATGCCACAAGTAATCCTTTTTCAGATCAATGACTTTATCTTCCTTGTTTTCTCTGTAACTCATGTCTGCTCGGAACTTTTTGTAGATGCAATTTCTTGAACTTTGGAAAGAATACAAGATGCTTGAAATGCGATGAAAACCCTCCAAAGCGGCTACTAAATCATGGAGAGTGGGAGTGTGACTCGTGAGTTCTCTACTTTCTTATTTCCTTGGATGCTTAAGATAAGTAGTATATCTGAATTGAACACTTTCTTCTACAAATGATGATCCTCTCATGTGACTCCCCTCAATTGATCCTCATGTGAAGAGAAATGAGACCCACATAGTCTCGTGTTGATGACCTAAGTTGTTCATTTTGTTAGTCTCAATGGGTATATTTTCCATGCCAGAAAAAAATTTACATCAATTGAACATGGGAAAGTGCTTGGTTGAACCATATTTGCCTCAAGATGAATAGACGATCATAATTTGTAATGGACCGTGATATTTTGATCCTGCATTTCTCTTCAGAAGACAAACATGATTGTTGAAATGGCTATTGATGTTCGATTAACTTGATTCTTGTGGCCGATAAAAAAATTTTGATTTTTGTGAATAAGGACTTTTATGAATATTTTTTGAGTGAAAAATATTATAAAAAGATATAATTTACGGATTAATATTGATTGAATATATCTTTCTTTTAATATTTGCCAAATCTTTTTTAGTGATTCGAATCTTTTAGGATTCGAACTTGTTTTATTATTTTTATTAAAATGACATTTTTTTATTCTAAATAACATTTATTTCTGCAGTCATTTTTTGTTTCGATTTTGCTCATTGGGATTAGTACAATGGATGATTTGGATTATCAATTTTGACCATGGCTGATCCAATTTTCCTCTCATGATTACACGAGGAAGTCACACGAGAGGACCAATTCTCATCTTGTATTTAGGAAAAGCGTGTTACAGAATTATAAGTTTGTTGTTGTTCAGGTGCAACTACATCAATTTCAGAAGAAATGCGGCATGCATAAAATGTGACCACCGACGGTTAAAGAGTGTAGTATTGGGAAGACACTAACGATCCATCTCATCATGCACAGACGAGACAAACCAAGGATAGACGAAGGAGTTAATCTGGGGGAGATTCGTAGATGATTAAACATTGACCACGATGTCTGAAACTCGTCTAATTTGGGTCCATGATTTCCACATTTTCTATCTTGCAAATTTGAGCAATTTGCGTTCAAAAGCACATAAGCAACATGGAATGACGGAGGACAAAATCTGGGTCCATGATTTCCACATTTCCCCCCCTGCAAAATCGAGCAATTTGCGCTTGAAAGCACAGTAACAACATGGAATGACGGAGGACCAAAGGCCGGTGCCGTGAGAGCTAAAGTAGGCAGTAACAACATGGAATGACGGAGGACCAAAGGCCGGTGCTGTGAGAGCTAAAGTTGACGCACGCTATTTGAGAAATAGTTTGGATCCGAAGATGATGAAGAGGTTGCTGAATGGTTAGCATAATGAAGAACACGACCAACGGAAACCATGGGGTTTAGTGCGCGATCCGAGCCGTCCGTCTCGGTAATCAATATCCATATTTCATCTTGGCTCTTGCAGATCTAAGCCGTCTATTGTCGAGATAAAAGGCTCGATCGTGCACTACGCCCTATAGTGCAAACTTGCCCGCTGCGAAGACTCGTTTCCTTAACCTCATAGTGAGGTAGTAAAACAATTACTGCCGATTAGACTGACATCGGTTTTGATTTTGTTGTACCGGTTTGGTGACATTTTGACACAATTCCAAATTGATACTATTGAGATAAAATCATCTCATCTTTCAATGCAAATAAATTGGTTTGGATGATGAGGCGCATTTGGCAAAGCCAAAGTTGGTACCAAATTTGGCACTCTATATAGATGTGGCTTTTTAATTTTACGACAACAAAGGACAGCAACAGACTGATCTTTTGCCAAAAAAATTGTCAAATTAAGATTTTGGTAGCATCTATAGTATAAAACTTACTACTAAAATAGAGCGGTTTTTGTTAAAAATATTTAGGCATATAAACGAGAGCAATCTCTACAACCGTTACATCACTTCCTGCTAACTTTGTATCTATCAAATAATTTCTTTTTTAAAAATACAGGGAATATTCTTTTAATAAATCCATACCGTGATTACAACTATCGCGTAGAACAAGGGTAAAACAAATAATTTATTTAAACTGAGACTCTATTATATGTCAACGTACCTTTACACACGGACATCCGTTAGTACATGACTATGGGTGGACTTGCTCTTTATACCCTTTACCAATATGTTTTAGAAAGTTTGGAACAACACTATTCCAATACTTACTCTCCGGTGCTTTTTCCCTATTTTTTTTTTCCTTTTATCTGAATCTCCTAAAATGTAATCAACAAAGGGAAAAATACATGCCAAAAGTAGGTTTCAAATTACTAACCCAATACACAAGTTAGTGGACTCATATGCTCCATAATTACTGCCGGCCACCTGCATTATTTAGGAAAATTTATAGAAATGGTCCTTCTAGTTTCACCCGAGTCTCATTTTTGTCTTCCAAGTATCAATTGCAATTCTTTTCACTTTCAAGTTTGGTTTTTGTACCAAGTTGGTCCAATTGATAACGTTTGTTAGCCAAATTGGACGAAAAAAATCAAATTGATGGCAGACGTCATTAATTGGACCAACTCTGTACAAACTGTAACGTTCAAACTGCCATCAATGTGATTTAGTTTTGTCCAGTTTGGCTAACAGAAGTTATCAATTGGACTAATTTGATATGAAAACCAAACTTGAAGGTCAAAAGAGTTGCAATTGATACTTAAAGGATGAAAATGAGACTCGGGTGAAATTAAGAGAACCATTTCCATAAACAAAAATGATACTCACACAACAATCCAAATACAACAACTTACACAACCTCTCACATACATGTAGGCTCCACACACTACTATGTGTGGACCTCACATGTATGTAAAAGATTGTGTAAGTTGTTGTATTTGGATCATTGTGTGAGTAACATTGTCCTTCCATAAATTCCCCTTTAACTCTGAAAGATATTTACCAGACATGGTTGTTGCAGAGGATAAAGGGTACGTACGTAGGTGGGGTAACTCTGCACCTAACTGAAGTAAAAGGCATCAGTAGATCAGTATATTCGGTAGTAGAGCAAAACTTGTGTGATGCTCCCAAGTGGTATGGGAGCATCATACTGCCAATGAATTACAGCCTTTGGATTGAAAATAGATAAATCATAGCCCTTAGATCAAAACCAAAAATTAAAAATAGGATGGTTTTGTTAAAAACGAGGCGGTTTTGATCTAAAAAACGGAGGATTACTTACCACAGAATAGACAACACTTACCATTCACTAAGGCAATACTTACCATTGTACAAGGCAGAACTTACCACACTAATTCATTAGGAGTATGATGCTCCCATACCACTTGGGAGCATCATAGCCTTTGCCTAGTAGAGATTAGTTTTTCCGGAGGAGGTACAAAAGTGGGGTTTGCACCCCTCCATGTATGGGTCCATTAACAGTTTATCTCAATAATTTGAATTGTTCATTTTATAGAACCCGCAAAGTAGTGTGTATATGCAAAAAATCAATTCGACCCAACATCGATAGGTATATCAAAAATCAAAATTTTGGCTTATAAAATTGACGGCCTAGATCATTTTAATCTAGACCGTCGATTTTATAAGCCAGAATTTAACTTTTGATATACCTATCAATGTTGGGTCAAACTGAATTTTTGCATTAATACACTACTCTACGGACCATAAAAATGAACGATTCAAATTATTCCGATAAACTGTCGATGGAATTCACACATAGAGGGATGCAAACGCCACGTTTGCACGTCCTCCGTAAACAAGTTAATGTAATCATTGGACCTATAGCTTTAACAAATGCTAATGGTAAAAAGTAACCCGGTACTCAGTAGGTCATCTTATTTTCAAAAGTAGGATGTTGTGCCCTTTGTTTGGGTGTCGTCCAGAGCTCGACAACATAAGTTACATCAATCAAACATTGGTAGTTCTAAACAGCTGAATTATGTTTTCATGCTCTAGGCGAGAACCAAACTCAAGACACAACGGGCCCCTCAGTTCCCAACACACTAAAGGACATTTTTAAATTTAGTCATATTTAAGGACTTTTTTTTTTGACTAAACATATTATGCTTTGTTCTATTCCCTTTTCAAAAAGAATTTTTTAAAAATTTCCTCATAGATTCCTTCTACTTCAACATTTCTCTCTCTATCTCTCTCCACTTATTATTCCTGCTATTTTTCAAAAAAAATTTTAAAATACAATCCAAACAAAACATTAAGGACTTGAATTACACTTTCTATAGAATCCTTTTGTGAGCAGGATTCATTAAATGACATCTCGTGATCCTATATTTTCTAATCGTGTCTTTTGTGGATATGTATTCCCTTCTATTAACAGGAGATGGTGCTGTGCGGGTGGTGCACAACACAACACGATGATGTGCGCCATCCGAACTGTCTGTTCGGCAATCCAACGGCCCACATTTCACCTTGGCACCATGTAGTATCCAACTGTTTATTGCCGAGATGAAATCTGGACCATTGAATCACCAAACGGACGGTTCAAATGATGCATAGCACCATGCTGTGCGCCACCCGCACAGCACGCATGCCATAAAAGTAATAAATTCTTTAACAGATTCTCTACCCATCTCTTCCATATCTGCACACTGCTAAATACTAATGGTAGAAAGCTCAGACTTTCATTTTGAAGAAAAAACTATGAGAGAAGCTATTGGCATCAAACGACTTCAAGCACCAAAACATGATCAAGTGCACATATCCTTTCACTTTTCACTTTTATTTTGCTAGTTTAATTTACAAGTTCATGTTAGATGACCTTAAGCTATCGGTATTTTTGTTCGTCTCTTTTAAATTTTAATTAGATTGACGTTTTATTTTCTATATTAATTATTCATCTCGACGAGAGAAGTTTAAAAAAGTACTAGTAAAACATTATGACCGAAACAAAGAAAAGTTCAATAAAGATGAACAAATGCCAAACAGGTATTTTTTTTTTTTTTTGGTCTTAGAGTCGTTGAATATGAACATTTTCCAACATGGGCCCATATTTTTGTACTTTTCTGATTTTTCTTATTGAGATGAATGAAAAAAATACCATACCAAAATTTTTGGGAAGACTCACCTTTAGTTTAGATTAGGTTTTTGGCCATTGAAAATTGAACTTTGATGTTTCTTTCGCAAATTGAACTCATAGTTTTCAGCCCGATTTTATTTGCGAATGCCGGCAATTTGTTCGATCATTTCGCTACTTGAGAGTCCTAGTTTTCGATTGAAGTAAGCTATTTATCCTGCAGGAGGATTTCGCACAATTAGTGCCTCCATGGCTGACAACTATGTACAGGACCGTGTACTATGCGGCCTGCATCACGCACCCGGATACTAAGAAGAACGACTTGGATCGCTTTTGCATCGATTGCATTTGCGCTTTCTGTTACCATTGCCTTCCTGCTCATGCTCGTCACACATACGTTAAGGTCGGTCTCTTACATACCGATTCAAGTTCATTGAGGTTATAAGGGTTTTCGATCAATTGCAAAGTAAATACTTATTGGGTACCTTGTTGTGTTGAAGATTAGGAGATACGTGTATTGCGAAGTGATCAATAAGCAAGACCTGTGCAAGCTCTTCGATTGTTCCGGCATACAGGTTGGTTATGCTATTTGCATATGCTAAGTTCTGTTTTTTTCATTTTTTGGGAAATGGAAAACTTCATTGGCGTGCAATTGGTTTTTGTAATGAAGTTCCAAAGTTAAAACATTTTGCAGTGCCCATGCTGGCCTTGACATTTCGAAGGCCCAAAATGAATTTTAAAAAATGTGATCCTCAATGTACATCGCGAACAGACAAAATGGTAAAAGAATAAATCGACTCAAAAAACAATGATTACTAGTAGTCTACGAGATAAAATTTCAATATTATACATCATGAATAAATTTTGGGGGGATTTTTATTGATGGGCTCAGTTTGAATGGATTTTTGTTTTTATAGGCCTGTAGTAAATAAAGGTATATACTGCATAATATTTGGGGCCCTCTTTTCAAGAATTTTTTCGGGCCCAAAGCGATCGCTAACAATGACGCTCATAAAAGGTGCATAAGATTAATTTACTACAGTTGCATTTGAAAAAAATGTTATATATCTCTTTTCGTTTCTATAAATTATCTCTTCTAGCCTCTTTGTTTTTTTTGAATGGCAAAAGAAAGACTTCAACCCGCTTTGATCACATCTTGACAAATAGAAGTAATACGGAGGGCCGGAGGCTAAAGAAATGGAATGCACGTCGTGATATAATAATATGAATGCTATATCAATTAACTTCTAGAAAAACAAGTTATCAGAAACACGCACATATTTGGGAAAAGAATCTCCCTAGTTGGATGCCCCTCCTCTCCCTCGATGTACCCTTATCGATCGAGTTGCATCAATATATCCTCTTTTGCCAATTCAAATTTTTTATTATTATCTCAAACTAGTTATTTCACCTCATATTTTAATTCTTACATGCTGTTGCCCAATGATGATCATTTAATGGGACTTCATCCCTTTGTTAGAAAATAAGTTGAACTATTTATTTTCTTGCACCATCCACATAGAAAGCACAGCACTTGTCATACATGGGTTAGCTTTGAACAATTAAAAGCTCCAAAAATAGAAAAGCGTTTGCATGTTTGTTTTAAGCCATAAAGGCATAATAAGTGCAGAAACTAATATGGATAGAATCAATCCACATTTATGATTTTCTACCAGCATTGTCTGCGTTTTTACCAACTCTAGAATCTTGATTTATTTTTCTTCAAGATCATGGTTTATTTATTTTTGTTAAAACAGGGTTAGTTTTTGAAAAGTAAAAACATAAAATAGTGGCCTTGTCTGATTGAAGATGTTGCATTCCTTGTACAGCCCTCAGCCTCAAGCAGCTCATATTACAATATATCTAGAGCACTGTGGGGGTTTGATCGGAAGGGGTCCCTTGCCGAGTCTTTTGGTTAATTTATCAAGCGACCTAACTCTGTTCACCTTATCTTGCACAGATAGCACACCGTTGGTGCCAAACCAGTCGGAGGCCAACCAGGAGGCACTCCGACAATCTAGTGAGTATGTGCTTAAGAGAGAAAAAGTACAAGACTAAGGTTTTAGAGCCAAGCAGAATGTACCTCTTTAGGGTTTATCACTGTACCTTATATAGACTCTTGTGCCATGCTCTCCAAGTTGGAGCATACCTTGCACGCACGGTAACCACCTTCGACCGACGTCACAAATGATGTGTTGGATAAGGTTGTAACCGTTCATGTGCGTGAGCTATCATCACATGGCCCTGTGTCCAGCTCACGCGATAATTAACCGTTTCAGCTGACATCCACTATGACATATTGAACAAGACAGTTAACTACATGTGGGTGAGATAGTGCTGATCGATTGGCCGAACCTTCGTGTCCGAACCAACGTGGTGTTTGCTCGGAGGTGAGTTATTCCTCAAGTAGGCACAATGTCATCCGAGCCACTATGTCCGAATCTCAGGACACAGATGACCAAGCGCCAAGAACTTCGATAGAACTTCGATTGGGGGTTCAGGCTTACCATCTAAGCCAAACCACCTCCCGTGTCCGAACGCTGATATTCTACAAGCCCCATGCATTCTAAAGTATGTGACATGCCACATAATTTAAGTTCTCGTACACGATGATTAGACTTCTGTAGGTTATAATACAAGAGAGTACGTTCAATGAAATATAACTTCTTCATTAAATTGTTCATGATAAAGAAACGTTTAAACGCATTATGATAAACTTTCTCAATTTTATGTCTTGTCGAAATTTAGTTTTTCTCTAAATTTTTAGTTTAAAGCATCTGAATTTTCTATCTAAGAAACTGCCAGGCAAAATTTAATAAAGGACCAGATCACTGAAATCACCATTTTAATTAATTACTGTAGAGTAAAGGTGTACCATATTTAAATAAAAATGCATTCTAACATCATAAATTGCTAGACTACCAATGCTTTTTCGTAACACAATGGCAAACAATGACAATTGCTTGGTTAAATCTTATTGAGAGAAACTTATTCACGGCTCCACACAATCTCATCCGCCTGTTTCGGCAATCAACGGTTGAGATGCATTTTTAAATTATTACCGATAATAAATATTTCTTACCGTTAATAGTTTATCTTTAATCTGGATTGTCCGGCCAAAACACTTTTGGATGGCAGAAATTGGCCTCCGTAAAATTTATTTACCGGAGGCCCCGTTAAAAAGTTTTTCTCAATCCTATTTCAAAGTACCTCATTACTACCTGAATTGGTAATGAAGAAAGAATTATTTCACCTTGATACTATTACTACTCCACAGGCATATCATACAAACAAAACAAAAGTTCTGTTCTTGAAGCAGAGGTCCCAACAACAAATGCAACTACAAAGTCAACCAAATAATTCAAAGGACCATAGTTGCATCATTTGTCAGAGAAGTTTGCAAGATGTTTCCCTCTATTGTAGTATTGCATGCAAGGTAAGTTTTTCTCCTCTCCTTCAACTTAATAGAGAAAACAAACACTTTGAGTGAAGATTGGATATATTTTTTCCCTACGTTATGTTCTTAGAACAGCTAAAATAAATAGAAAAGTTTTGTTACATGTTTTTTTTTTCTACTAAGGCCCCGTTCCGCTAAGGTTCTATTTTTTAAGTACTTATTTGAAAATAAGAATTTATTTTTCGCTTTACGAGATAGGTTATGCTCTCACAATACATCACCTTTAATTCAAAAATAAATACTTATTTAGGTCAAATTATCAAAATGAATCTCAAGGTTTTTTCAAATTAAAGATTGTCCCCACTTTTGAGAAATTACAAATTATCCCCTATCGTGATGCAGGCGCTAGAAAATTCAATGGAATTTGTCTAGTATCATCAATCCTAATTACTATGGACCACAGTTTCCTTTTGCAACTCGTGAAAGGCTACAGAGGTGTGAAAATAATCTCACGGGCTACAAAAAGACAATCTGGTCCATTGAAATTAGGATTTGATGATGTTAGATAGATTTCATCGAATATCCTAGCAGCTACTTCGTGAGAAGGGAGTAATTTGTTATGCGACAGAGGGTATTTTGTAATTTCCTAAATGTGAGGAGGCAATCTCTAATTTGACCCATGTAATTCACCCATGTTTTTATAGACTTAGAAAAGGCGTAATGGAAACTACAAATTGGGGGATGGTGCTATGAAGTGGTGTGCATAGCACCATGCTGCACACTTCCGAGCCGTCAGATTGTGCATCTAACGGCTTGGATCTCATCTCGGCAATGAACGGCTGTCGATCGTTCATTGCCAAGATGAGATCCGAGCCGTCGAATGCACGATCTGACGGCTCGAAGTTGCACAGCACGGTGCTGAGCACCTCACTGCACAGCACCAACCTGAAGTCTGGGAACTACCATGGTTCTATTTGATGATCCAACCAGTTCATTTTGCAAGCCTTGAAATGTTAAATACTAGTGTAATAAGTTAAGTTGATCGAACATCTACAATAACTTGTTCGAATCACATTGGTCAATAAGAGAACTAAAGGATCATATAAACATTGACTATCAATTTATGCTTGTGACAATTATGCTTCTTTGAGGTGGTTACTAATATCAGACCAATCAGATTTATTTTTCGAATGATGAACAAATCGAGACCTACAAAATAAACAGTTTGGACCGTCAAGTTGAACCATGGTGGGTCTTATTTTTTGCACTATCAAAGTCACATGAGAGGATATGAGAAATTTAATCCACTCCTAGAAGAGTCCACATACTATAACATACAGCATCGTGAAATTATATACAAGTTCTTTGTAGCTATTTTTTTGGGAAAATCTTCAATACACACTACTTTAAAGTGTGTACCATATGCACCTATTGTGTGGTTTATATTGTGCCACCTCATGAAAAATTACTTGTAGGATCGGTCATTCCTAACATTTTATTTTGTATCGTAACTTTTATACTAAAAATTCATAATTTTTTATCAATATGATTCGTAACTTTTTAGTAATAGATTCATAACATTTTGGGAATCATAACATTTTAGTGTGTTTCAATAAGGGTGCATATGATACACACCCAAATAAAGGGTATGTATTGTAGCACTTCCCATTTTTTTGGGTCCTAGCTAGCTCCAAATAGGAATACTACAACCTAGCACAAACTTTTGCCCCATATCCTCATATTGGTTCTCTTCTTTTCTTAGAATTTCAAGTTTTCAACAGGTTACTGCTATCTATAGAGGAGAAAACAAAGGGGAAAGCATTCATGACCATCGTAATCTCATTATTGTTGAGAAAAATGAAGGCTTGAAGAGCCAAAAGGGCTACGACAAAGAAGGCCTACTACTACTATCATCACCCAAAAGGCAGAAAGTTAGGAAAGGAGTCGCTCTAAGGGCTCCTTTGTTTTGAACCACTACAGGGTGAAGAGATTTGTTCTCCCTCCGTCGATCTCTTTTATAGAGTTCAGTATTCTATTTTAGATTGTTCCTTAATAAATGTGTATTTTGTAAAGTTAGTAGGTAAAAGTTGGTACATTTTTTATTTTGCCCCTAGAAGTAGACTCAATTTTGAAAAGTTAATGAGTAAAAGTGTAATGATAATGTTTCCATAGAGGGTAAGCAGAGAAAGTGGAGGTAAAAGTTAATGTGAAAGATGTAATGATGATGTCTCCTTAATAAGTTAGATTTACAAAGTTGAACGCTTAAAAATGGACGGAGAGAATATTGTTTATGTGTACATTATAAGTTTTGGCATCCTATTAATGTAGGGTGGTGCTAATGCCACGATGCTTTTTTTTAGGGCCACGATAGTTTTTGTTTCCTGACAATTTTACCCCCGAGTCAAAGCAATTGAGAACTCATCTCTCTCTCACTTGTCCACTTTGCAACCCCTTTGCCTCTCTCCCTCTTTCTCCCATCGGGGTGGCTCACCGCTCGAACCATTAATAATTTAATACCGTCCCATGACGACCAGCCGAATGGATTCCTATCCTCTCCTTCCCTCTCCTCCTCTTCGGCCCCCACAAGAAACCCACCTCTGCTTTTCCTCTGTCCACTCTCACTACAAACCAGACACAAGCGCCCATACCAAATCCCTATTCAATGCATCCCCCTTGTGGGAAACCCATTCAAGTAAATCACTACTTCCTACCTTAAATCTATATAGAATTGCAGATAACATATCTTTCTATGAAAAGAAATGGAGAACTTGTTCCTAAAACATGATGAATAGAATGAATATCATTGAAATTTGAAAATATCAGAAAGCCCAATTGTTCCATTATCGATCTTCTCTCTCCAAACTTTGTTCGAAAGTGTAGATTGTCCCTTTTTTCATTGATAGAAACT
>BPLS01000707.1:7096112-7122860 GCA_019656275.1 Rhododendron kiyosumense
TTTTCATTGAACGGTTCAAAAAAAACTGCTCGGATGAAGCCCGTCCCGGTCATTTTTTTTGCTTATTTCTCGCGGGTACCCTTAAAATCATGTTCTGCACACATTGAGCGGCTCGGATTTTCAAAATTTGATCGGAAAATGAAAGTCCCTCATTTTAAAAAAATGAGGGATCCCTCACTTGAAAATTCCTCTATATATATATATATATATATATATATATATATAATTTCCTCTTGAATCCTTCTCACGGGGTGCATGGTCTTCGTTGGTTTGAAATAATCGATCTCCATAGTTCTTTTGATATCTTGTGCTGATTTGTCACTATTTTGAACTCCATCTATGTGTCAAATCTTTGAATATTCAACTCTCAAGTGTTTTTAAATTTAACTAGACTTGAAAAATTATTCGGTGGTTCTAGGCCCAACACCTTCATTCACTACAAATTCATGTGAGGCTGAGGACTACATATATGAACCCCACATAAATTTGCGACGGAAAAAAATGTTGGAGCACCATGTGGTGATAGTACTCTAGGACCACTGAAAAATTACTCCTACTCTTGGGAAGGCAGGTATCCAAAAATAAAGACACTTATTAGATGTGCTATGGTTTGAAGAAAACTACAACTTATACCTATTGTCCACAAACGTAAGGTTTTTTTTGGTGCTTATTGTTAGAGAGAATTCGATAGTCGAGGGTAAAGTAGAGTAAGAAAAAACTAGCTTCCGTTAAAAGCGTTTGTGTATAACTCTGACAAGGGAGATCTGTGTCATTTTAGAAACTTGAGGGTAACTTCTGTTAATATCAGATACCAAAGGGGAAGTCACTGGAATTTACGCTTTTTATAAACATGTTTAATTAAATAAGGGGAAAAAAATTCCATAAAATATCATTCAGCAATTAATGATTCGGATTTAAAAAACAAAAGAAACTCTTACGGTCCAAAAGAGGGTTTTTTTTTTAAAAATCCGGAAGAGCGACGGGAAACTGTAAATGTTGAGCGATGACGAGAGCGGTAAAGGATGAGCGCGGTGTGATTTCTAGAAGGCAAGGGATGGATTTGTACTAAAGGCATCCTCAGGGGAGGCCAGCGTACTTCACCCTCTTCTTTTAACACACGCTCTCCTCCGCTTCTGGTTTCTTTCGGGATCAAGGAGAGGAGAAAAATGGCGACTAGAACCAACTTTTACAAAAACCCTTCTTTTGTATACGACAAAGACCTAAGTCTCAACTCTGCCCTTCAAAACCTCACAGGTATCAATCAATTCACTCCCTCTCTCTCTGTTTTTTTGGGTAATAAAGGCTGTCCTGGGCCAGCTTGCGCGCGTCTTGAATCAATCCTTACGGCTCCTTCCATGGCCGTTTCTAGCCGTTTCACACACTTGTGAGTGGGATGGGGTGACCCCAAGAGTTGTTGGCAAGGGAATTGAAGCTAAGAACTTAAGAGGGAGCAAACCCCGAGTCACAACAAGGCCAAGACCACCACGCGGGTTCTCTCTTTGTTAAATTGCTTCTATTCTATGGTGTTGTTAATTTGCTCATTCAATTTCGCTTCAAAATAAATCTTCCAGCTTATAATAGAGCCACCGGAAATAACCCTCCTCCTCCGCCCAAAGACCGAGCAGCCGGCGGAGATGAAAGAATCGTCCACCGCAAACGCCGCCGCGAAAAGAGGCCCCGAACTGATCGAAATGATGAAATCAATGATGATAACGATGGGCCAATGTCTCACCAGGATTATATCGATAAGAGAAGGTGCATTTGAATTATTTTTTTTCCCAGTATATGGCATATATTCGGACATTTGAGCATACAAATTTCCCTTTTTGGTTCGAAGCTTATCTGTCCCTTTTGCCTGCCCTTTTTGTGCTTTTCTCTATTTTCTTGGACTCAGGTCAGGTTCAGTGTCACTGACACCGTGTCTGGTCCAGTTTCAATTTTTGTGGGTTCAATCCGGGCTCACAACAATAATCATGAGAAAAATCATGATCACTGGATACGTATCAATGACTTATCGGAACAGATTTACTGTGAAAATCTTCCGATAAGTCATTGATCGGTATCCAGTGTGGACATATATTTCCCAGTACTTGAAGATTTTGTCAAGCTTTACAAAATGAACCGTTCCAATAATTGTTGTGAGCCCGGGATGCCCTCAAAAACTGAAACTGGACTGGCTGGATTTTAGTGACACTGGACTAGACCTGAGTCCAAGAAACCTCTTACCAAACAGGGGGATACTCAAATCCAAACCATTTTTGTCAACAACTCTTTTCACTTATTATTTACATATATGTCATTTTGAACCCAAATGTGGAGGGAAAACATAAAAAACAATAGGTTTGGATAAATTAAAGGTTCAGCCATTGGTGAATGCATGTCCAAATGGAGTTGTGACCCAATATTTTACCCAAATTTGAGTTAAAAAAAAAATGGATCACGGCTGGAGATGTTACTTTTTTCTTTCTCAGCCCCCCCTCCCCTCCAGAAATTACTTGAGATATGCTAGCTCATAAAGACTCGGCCTTTTTCTTTTTCTTACTTGTATCAACAGGAAGGAAGTCAGTTCATCTCACGTTTTTCAGGAATTAACTGTAGATGTTTTGGTAATGACAATTATTGTGATTTTTTATGTACTTCATTATTGAATTAGTTTTTATTTCCATCATGTGATGTTTCTTTCACCTCTTTTTTACAGGAAAGTTCTCGTCCAACAATACATTTGGTAGATTATGATAGTAAGATCTTTTTATCTCGAAGTATAATATGTCATCGATTTCATTTTGTCTATACTTTTTAGTTTGGTTTTATGTGCTGTACGATTTAATCTGAGTTTTATATATGAATGACATACCATAATGCAAACAAGCGTGACGATGGCAACTTGCTCATGTTTTATCTATAGAAGTGCGTTAAAAGAATAGGTCATGATGCAAGACTGCGAGATAACATGATTTCAAATTTGAGTGAACCACTTTGCACCAAACAGTGTCAAACTTTGGTCCATTGCTAGTCTTCTTCCACCATCTCCATCAACTAGTGGGAGCACACACTGAGTAATTCCTTTTCTGATTAAGTTTAGTCACAACCACTGATACAGGAATATCCAATAGGTAACTAATTGTTTGTAAGAGGAGTGTGTTTTCCTGGCTTATGGCCCAACCAAACAGAGAAAGAATCCTGGCCAAACAAGCTGTGTCTATCCCCTCTCATTAAAGTAAACAACAATAAAGCAAAAAGGACACCCAAAAAGAAAAAACTACCAACATTGAAAGGCATTTGGTAGTTCATTCAGTTACAAAATAGGTTGTGCCGCTGGTTTTACTGTACTATCCCTTCGAAGACTCTTGGATTTAGAACTGCTCATAGGTTGGGTTATCTAATTTGTTAGAGGGTTTCTCAAAGCTCTGCAGTCCCTTTCCTCGTTCCCCCTCCTCATTTGCCTTCATTACTACCATTTTTAAAAGGATTATATTTTTTTTAATGAACACTAAGCAACTTGTGTTTCTAAAGTTGTTTTACAGCACTTGACTTTTCTTCAACCTTTTTTTTGAACAGCAACTTTTCCTCAACTTAATGTACATATGTTGATGAAAACTCAGGTGAAAGAAGTGTGTCATCAGATTGCGAAGAGAAGCTGGTTCGTCCTAATTCTAGTTTGGTTCTAGATGCTGGTGAAGTGAAGCCAGATCCTACTTATTCTGGTTTGCCCTTGATACCTACCCATTACCTGTCAGTTTAGTGTTTGTCTTGTCTATGGCTTATGAGCAATCACTATCTTCATTAAGATATTAATGTCATTGATTTGTGCCTACAGTTCACAAAATGAGCTCATAATGGACAAAGGCCCATTTCTGGTTTGTTGTTTGACAAAATAGTGTTATTTAGGCCTGAAACTTTTGGTTGAATGGGGTTGAAACCTCATTAACTACATCTACTACTACTACTACTGACTTTCACTGAGCAGAAAAAAAGAAAGAAAGTTGAATGGATTTCCTGGGAAAAGAAAATATAGGAGCATCAAGTATACCACCACGTCATTAGTGCAAGGATACTCATTGAAAGGGTTCGACATGCATGCATAATATGTCTTGGAGTTTGGACATCACAAGCCAGGTTGCTCTCTGGGGTTATAATTGCATATAAATAGTTGGAAAATATGCAAGATATGGGGCAAGATCAAAGAAGAAATGAGGATGCTATACGGGACAGAGTGTTGGCCTATCAAGAAGTAACAAGTGATTAAGATGAGTTTAGCTGAAATAAGGATGTTGAGGTGGATGTGTAACAAGACTAGGAGTGATAGAATTAGAAATGAAACTATTCGTGAGATGGTAGGAGTTGTACCTATACAGGATAAGTTAAGAGAAAATTGATTAAGGTGGTTTGGACATATTTGCCATAGACCTGCATAAAAAGAGTGGCATGATAGTGGTGGATAGTTGGGCTAGGGAAGAAGAAGACCTAAACCGACTTTGGATGCATAAAAAGTTCAGAAAAGACAGTTTTACTTTCTTTTTATTCTTCTTTTGTGAACTCTTTTCTACTTCGGTCTCTATTTTTTTACTTTCGGGATTTTTCCCTTTGAGACAAATAGTTAATCCCAAAAATCTAACAAAAGGTTAACAAAAAATTCACTAAACATAAAAAATACCGTCTTTAGAATTATTAATTTAGACCAAAACCTTTTGTGTTGGGCAGAGAATCTTCAATGTCGCTCTATTCACAGGAGCTTAAGGCTGTGAAGACAGCTAGCTGGTAACAGTTGCGAAATGCCAGGCTGGTCATAGGGTGGCTGGGGCGACTTTTGTTGTGTTTGATATTTGATGTGTATGATGACATCACCTGTATTGGAGAAAGATGTTATGCGGATTAGTGATAATGAGATGTGCTCCCATATATGGAATAGCATCACATGTCCATAGCCAGTCCTGTCTCTTTCTCTGATGGGTTGAAGTGCATGTTCCTCAAACCTTGATACATCTTGTTGAAGCCTAAAGGGCAATATGTACTCACAGAGCTACAAGACCTCAAAATCCCACGAATGGCTACATGATAATTTAGCTCCACCTATGATTGGGAAATGTCAAAGGGCTTCTTTGAACCTTGCTGTTGATGTGGATTGTCTCAGATTCATTGTAGTGCAGGGGAAAGTGATAACGCGATGGAGAAGGAGAGTGTACTTATCTTATTCTATCTGCCTAGTGTATGAAGAGTGCTTTACCAGATATGCCAGTCCTAAGGTTTAAGGGTAAGTAATTATCTGGACAATCATCTCGGTGATCCTAAAGGGGGCAGCTCAACTCAAGACCTCCGCTTTTGGAGAAGTATCTTGGCAACGTTTCCTGAGCAATTCCTTTCATCGAGTTCGTTGAGAAAAAGTTCCTTTCATTGAACCAGGAAAAGTCCTATGATAGAACGGTCATGTACAAAAGGCTAAACCTGGCAATTGAATGTCCATTTATTGCCGAGACCAAAGTTCGCAATGACTAGGTCCTTTGTAAAATTAGAAGCAAATAAGTCATATCGGTAGTAAAATCATGCATATATGTCTCATTATCTCATCATTCCCTTCAAGTTGGCTACCTGGCAGTAGAAGCCAGTCCCAGTCTCCCAGAGTGTCATAAATACAGTCTCTTGGTTGTACTTCTTCAGGTAAGTTGGATGAAGTTGATCAAGTGAAGAACAGAAGTGAGCAGCGTTTTGCTGTTCCTGGGGAACCTGTTTGTGTGGTATGCGGGAAATATGGAGAATACGTTTGCGATGAGGTGGGATTTGTCTACTGTATCTTGAATCTTTAACATAATACACTTTTATGCGTATAGATCTACACATGGTGACCTTGTATTTGATATTTGTGTGTCTGTTTTGTTAGACTGATGATGATATCTGCAGCATGGATTGCAAAACTGAGCTATTGGAGAGCCTCAAACTTTTGGAGGTGTTTGTTTGCTTGTAATTTGTCTTCAAAATAAAAAGGCCTCAACTTTGCCTCTGCCTCCTGATCTGTGTAACCCTTTCTCTAAATATATTTTCAGGGGTCCTTAAGCAACCAAAGAAGATATGAATCCTTATCTGGTCCTAATTATTCACCAGTCGTCGAATTTGGAGGGGACACCTGGGATCATAACCGTCTGCGTTGGTCCAAAAAGACGTCCAGCCTCTGCACTTATGAATGGTACATTTCACTCTCCCATTCCTTCAGTTATTTTCTTTTTCCAAAAAATTTATGAGCAACAATATCCTTGAGGTGTAGTCCATGCTAAGATTAATAAATCATTGATACTGTGCTTGATGCTTTTTCGTGAGATAGTAATGTGGAATATTTCATTCTTATGTTCCTTTAACCAAAGAGATACTTACCATCAGCGTGATTTAATTGTTTTGCAATGGTGTATCATATCCTTTCTTGCCCATGTAGTTGGAAATGTCAGAGGCCTGGGCATCTTCCTGAAGATTGTGTGGTGCTGATATCCAACCGTGAATCTCTTTGTTCAGGTCAACCATGTGACCAGGTACTCTGTCTCTTGCCACGTGAATGAAGATCTTTCAAATGATGTGCTACCATGTACTTCTTTTTGATAGTTGTTTGATTAATCTTTTCAAAGTTTTCCTTTCATGCAGGTGGCAAGAGGTCAACAAAAACCCGTTTCTTTATCCAGAGACCTTCTTGAACTGTACAAAAGGTTTGCTCTAGTGTCACGGGCCTTGTATGATTCATTTCAGGCGTCATCATTTTGCTCAGTGATATTTTGCTAATGTTAAATGTGACAAAAAGGCTATAAGCTGATGCGTAAAATTGCTTCTTGTCATATAAAGCGAAGTATTCACCAGCTATTATATCTTGTTTTCCATTTTTTTTTTGTCTGCTTGGGTATGTTTCTCTTTCTCTACTGATTTATCAATTTTTTGAATAGAGCCGTATAACTCAACTCAAGAAGCTTTTGTCCCAATTACCTAGGGTCACCTACTTCGATTCATTTTGCCAATGCATTCTATCGGCCGGTCATATCATCTGCTTTGTTTCATACTATCATGTACTTAGTAATCACAATCACAACCTGAGTTATATTGCGCCTTCTTCTATTTCGATTACCACGCTTCATGTGTTGTCCTTACCAGAGCGTTAAGTGATCTATGACGCACATTGTTCAACCGGCTGTACCTCACCTTATCATAAATGTTGTCACTTCTTACTTCTCTCTAATGCTTGTTTCGCATCTCATATTTGGTTATCAAATTTCTGTATTTTTTTTCCCCCGTTATTTCTGTTGGAATAGAATGGGGGAGTCCTTAATTCTTCCCTGAAATTGAGAATGCTCCTGCTACAGCAGCATATATGAAAAGATATGTGGGTATCTATAAACGTACAGCAGCATATGCATACAGTAGCGTTTATATAGATACTTTATATAATTTATATATTTTTGCATATATTCATATACATACATACATATATATATATGTGTGTGTGTGTGTGTGTGTGTGAATACTCATTGATGTATTTACTAGGGTTTTCATGGACTAACAACCAAGGCTGCATATTATTGTATGTTGATGTCGGGTAGTGAAAAAGGTTTCCATTGATAAGTCAATTATGTCAATAAAAAAGTTGACTGTTTGACAGTCATATTCATTCTAATATGCCAATCCAAAATAACATAATCATGCCTTGTTTGAATATAAGACAAGCTTTCCAATATTAGAAGAAACTGAAAAGTAGCTGCCCTTCATGCAATTGTGGATTAGGATACCACTGTTGTCATGTACTAATATATTCAGGTTTTCTCTTGTGATTTCTGCATGAAGGTGTTTGTAAGAACTGCTGCCTATCTGAACCTAATAATGACCACACATCTGCTGATCAACCAGTGACCTTGTTCTTTTTTGGCTTAAACTTATGTTTGGGATATAAAAGCAGAAATAGCTGTTGATGACTTTCTGCTCAGATCTAGAGTCCTGTGATGAACATATTTAGGCTTAACTGTAACAATGGCTTTGTTTTCATACTCATATATGCAGATGCCACAAAATAGGCAAAAACTTGTCAGCTGCGAAGTGTAATTCATGCTCTAGGTCATCAGCTTTGGCTACCTGCCTTTATTGCAGTACCACCTTTTGTGACAGGTAGGTCATGCCCGCAGTAAAACGATTTTGTGATTTTTATTTCTGCTCAGTGGTCAATTCTACTAGTATGGGGTGTTGCTAGTGTCATGATCATGTTGAAGATTCATACCATTCAGACGATAATCGAGTGAAGATGTGCATGTTCATTTTCAGTGCAGGTCATTTGAGCGAGCACATCAGGGCACACCCCTCCCACAGACAGTATTATTCCCATAAGCTCAAGCGTTTGGTGAGACCAGACTTCTGTAGATTGTATGAAGTCAGAGAAATTTTACTTGAATATGCAGTACATTTTGTTTTTGTTTCTCGTGAGAAGGGGTGACTTGTCCGTAACTGGTCACTGTTAAAGTATCCTACTCAAAACCAATTGACAATGAGTGGAGAGATCGCCAAGGCTCTTATATTTGTTTTGGAGGTTATAATTAGCCAATGTGAACACTCTCCCGCACGTGCAATCCCTGACCTGCACGTGGAGACGTAAACAACGGATCAATAACATAGGGATCACAACAAACAACGAAACAAGGTGCACTTAAGGCACAAACAACGAGGCAAACAATGAAGAGAGTCTTGTCCAAAAGCCTCCGAAAGTCTAGCTCTGATACTATGTTAAAGCATCCAACTCAAAACCAATTGGCTATGAGGTGAGGGGCCGCCCAAGCTCATATACTAGTTTTCAAGGTGATAATTAACTGACTTGGGACAAATTCCAACATTGATTTTGTTTTGTATGAAAAGAGTTTGGCTAGAAGATTTAAGTAGTATTTTCCATAGCATCTACAAGGGAAGTTGGAGGTTTACTGTTCCATCCTTGGCTGAGGCAAAATTTGTGTTTATATTGATTGCTTAAGTGTTGGATTCAATGACTCATCTTGGCGCAGTATTGGTTGACCATAAAAATGCCGCTAAATATTGGTATGCAACAGTGCTGCCTCAGAAGAAACAATGAATCATGTTCGGAAAAAGAAATTGGTGACATCATGCATGTAGTTTATGTTGATAAGATTAGGTAAGATTGATTTGAAATGGTACGACATTAGGTTAGGTATAGACGCATATCACATAAACAAATCTGCCATTAGAAATTAAATATTGCCATCCTTTTTTTAAGAGATTTTCATTCTAACTAGCACATATGACTTTGTTTTGCTTATAGTCAATACCAAGAAATTCGGTTCACTAGGGATAATTATTTGAGAACAGTGTTTGACTGGAGCACGCCATTGTAGCATCTCCTTTACACTAGTCCATTTGTTATTGTATTTGTTTAAGATGGTATATCTGTAATGACGTACCATTGGACTGATCATGTGGGATAACGGTATAGTACCGAATGATGGATAGATACCCTTGGTGTCTGCTGCTCAGTGAAATTTAGGATTGACAAGCTCATCTAATTAGATTTGGCTGATTTGGCTTGGCATCTTATATTTCAAAATGCTGGGTTTTTTTCTGGGGGCGTTCTAATTCAAAGCCTGAATGTGAAGCATTTGTTTACTTTGTTAGTTCTCGTGCATTTTGGTGTGGATGTATCGTTCCGTTGCTTCCAAGTTATGGTACTTTGTTGTGATATTATGCATGTGAAACACTGGTGGTCTTCGCATGCTTAAATGATGCAAACTTAGTTGTCTTAGGTCAAGTGCTGCAAACCAACATGCAAGGTGACAGATATCAAGGATCTTTTAGCTTGTCACTTCTGTTTCGATAAAGCCTTCGAAAAGTTCTACAACATGTATACTGCAACATGGTATGCATCCTCTTCCACTTTCAATTGTTCTTCTTTGACTTGTTTTTGGTTTAGATCAGTTCTTCAGATTGAAGAGACATAAAACTGTATTGCCGAAGTGATATACTGAGATAGTTAGATAAATCAAATGCCCCTGTTCATAATTCTGTCCTGGCAACTTAGTGGTTTGTTGTATGCTGACAGTAGGGATTTGATTTACTGTCAACTTTAAGTATGATAATGTTGATTTCATAATTTTCATCAATACATTGCAATGGTGATGCCTGGAATTGTTTAGCTACCAAATATCATAACCTCAATTGTTATAGATACGATTGGGTTTTGAGATTAATGAGTGAAGGGAGATAGATAGAGAAAATTTATTGGGGACTGTGCGCCGCGGTTTTGAGACCCAAAACGAATACAATCGTCTAATTGGCTCATATCCTTTCGTATTATGATTTCATGATCTTGGCAAATGATATGAATTTCTCTTACAGGAAAGGAGCTGGACTTTCAATTATCTGGGGTTCTATTTGCTGCGAAGATCACTTTGAATGGTAACTTCTGAAACTTATTCAAACCACTTAAATGATTTTATATTTTTTCTCTACCAACGCATGCCGAGGGGCTGTCAATGCTGCAGGCATAGGATGAATTGTTTGAATGCCGGTGTAGAAGACAATGCCTACGTTGTTAGCAAGAATGTCAATGCCCAAAATAACACGCGCGTTCAGCTCAGTGACTTCATATTCTGATTTGATCACACACAGTTCTATGAATTCTTGAAAACCATTTTAGAAGCCCTGACAACCATATTGGAGCACTGCACAGTGGCAGTTTAAAGCAACCATGCATGTATGACTTTTCCTTTTCTTCTACTTTTTATGTTTCTTAGGGATCTTAGATTTGTCGAGGAAACGCGAAAGAAAAAGGAAGTTCAAATTTTTATCCAACTCGTCATGTATTTTTTGTGGCAAGTTTGCCTCCAATTTCTTGTCAATCTGTAACCCAACTAGAAAAAGTAGCTTCTTTTTCTTCATTTTGGTGTCTTATCTTTCTACTCCGTGTATTATGTATCCATGGCATAGGCGCATAGCGTTATTTCTTTGCCTTGTATCCAAAGAGACCGAAAACTTTCGGGTATTCTTTTGCACATCCACTAATGACACTAAACATGCAGCAAGTTGAAGAGATCTGTGCTTAGAAACAAAAAGGTTCTGTTAGTTCTGTGGTGCCTATATTTCCCCAGTCTGTACTCCCTCCAAAGTTGATTTCAAATCTTTGCTATAATCCCGTTATCATTCTAATCAGTTAGAGTTTGGGGTAGGCATCGTTCGTATTTCGTGTCATTTCGAGTTCGTAACCCGACTTTCTAAAATTTTGCTGGTTCAAGTCGACACTGTTAGCTAGCACCCTTATTTTGAATCTTTGAAATATGCCTATAATTATACTTGTCAAAATGTCACACATGAAGCGACTGTTTAATTCAATAACAGATGAACTCGTTTTCAATACCACCGTAGCATAAATTATAGACCGACAACAACATTTGACAAACAATAACGAAATCATGATATTGAAAAAGTACGTCAAGCCACAACTAAATAAAAGTCTTGAAACTTATTAAATTCTTCTATGGTTTTTACCTTAAAAAGGGGAGTGATTTTGCCACTCCTCTTTTTGTTAATGTCACTCTCCTTTGTGTCTATATAAGATGATTTGTTTTGTAAGAGAATGGAAGTGACATTAACAAAATGGGAAGTGACAAAATCAATTCCCTAAAAAAAATCAACAACTATGACGTAAGACTTTCTAATACTGTATAAAGTACAAGTTAATCCCAAGTAGTATGATTTTGGAAATATCAAATTTTATTTTTTGGGAAATTCAAAATTGATCTCGAAGGAAACACAAGTACGGGGCAGTGATTATCATTGCCGCAACTTGTCGTGTTGTGTCATTTTTGGGTGAGCGGGTAGTTATTCGTGTCCTCCTCGAATAACGCAACTTGTGATATCATGTTTGAAATTCTCACCCTTAGTTCGAGAGTATCATAATGGTCATCTTACAGTAGTTTGAAAGTTCACCAACTCACCACAGACAAAGTAACAAGACCAATAACATTTACTCACTCCTATGACCGAAATCGAAATGAACTAAAGTTTTCTTCGGGCACTAAATTTTGAAGCAATCTGAAATGAAGTGCAGTATCCTGTAGCACATAAACGTACCAGTATTGGGTAAAATTGTATCCCCCAAAAAAGTATTGCTACCCCAAAATTCACTTTCAAGATATATTTTGCCTTCTAGTACGTGTTAAGGCCACTCGAACACTAGTCTATTTGTTGGGGTAATCGGTCACAAATCACGAACACTTGATTTCGCTCGATCCGCTCGCGGATTCGAAATTCTTGGCCAGGGGAATGAGCATCCTCAGAACACCATTCTTCAACTTTGCTTTGATATTCCTTGGCTCGAACGAACTCGACGAAAGCTCAATGTTGGCACTGTAACTCCTCCCACTGTCCTCGTGCTCTGATTCCCTCCTCCCCTCTCCCGATATGAACACATTACCGTACTCCACCCGTAGCTTTAGGTCTTCCTTCTCAATCCCTGGCATCTCCATCCTAACAAACAGACCTTCTTCCAATTTTTTGACCTCGTACGCTCCTTGTGGGCCGGATACTTGAAACGGGTTTTCCATGTACTGATCACAGGTGCCTGCAAGTAGCAACAAGGGTAAAATTGTACTCCATCATTGTTCCTTGTAATTTTTTAGCGAGATTTTACTTTGATTCCTTTTATTTTCCGTTTCCCTTTTGATTCTATACAACGTTTTCCTTTTAGAATATGGCTTTGTCCGCAATCCACAGTTGGACTACAGAGGACAGTCCAAGACTCCAAGTGATTGGAACCATTCTAAATTGCTTTTAATTGTCGGGAGAAACGACCCAAATTCACTGTGGATGCTTCTCTGCAATCCAACTGCAGCGAAATTGGATCCTTCCTTTTATAATGTAGTCCATCGACCCCCTCTGTTGGTATTTCAAGTGGGATATTAATTGCACGTATGACTCAAGTGTCCGATTTCAAGGAGTAAATCAAAGGCTTTAAATTTCACCACTTCAGCAACCCACAAAGAGAAATGATAAGTGACACAAAACACCTATACTCCACTTTGGTCTCTCTAATATCAATACATAAATCACACAATCTAATTCAAAACATGATATTTGATCCTAATATCAGCGTAATCTTCTTCCAAAACATGATATAAATCAATGAGTAATGACTTTTGCATTCCACTTTCTTATACATATACAGACACTCTAAAATATGTCATTTAGTACTGCAAATTACATACTATAATACAAGCACTAAAAGACAAGTTTTTTAGTGTATTTATAAGAATGATGACATGGACTACATTTAAACCAAAATGACTAAAAGACAAGTGCAAAAATTACTTTCCTAAATCAAATTCATTCAATTATAGTGGTAATGTAAACTGGTGAAAAGAATTCCGTGACAATGATACAGAATGATGACATGGACTACATTTGAACCAAAATGAAAGTGCAAGGGCCAAGGTATAGTGATTCAATGAGGTAATTTTACGATAACTAACTTATGTAGCACCAGTGGCTATAAGGAAATGGATCCAATAACCATTCGGGACAGTTGTTGGAGGTGTCTAACAAGTGCGGATCGCACATGATACTCTTACTCTTACCCACAAGAGTAAGCTGTATTTTGAGAAAAGTGTGGACTGTACAGGACACTACACTGGAGAGGATCCCATCACGGCTAAAATTACAATGAACTCCACTATGGGTACTGACCATAGGTTCCGGATATACCGATGATTCCGATCAGATAAAGTGTAAGTGCTTGATTTCAATCTTTCATCAGAATTCAGGATCCAAGGTTTTGGAAAAAATTGAAAGCTTAAATTAGGTACTTCCGCCTATTCAATTGTCGATTGTGCTGATTTTTTCCAAAGTACATCAAAAAAATTATTTTAAAACTAGTGAACGGATCATATGATTTGTGCAAGACTCCGGATTGGGCCCGACACAACCATTGGTACAATATTGTATCCTCTTTGCCGGTACGCATACTATTTTCGAAAAAAAACATGCAAAGGAAATAAATCTGAGAGAAATTCTACACTAAAAAATAATCTGTTGACGATGGAAATGTCCCGGGATTATAAAGATTACCGCGTCGAATGGGGAATTCGTCGCACCGGGTGAAAGATCCTCCGTGGGCGGTGATGGTGCAGTTCTCCTCGTACATGGTCGTCGACGTCGTCGAGCTGAACGGACGTCGCAGGGGTAACCTCGAACTCGACAAACAAGCTGCGGCCGCCGTGGCCAAGCGGGTGTTGTTCGGGTGGTAGTGGTTAATAACAGAGTTGAATTTCGTGAAGAGGGTTGAAGTGGTGGTGGCTCTCCTGATCGCATTAATTAGCGAAGCCATAGTTAATTTGATAGAGATTTTCTCTCGCCGTTTTCCTCTTTTAGGGTTCTTTCTTCTTTTCTTTTTCTCCAAGTCTCCAGAATTCTTTTTCTATTCCTGCATCGCTGGGATTTAATTTTCTTGCCGTTCAAGTCTAGAGGGTTTTGGATATAGAATGGGTTTTGGGAGGTTCAGTTCTGGTCCAGTATTTCTATGGTCCAGTCTGGTCAAGTTTTGAGCCGCTGTGGGCCCATCCCGGGCCCACAACAATGATCGGAATCGTTCATTTTGTAGAGCTCGTCGAATATGTCATCCATGCCAAAAATTAGCTTGATCGAACATCAATAGGTATATGGATGAAATAGATTTATACAAGAAAAAAGTGTGACAAAAATTAAGTTGAAATTAATAATTGCCCATTTTTTTCATGTACAAATCTATTTCATCCATGTACCTATTGATGTTCGATCAAGCTAATTTTTGGCATGGATGACACGTTCGACGAGCTCTACAAAATGAATGATTCCGATTATTATTATTATGGGCCCGGGATGGGCCCACAACGGCCCAAAACTGGACCGGATTGGACCATAGAAATACTGGACCAGAACTGAACCCGATTTTGGGAGGTCTGTGAACCCACACAAAATGACTATAAAGCCCCTTGATTTCAATTGTTTATTTCATCAACACTGGATCAACAACTGTTCCGCAAAACACTTGATGAAATTAGTCAAAAGTGACTTAAATTAACAAATTCACCCTTTTTATCAATATGATATATGAAAAAAAATCTCAATTCTCAATTGTTTGATCCAAAAGTAATAAATTTGTTACTTCTGACATAATCGGTTCTTTAGAATAGTAAAAGATAATAACAAAATTTCACACTTTTTATCAGCCCCTTCAATAGGTAACGTAGAGACCCGTATTTATTTTATTAATGTTTATGATTTATAAGTGCATGATTATTGAAAAAGAAATGTGAAATAATAGTGCTTATGTGATTTGGAACTAAAGTGATAAAATTCATTATGAAAAGGTGCAAGTGTGATTTGGGTTTATGCTAGTATGTTGGGGGGGGGGGGGGGGGGGGTGTTTGTGTGTGTATGTGTTGTAGGCGATCAAACTCCCATCTCCCATCTCTCTCACTCTCACGTCTCTCCCTCTCCCTCCCTCCATACACCTCTCTCCCTCCCTCCATACACCTCTCTCCCTCTCTCTCTTGCTCTGTTGAGCTCAAAACCCACGAATCAACCTCCAAACCTTTACATATCAACCTTCAATCCATCTCCACGTGTGAAGCTAGCGAAGCTATGGCGAAATATCTTGCCCCATATTTTGGAGTACAAGCACTATGCCAAATGGCTGGAGAGAACGAACATGGAGCACCAGAACTCTCTAGATGCGATTGACGATCTCAACAATCACATTCATGAGGGATTGTTGCTGGACATACGTTACTCAACTCAATCTCCTACTTCTACCTCTACAAGTCGAGCTGCACGATCGATTGATGAGAAGAAATGCGATACAAGCTTTATGCGACAATAGAAGGCGTGTGATTCAAACTATGCCAGTGAATTACAATCGCAATCAAGTAATCACATTACGCTACGGTTACGACGTAGTGTCGTTGGCACGTGCTCGAGTTTGGATCGAGCCTCACTGGAATCCTGCTCCTTACCGATACAAACTAGGATCCGAATGGGCTCGGGATCTTATAGACGTTCAGCGAGTCACGTGGGAACACGGCATTCCATTACCGGAGTTTACTCCTCCAGGTCCACATCCTGGATAGCAGTTGCTTGACGAGGTGTTCCAAATTGGTATTTTAGGGGGCCAAGCTTATATTAATGGTGATTCTGGTGATGATTCTAGTTCAATGGGTAAAAAAGCCATTTCACTTAAAATAAGTGGAGTTGATAGGTTTTATTATCAGAAAGTGTAATTTTTAGATGTAAGTCATTTTGGGCTTATTTTATCACGTATTTGGATAGATAGTCGTTAATTAGAGTCGTCAATGAAAAACACAGAGAAATCATAGGTGAGTTTTGTTATTTCTCATACATGTCGGGAACATCTGTCATTAAAATAAACTCCAAGGAATGTCATTGAAATTTACCTTTCAAAATACAGATGTATGTACCTGGACCTTCATAATATCGGATGGTTACACATATGTGGAGGGACAAATGTCAAGCAACTATTGATACTCAGGTGTATTGACTAGTTTTTGTGCACCTCAACTTCCATTTATCATTGGGCTTAATTTCACCGTCCACATGTGAGGAGCCCAATTAAAATCGAAGCAAATGTCGTGCATTATTCTTGCTTGTCGATTTTTGGAACTTGGATATATTCAACCGTATAAATAACTACACAAATATACCTCTGCTAGCTGTACTCTGTAGTCCCCGTATTTATATGTTGTATTTGTACCCAAAAGAATCTGTGGTTTTTTTAGGAAGAGTAAGAACTTTATAATAAGTAAAAGATATTACAATCTACTGTATGCATCTAATACAACTGAGTTTCCTGATGGTGGCGTCTTAGTGGTGCTCCCCGGGTCAGGGGTTTGAGTCATGGTACCTCCCTCTCTCTCTCTCTCTCTCTCTCTCTCTCTCTTCTCAATGACAAATAACACGTTCAATTCAAATCAAATGAAGGATACATCCAAAGATAAATTGATCAAACGGTTAGAAGTCGGAGAAGCGCATACAAGTTATCAATCAGCACAGCTATCACGATAGTTCCACCATTAACAAAATTTTCTTATAGAAACTGACCGATACCAACCAAGTAACTTTAACACTCCAGGCAGAGGGCGCACGGCTAAACATCATGCAACTAGATCCATGGCCAAGGCCCTACAGCACATAAATCAATAAGGGAAAAATTCAAAAAAAACCCCTGAACTTTGAACTCAATGTCAAATAGGCACCTGAACTTAAATAAATTTCAATTGAACACCTGAACTTTCACTCCGTTATTCAATTTACCCCCTTCCGTTTCAATCCGTGACTTTCCTAACAACAACTGCTGAGCTAGACACTAACAAACGAAACAAAACGTTAGAGGGAGAAATTGGAGGAAAACAACAGTGATCTGACACATTTTTAAGGCCCCGTTCAGCTAAATAAGCCTACTGGCTTATTTTTTGTTCTTATTCAAAAAAAAATTTTGTATTTTTTTATTGTTCTCTTTACAATTCAAAAAGAATTTTTCAAAAAATTCCTCCTAGATTCTCCATACTTCCAACATTTCTCTCTCTATCTCTCTTCACTTATTATCCCTATTATTTTTTCAAAAAAAAATTCAAACACAAATCCAAACATAGCAAGTTTTTCATCATTTTTTTGGGGATCATTGCATCGTCATGACTAAAGGAATCTAAAAAGTAACAAATTACGATCGAAATCTAATTTTTTTAAATAAAGACAAAAACAAGCCAATAAACCAATTTTTTTCGTTTTTATTAAAAAAATGGATTTCGATAATAATTTTTTACTTTTTAGATTCCTCTCGTTATGACGATGCAATAATCCCCAAAAATTTGATGAAAAACCAAAATATATGAAAAAAAATTGAATAAGGACAAAAAATAAGCCAATAGGCTTATTTAGCCGAACGGGGCCTTAAAAAGGTGCTAAATCACTGTTGTTTCCCTCCAATTTCTCCATCTAACGTTTTGTTCTGTCTGTTAGTGTCCAGCTTAGTGGTTGCCCTTAGGAAAGTCACTGATTGAGACGGCAGGGGGTAAATTGAATAACGGAGTGAAAGTTCAGGTGTTCAATTGAAGTTTATTTAAGTTCAGGTGCCCATTTGACATTAGGTTCAAAGTTCAGGAGTTTTTTTGAAATTTTCCCAATCAATAAAGTAGATGCAGAAAAGAATCGGAACCGGGGTTATTGAAGCTAAAATTGCTAGTGGCGTACCCTCTACAAGTGATAGGGGCCACTTTTTCCCATAGGTTATTCTCACAAATAAAGTGGAGTTAATTTTTTCGTGGTCTTTATTCAAAATTTTCACATTTGTTAGTTTTGCATCAAATTTTTGTAATTTATTGATTCGTCTAGACGAGAGAAAACGAAAAATAAAAAATTATGGTTGAAACTCGTAATTTTTTGAATAAAGATAAAAATAAGTAGTAAAAAGACAAGACTTTTTTTTTTATAGGCACACCCGTTCACCACAAAAACAGTCACGAACGACGAAGACTATGGCCTAAGAACGATTGCGTCATCATTGTGAAACCACAAGCATCCATCCGTATTCCGAGCTCCCAATTATTCAAAATTCTGTCGAATCTTTCCCATCGCTTTTTTATACCCATTCCAATTCCCCCAGTAATTCACACCTCTCTCTCTCTCTCTCTCTATCTTGAAAGTTTGGCATAAAGAAGACACATCCATCATGGGTTCATCTTTACCTGATTCCAAAAATTGAACAACCAGCATTCAGCATCAGGGTATGCAAATTCTCTACCCAATTTTCGCCCATCCGAATACTGGACGTAATTATGTGTGGACACAATTCCATATATCTGAAAGATAGCTATGGATTTTTGAGTGAGATTATGCTTATATAAGTTTTACATGCGTATATATCGTACATTTTTTCATGGCAGGAGTTGACGGCAAGGATCAAAATGTGCTGCAAAAGCACGTTAATTTCTTCGATCAGGACAAAGATGAAGTTGTTTATCATTGGGAAACATTTTAAGGTCCCCTCTCTGATAAAAAAATAAAGTCCCACGTCGCTTGAGAGTGAAATGGATAATCACTTAATAACATTTGGAACATTTTCACTCATTGCCAATTAACTTTGAGATGAATATAAAGTTTCGATATGGTGTCAGTACGGGCCAGAGTGAAATAAGTGATTCACTAAATAACATTTGAAACATTTCCACTCGTTGTCAATTGGTTTTGAGATATAAAGTTTCTACATTTTTCTCTCTCTTCTTTTCTCCAATCGGCAAAAGAAATTAATTCGATCAGGTATCTCTCATGAAAATAAAATTTTGAAATCAATGCAATTAGCTGTGTTTTTACGAATAGTAGGAGTAGAATAGTCATCATCATCATCATCATCTCTCTCTCTCTCTCTCTCTCTCTCTCTCTCTCTGTGTTTTATTTATTTCTCTTTGTATGTAGTTTCATAGTATGGGTAACAACTTATTGGTTTGATTTGTATCTTTCATATTTTTTTTTTTTGTTGCATAATCAGGTTTCTGAGAAATTGGGTGTGGTGTTTTATACTTTTATTGTCCTCCTTGGCTTCCGTTTTCATCGTCGGTCTCAGGTCCAAAACTCGTCCGGTAATTTTCTCTCGCTCTCCCTTTCTATTCAACGTATAAAAGCCACACGTAATAACACGTATATTTTTTTTCTAGGAGATTAGTCACGTACTCCCTCCTCACCAAATAATGTACATATTTTACTATATAGATTTAATTTGTTAAAAAACTATTTATATTTTATTGTGTGTAATGCTCTTCATAATTTTAAAATTTTTGTCTAATAGAACTAAGTGAAATATATCAAACAAGAACCAAATTACACATGAAAAATATTTTTTCGTTCAATTGAAAACTTATCTTGATTTTTGGTGCATTTTTTCATCTTTTAATTGAAGTTTGTGTTTTGGGTTTATCTTAAATAGAAGATTCGTAGAAATAAAAACATAAATTACGTGCAATGGGAAAAAAAATCTATTAAAGATCAACCAAATCAAGAAAAAATTTGGCAGTTTAGTTGGAGTGTTGTCCGTAGTTCGTATATCGCCATTGCGTGGCATGTTTGATTTCTTTGATTTGGCATCATGGTGCTCTAATTATCATCTTCCATTGAGAAAAAGACTAATTAATTGGCCTTTATTTTATGTGTATATATATATATCTCTATTATAAAATTGAAAGGTGTAGGGACAAGTTGTTGGAATGGTTTAAATTCATTTGATCCAAAGGCTGTAGTGCATTCTTCCACTTTCCGGTTAAGTGCTCATAGTTTTCACCTAAATTACACAATTGTCATCCCCTTCCAACAGGGATGCGTAGTGCTGTAGGTACAGTTAACACTAATGTGTGTGTGTGTGTGTATATATCTCTATTATAAAACAGAAGGGTGTAGGGACAAGTTGTTGGAACGGCTTAGATTTATTTGATCCAAAGGCTGTAGTGCATCCTCACACTTCCTGGTTAAGTGCCCATATTTTCACCTAAATTACACAATTGCCATCCCCTCTCAACAGGAATGCGTAGTGCCGTAGGCACGGGTTAGCACTAGTATATATATATATCGGGGCGGTTCCGGAGACACCTAAAAAAACACCTCATAGTTTCCGATCAAATTTTGACGATCCGAGCCGCTCAATGTGATCAGAATATGATTTTAAGGGTACCCATGAGAAATCAGCAAAAAAAATGACTGGGAAGGGCTTGATCCGAACAGTTTCGAACAGTTTTTTATTGAACGGTTCAAATAAAAACTGTTCAAATCAAGCCTTTTTCGGTCATTTTTTTTGCTAATTTCTCACGGGCACACTTAAAATCACATTCTGCACACATTGAACGGTTCGGATCATAAAAATTTGATCGAAAACTATAAGATTGAGATTTAGGGTGTTTTTTTAGGTGTTTTTTTAGGGTGTCCATTGAACCATCCCCTATATATATATATATATATATATATATGAGTAGCTAATTTTACAAGGGGATGAGTTCTTTGCCATTAATATAGCATTCTTGTTTTGATTGTACATGATCTTTGGAATTATGGGGTGGCGGTCCCCCAAAATACTTCGTTGTACCTCTCTTTTGGATTTGGCCTCAGCTCTGTCTTTAAACTTAACCCTACAAGGCAAGGAACCACCATTAGTACCTAACCGATCGGTGACAGTCGAGAAGGCATTCTGATTAAGTGAGTCCTTGATCAAGAAAACAGAGCTCTTAGGTCGGTAGAAATAACGTAGGGTATGCCATCACTTGTACCTCCAACACCACGTCACCACTGCAGCCGCTACTACCACCAGATTCACCACCGCAGCCGCTACTACCACCAGATTTAGTTTCTTGTATATTGTTCGTATGCCATGATTCTACCACCTCCTCTACCGCTTCTACCATCTTTTTTATCTCTCTATACCATGCATCTTTCCACCATCTTCCATCATTACAATCACCCCATCTCTTTATATTTATGTGCTGCTTTTTGATTGTCAGTCTTTGTGTAATTTTAAGCCACGTTCTGGGTTTTGCATGTCGAGTTATCTGTACCGGCTTGATTTGGAAAAACGTTGTATTTGGTGATGTTTTCTTTCTAATTTGTGCACTTGTTTGAGTAACCAAATTAATTATTTGACAGGTTTTTCCTAATTACTATTTTTGTTCGTCTTTACCACAAAGGCTCTATTTAGTTTTTTTTTTTTGCTCGGTACAAAGGCTCTATTTAGTTGCCAAGAAAGAATAAAAAAATCAACTTTCCCATTAGTTTTGTAGTGTTGAGTTGATAGGAAAATAGTTGGACTCCTGTTTTTAAGTTTTCTTGCAAAATTAAACTTTCTTGCAAAAGTTATCCGGCCAAAAGTATAAAATTGCTTTCTTTCTTTCCTTTTCACTACTTTTATCGATAATAATTCTTTTATTAGGATTCTTTTTCTTTTTTTTAATTGATAATTTAAATTTAGGTTTCTGAATCAAGATAGATGCACGGACCAATCAATCGTTCAAGTCAGACACTCCCATAATCCATTTTCTCTTCGTAGAATTTCTTTCAACTATTCATGGCGAATAAGTAATATTGCGGGGTTGAAGCGAAATATCCAAATCCATGTCTTATTCTTTTCAATAATCCATACTTGTCAAATCATCATAAAAAAAGAAAGTAACTTCTTTTTTCCTGTTCAGATCAACAAAGTTTGCGTCACAGGAAAAATATTTCTCTAGTGTAGCGCAAAACTAATTGGCTGATAAAAAAACAAAGAGAATGGCGCCAATTTGATTTGCTCATACACGAGGGGAACATCCGTCATTAAAATAAACCCCAAGGAATGTCGTTGAAATTTACCTTTAAAAATACAGATGTATGTCCCGGGACCCCCATAATTTCATCGGATGGTTACACATATGCGGATGGTTTTGTGCATATGTGGAGGGACACATGTCAAACAACTAGTGTCTTTTTGGCTAGTTTTCATGCACTTCAACTTCAATTTATCGTTGGGCTTAATTTCACCGCTCACGTGTGAAGAGCCCAATTAAAATCGAAACAAATATCGTGCATTATTCTTGCTTGTCGCTTTTTGGAATGTAGATATATACAACCGTACAAATACAAATACCCACACAAATATACCTCTGCTTGCTGTGCAGTCCCTGTATTTATATGTTGTATTTGTACCCAAAAAAATCAGAGTGTTTTTTTTAGGAAGAGTTTAGAACTTTATAATAAAAGAGATTACAATCTACCGTGTGCATCTAATACAATTAAAAACAGACTAATTGCACACCTAAATGACAAATAACACGTTCAAATTAAAGGAAGGACACATGAAAAGATAAATCAAACGGTTAGATGTCGGAGAAGCGCATATAGATTGTCAATGACCAGTTGTTATGGTAGTTCTACCATTGACAAGGATTCCTCATAGAAACCGACCGACACCAATCAAGTGACTCTAGCACCCAGTTAGAGAGTATTACATGCACGGTTAAATATCATGCAACTAGATGACCAAGGCCAACTACAATACAGAAATCGGTAGAGTAAATGCAGAAAAGAATCGCAACCTTAGTTAATATTGAAGCTAAAATTGGCGAATAAACTGCTAGCTGTATCACGCCCATTGTAATGACAATCGACACATATCAATTATCCAAAATCAGTGTTGCGAGGGTGTAAAAGTGTATGTGTGCAAGCATGGAATGAAAAGAGACTAAAAACGGCGTCTGAACAGCTTGTTGGATCGCGCCGGCCCCATTATAATGGCAGCCGACATAAATCGAATGATAACGACACACAACCCATAATAGCCAAAAACGGCGGCCCAACCCAGCACACCCATTCACCACAAAAATGGTCACGAACGACGAAGACTATCGCCTAAGAACTTCATCAGTGTGAAACCACAATCAGTAAAGCATCCATCCATATTCCGAGCTAGCTCCCAATTATTCAAATTCTATCGAATCTTTCCCATTGCTTTTAATACCCACTCCAATTCTCCCAATAATTCACCCATCACACACACACTCTCTCTCTCTCTCTCTCTCTCTCTATGGATCGATCTTGAAAGTTTGGCATAAAGAAGACACATCCATCATGGGTTCATCTTTACCTGATTCCAAAACTTGGGCAAACAGCATTCAGCATCAGGGTATGCAAATTCTCAACCCAATTTTCGCCAATTCGAATACTGGACGTAATTATGCGTGGGCATAATTCAATACATTCGAAAGATTGCCATGGATTTTCGAGTGAGATTGTGCTTATATAAGTCTTACATGCATATCATATATTTTTTCATGGCAGGAGTTGATGGTAACGATCAAAATGTGCTGCAAAAGCACGTTAATTTCTTCGATCGGGACAAAGATGGAGTTGTTTATCCCTGGGAAACATTTCAAGGTCCTCTCCCTCTCTCTCTCTCTCTCTCTCTCTCTCTCTCTCTGTTTTATTTATTTCTCTTTGTATTAGTTTCATAGTATGAGTAACGACTTATTGGTTTGATTTGTATCTTTCATGATTTTTTTTGCTTAATCAGGTTTTCGAGAAATTGGGTGTGGTGTTTTATTGTCCTCCTTGGCTTCCGATTTCATCAACGTCAGTCTCAGTGCCAAAACTCGTCCTGTAATTTTCTCTCCCCCTCTCTCTTCAACGTATAACGCACAAGTAAGAACACATATATTATACTCCTTTCTCACCAAATAATGTACGTATAACACTATATAGACTAATCTTAAAAAATTATTTATATTTTGTTGCGTGTAATGCTATTCATAATTTTAAAATCTTTGTCTAATAGAACTAGGTGAAAATATATCGAACAAGATCCAATTTTCACATAAAAATTATTTTTTGTTTAATTGAACCTATCTTGGTTTTTGGTGCATTCTTTCATCTTTTAATTGAATTTTTTTTTTTGTTTATCTTCAATTAGGGCTGTAAATGAATTGAGCTACTCACAAGCTTGGTTCGGTTCGGCTCGTTAAGGCTCAGCTCAACTTGGCTTGTTTAGTAAACAAACCGAGCTCGAGTTCGAGTATTCAGCTCATTTAGTAAACGAGCTGAGTGGAGTTCGGCTTTTGACAAAAGCTCGGCTTGTTAAGGGAGGCTCGACTTGATTAAAGATGCTCGTTTAGTAAATGGATAAGCTCGGCTCGTTAAGGCTTGAGCCGTGCTCGAGCTCGAGTTTTTGGCTCGTTAAGTAAACGAGCTGAGCTCGAGCTCGCCGAAGCTCGGTTCGGCTCGGCTCGTTTACACCCCTATCTTCAATAGAATATTCGTGGAATTAGAAACATGAATTACGTACGTGCGGTTGGAAAAAAAATCCAAATCAAGAAAAAATTTGGCAGTTTGGTTGGGGTGTTATCCGTAGTACTCCATACTTATATCGCCATTGCATGGCATGTTTGATTTCTTTGATTTGGCATCATGGTGCTCTAATTATTATCTTCCATTGAGGAAAAGACTAATTAATTGGCCTTTATTATTTGATGATTGTGTGTGGTGCAGGGTAAATTTCCTTCTCTACTATTTCCAATTGAGGTAAAGAACATCCAGAAAGCTAAGCATGGGAGTGACTCTGGTGTCTATGACACAGAAGGAAGGTACACATTATTGATCACCTGACCTCTAGCCAATAGAACAACTTCGTTACCACCAAACGCAAACACAGTGTTACTGATACACACTCACACTCACAGAAGAGGTGGAGTCCACACGTGGCAAGGTTTTAGAATTACGGCCGATATATAGGAGAGTAGGAGAGAGTAGCTAATTAATGTTATAAAGGCTCAAGCCTATATATATGTGTATATAGGAGTAGCTAATTGTATAAGGGGACGAGTTCTTTGACATTAATATGGAATTCTTGTTTTGTTTGGACATGATGATCTTTGGAATTGTGGGGTGGCGTTCCCCCAAAATCCCTTCACTGGACCTTTCTTTTGGATCTGGCCTGAGCTCTGTCTTCGAACTTAATCCTATAAGGCAATGAACCACCGTTAGTGCCTAACCGTCCAGTTACAATTGAGAAGGCACTTTGATAGTTAAGTAAGTCCTTGATCAAGAAGATGATGTACAGAGCTCTTATTAGGTCAGTAGAAACGACGTACCTCTTTGGGTATGCCAGCACGGCACTTGTACCACCAACACCAGGCCACCACCGCAGCCGCTACTACCATGGGTTGGATTTAGTTTCTTGTCTAGTGTGCATATGCCATCTTTCAACCACCACCACTACCGCTCTTACCATCTTTTTATCTCTCTATACCATCTTTCCACCATCTTCCATCCTTACAATCACCCCATATCTTTACCAAGAGTACTAGGCCACCACTCGCTAACATCATCACCAGCACACCACTGCCACCACCCTCGTCACCATCCTTACACCACTACTGGCTACCTCTGCTTCAACAAACACATGCAACCACGACCACCATCGTTACCCTCTTCTCCACCACATGACCACATGCATTTAGCACCTCTCCACCGCCACCACAAACACTTGGCGACCATTAGTAAAACATCTAAAGGGAATCATTACTGATGATATCAAACCCATTCATCTTTGTATCAAACGTTTTGTTTTCGTTCATCTCTTGATAGTTTTATTAACAACGTTATGCTTTAAAAAAATCAGCATTAAGTTTTAAACACTTAATTTTTAGCTTTCATTTTTCAGAGCATCACCTTATTTTTTTCCCTCCCTTCAACGTCAGGTTATAAAATTACCTCAAGTTGCTTCTATCTGTGGCTAGAATGCCTTTTCAGTTATGTTTAAGTTCAGAGTTGTACTTTAGTAAATCATTGGTTTTATCTTATCTTATTATCCGTGTTATTCTTGAAAGGTTTGTTCTTGCAAAGTTTGAGGAGATTTTTGGCAAGCACGCGCGCGCGTACAAATGCAAACGCCTTAACGTCAGACGAATTGATGACAATGCTAAAGTCAAACAGGGTCCCGAAGGACTATGCCGGATGGTTCGTTATTATTCTCATTCAAATTTTCTTCGAGTTTATTCTGTATGTCTGTTTTTCGAACATTCCTAAGTATAAACGCTGAGACCGTCGGGACAAGTTGCAGGATTGCAAGCTACTCAAAGTGGAAGATCTTATACATGCTTTGCAAGGACAAGAACGGTTTATTGCATAAAGACACTGTTAGGAATGCCTTGTATTCCTTAGTCCCACATTGGTTAATTATGT
>BPLS01000707.1:7122870-7137300 GCA_019656275.1 Rhododendron kiyosumense
TTTCAATTTCTCGTTCTTAGCTTGCATTCATAGCGTTCGTTACAACAGACACAATTCAAGTTGTTTATGATGGAACCCTGTTTGAGCATATGGCAATGGAGAAAGCTTTGGCCGGGAAAAAAGCGTGAATTAGCCAAATTGAATCAGTGATAATTGAGACTTTAATTCAACTGTTATGAAAATGGACAAGTGATGGTTAAATTAAACTTGGATGATTATATTTTGGTTGCAGTTCTACTTCTTTCTTGTATAGAAAGGCAAATTGAAGCATTTAGCCTGTGGCTTGGATGGGCTTCATTGCCGTGTACAAATGCATGTGCTTCCAATTGTAGCGGTAATTGAACAATTAGTTGATTGTTATGTTTTTTTACAACTCAAGTATTGTCTGAGCCAGTTTACACACTCATCGACTAATCTTGGAGATCTAATCCCATTGCCTACTTGCGCCTGGGGGGGGGGATTAAAGCTGGAACATAGCTGCATATGCTCCATATGAATTGACTCCAAAAGAGTTGATAGCACCCGTGAGATTTTGAACTAGAGACTTTAGGAATGAGCAAACCCCCAAGGCTAATGGGAAAATATACATGATATATACCAGTCCTTTGTGTACCGGAAGTATATATCCATGCATAAAGCATGAAGATTGGGTTGGAGTGAAGGTAGTAATATGTGGTTTTGGACTACTACGTTACTCCGCTACTTTCCTGAGCGTGGCATGCCATGACTCAAGCAGAAGGAATGCTAAATGCTTGTGAGTCGCACCGTGTTTCCGGGTGTTTCCGGCCATTACGTCTAAGCAGGGGCAAACTCAAGCTGTAACTCAATCGACAGGAGTACCAGTGCCCATCCATTTTTCCCGAAAGAGAGAGTAGCCATGTTCCTAGGGTATGTGCAGTTTTGAGATATTTTTCCACTCCATATATGTTCAATCGGCTCAATCCAAAAGAAGAAGTGTTTCTCTTAGTGTGACAACCGTTATAAAACACCCAAAACAACACATGAGACGCCTAATTGCTTTGCCTCTATCCATATATAGGTCCACACCCATCAACTAGACCAAACAGAAACTCCAAGGTGTTAAAATGGTAGTCAAGGGCGCCCGTGGTTTGCTTGTCTTAGATTTCATGTTCTACACTTCATACTCCCTCCGTTTGAAATTACTGGTCCTTATTCCTTTTTTGAATATCTCAAAATGTTAGTTCCTTTGAAAAGTCAAACTAAAAAAACTTTTAATTTTTCAAAATTGTCCCTAATAAGTAGCCATTATTGTGTTGAAAAGATAGAATACAAAGGCAATGTAGTAAAGCCATGTCTCAATTGAATTTGGTGCAATCATTGGTTGTCCTCTTAATACTTAGCTTTCCCAAAATATGGCAAGTAATTTGGAATGAAGGGACTGCTATCAACTCTCATGAAATCAATTAAATATGAGACCATGTCCAACTTTTTTTTTTTATCGGCCAAAGAATTTTATTAGAAACTCGATAAGAGTACATCGAGAAGGAGAGAGTGAACATCAAAAGGCAATCATATGCAAGCCAATATCCCGGGAGAGGAGGAAAGACCAACCATGAGTTTGAAAAAGAAAATTAAAAGACAAAGATAAAATAAAAGTACTACAGCTTCAGCTTCTGAAGATGTCATATGAGACCGTGTCCAACTTTAATTGCTCCCCAGTGCATGGTAGGATTGAACGATTGATCACTAAACAATTAATTGAGGTGTATTGAGGTGTGTAACTTGGAGATAGACTTATTCAGGGAGTCGCTATAAATAGGTTGTTGTTCACGAAATTGCGCGATCTCGGCCGTCCGTTTCAATTTTGGACGATCGAGATTCACCTCCACAAATAACTACTCACGAAAAACTCCATGAAAAAGTTTTCCTAGTGTAACTTGATCCCAACAGTTGAGTTATTTGGATAAAAATAAAACTAGATCAGACAAACATGTCCGGGGCATAGATCCAACCAGCCGTGCTCACTAAACCCTCGTGCCTGCCCAACTCCCAGCGAATCCGAGTGTGGAGCGTCTCATGAAATAATTTCCCCATGTGACCCTCGTGTGACCCAAAATGGGATCCACATAGTCTCAATTTTATTTTTGTAGGTCTTGTGTTCCACTAAAGGTTCTTTTTTAAAAAGTTCTTTTTTTTCAATTTTTAAACTCAAATATAATGAAAATGAAAAATAATTTTATGATTTTTTTTGCACCGTATAAAAGATCTCGATGAGATCTATCAAACAAGATCCATATTGGTAGAAAAATTATTTACGTAAACACGTGATTTTTGAGCTTGAAATTACCTTCTTTTTCTAAAAGTTCTTTTTTTAGGAAACCGGAACGCCCTAGTATGTTCATTTCCTATCCCAAACGTCAGGGTCAATCTGAAAGAACCATAACTGTCAAAAAAGAAATTGACAGTTTCTCTCTAACCAAACCAAACCAAACAGAGCCTTACGTCCCAATCACTTGGGGTCGGCTACATGAATCCGTTTCCTCCATTAAGCTCTGTCAAGAGCCACTTGTTCACATAGACCTATTATACTCATATCTTTGCGCACTACAGTATCTAATGTCAATTTAAGTCTACCCCTCCCCGTAACATTGCTACCTAGAGCTATCCTATCCACTCTCTTAACTACTGCATCTTTCGGTCTACGGTAGATATGCCCAAATCACCTTAGCCTATTTTCCCTCAACTTCTCCTCTATAGGTGCTACACCTACCATCTCACGAACTGTTTCATTTCTAATCCTGTCTCGTCTAGTCTTACCACACATCCACCTCAGCATTCTCATTTTCGCTACACTCATTTTGCTCACATATTGTTTTTTAATAGGCCAACATTCTGTCCCATAAAGTATCGCTGGTCTTATGGCCTTTCCAGAATTTTCCCTTCAATTTTGTGGGTACCCTCTTATCACATAGTACACCAGTAGCGCTTCTCCACTTGAGCCACCCAACTTGGATCCTATGGGCCACATCATCCGCAATCTCTCCATTGCTACTAATAATTGAGCCTAAATATCTAAAATGATCACTCTTTGGTATCTCCTAGTCTTGAATCGTCACACTTTCTTCAAGTGCACTACTGATACCACTAAACTTGCACACCATATACTCCGTTTTACTCCTATTGATCCGAAAACCCTTTGACTCTAATACTTCCCTCCAAATTTCTAGTTTCGTATTAACACCTCTAGTAGTTTCATCTACGAGGACAATGTCATCTGCAAACATCATACACCATGAAATATCCTCTTGAAATTGTCTAGTCAATTCATCCATAACTAAGGCAAAGAGGTATGGGCTCAGGGCTGACCCTTGATGCAATCCTACGGTGATTGGAAATTCACTCGTTTCCCCTACTGGGGATCTAATGGTAGTGACGGCACCTTCATACATGTCTCTAATCACCTCGATATACCCTTTGGTCACTCCTTTTCTCTCCAAAACCCACCATATGATATCCCTATGCACTCTATCATAAGCCTTTTCTAAGTCTATGAAAACCATATGGAGATCCTTCTTCTTTGCTCTGTGTTTTTCTACCAATCTCCTTAATAGGTAGATAGCTTCCATGGTGGATCTTCCTGGCATGAACCCAAACTATTTCTCTGACACCGTAGTCACCATCCTCAGGCGATGCTCAATAACTCTTTCCCACAACTTCATCGTATGGCTCATCAATTTAATACCTCTATAGTTGTTACAGCTTTGAATATCCCCTTTATTCTTATATATAGGTACTAAGGTGCTCCTTCTCCATTCGTCGGGCATCTTCCTAGTCATAATAATCTTGTTGAACAACTTCGTCAACCAAGTCACCCCCAAGTCACCTAGATTTTTCCACACTTCAATAGGGATACCATCTGGTCCTAGGGCTTTACCCAGTTTCATCCTTTTCAAAACTTTAACCACTTCGAACTTTTGTATTCTCCGATAAAACTCATATTCTACGTTCTCCCCAGGTACATACGCCTCCTCCCCACCAAAGCCTCATTCATGTTTCTCGTTTAACAATTTATCGAAATACGACTTCCATCTATCCTTGATCGCCTTGTCTTTCACCAACACCACTGAATCAATATCTTTTATACACTTAACTTGAGAAATGTCTATAACTTTCCTTTCTCGTATCTTAGCAAGTTTATAAATAATCTTTTCTCCATCTTTACCATCGAGTCTAGCGTAGAAATTCTCATAAGCTTTCAACTTAGCATCCCTAACGGCTTTCTTAGCTTCCTTATTAGCTTGCTCATAACCCTGAAAATTTTCCTCACTCTGGTCCCTTTGCCACTTTTTAAAGTACTCATTCTTTGCTTTTACCATGATTTGAACCTCGTCATTCCACCACCATGTCTCCTTAGAAATTGGACATTTTCCTTTCGGCTCGCCAAGAACTTCTTTCGATATTCTTCTAATACCGTCAGCTATCGTATTCCACATATTGTCACTATCGCCTTCCACTCCCCACCGTACTTCTTGAGACATTCTTTCCTTGAATACCTCTAGTTTCTCCCCTCTTAGGCCCCACCATTTAGTCCGTGGGCATCTAATTTCCTTTGTCCTCCTATTATTCCCCTTGAGACGAACATCTAACACCAAAAGTCTATGTTGTGCCACTAAACACTCTCCAGGAATAACCTTATAATCCTTACATGTCAAGCGGTCTACACCTCTAGCAAGAAAATAATCGATTTGGCTTCTATTGGCTCTACTCTTAAAGGTAATTAAATGCTCCTCTCACTTCCTATAGAGCGTATTCCTAACTATAAGGTCAAAAGCTACCGCGAAATCTAAAATCTTCCTACCACCTTCGTTAAGGTCACCAAATCCAAAGCCACCATGAACCTTCTCATACCCTTGCTTATGCACTCCAACGTGACCATTGAAATCGCCTCCTATGAATAGTTTCTCCCCAAAAGGTATCCCTTGAACCACGTCATCCATTTGCTCCCAAAATTGCTCTTTAATAAGATCATCCAAGCCTACTTGAGGTGCGTACGCACTAATAATATTCACTATACTCTCTCCAATTACAAGCTTAACTAAAATAATCCGATCTCCTTTTCTCGTTACTGTAACTACCGACTCTTTCAGGTGTTGATCTACTACGATACCTACCCCATTTCTATGTCTATCCTTACCCATATAGTAAAGCTTATAACCTGTGTCCTCTATCTCCCTAGCTTTTTTCCCTACCCACTTAGTCTCCTGAAGGCAAGCTATACTAATCCTCCTCCTAAGCATGGTGTCGACTAGCTCCCTAGTCTTACCCGTTAATGTCCCTATATTCCAAGTTGCTAAACGAATCCTATAGTCCTGGGCTAGCTTCTTTACCCGCGCTCGTCCAGGCACGCGCGAGAACCCTTGCTCACTTATCACCACACCCTGGCGCCGGCGTGGCGCCCCTTGCTCATTTTTCAAAGCACCCGAAGGCATGCACAACGCATCGCTTAAAGGGAACGCCCTAGCATGTCTCGTAATCGTATTTGGATTCATGTCATAAAAGATCTAACGGGTTTTTTACGTGCTGGCTGTCAGCTACCTAACGCACAACCCTCCTCCTTTATCCGGGCTTGGGACCGGCTGGGAAATAAAGATATGACTCTAAGCACGAACCAAGTGGAGTTGACATTTTCTCTCTCAAAACCAATAAAATTCGATCAAGCACTTACCAATGCTCGAGCAAGCTAATTCTTCGACAAAATGATAAATGCATCTTGACTTACGAACCGAGCAATTTGGATCGTTAAGTGAAACTATGTTGGATTCAATTTTGTATCAGATAAAGATCACATGAGAGCATGTCACACCAGAAGATCCTAATTCCAGACCGTCCACTATCATGGCCACCATGGACTTATACACACACACATATCTCTATTATAAAACAGAAGGGTGTGGAACAAGTTATTAGAACGGCTTAGATTCATTTGATCTAAATGCTGTAGTGCATCCTCCCACTTCCCGGTTAAGTGCCCATGATTTTCATCTAAATCACACAACTGCCATCTCCTTTTAACTAGGATACGTAGTGTCTTAGGCACGGGTTAACACTAGTCTCTATTATAAAACAGAAGGGTGTGGGGACAAGTTATTAGAACGGCTTAGATTCATTTGATCTAAACGTTGTAGTGCATCCTCCCACTTCCCGATTAAGTGCTCATGATTTTCATCTAAATCACACAACTGCCATCTCCTTTCAACCAGGATACGTAGTGCCGTAGGCACGGATTAACTCTAATACTCCTATAAAACTTGACAGGAATGAACTAAATGAACCGATCAAGTACTTTTCGATATTTGAATGAGTTGGTTTTTTTTACGAAAACTCTTAAAAACCTATTTTAAACAAATTGAACGGTAACAATCATTTGCGTAAAACTCCGATTTAGTAGTTTTGTGTCAAAATTTAGGTCAACTTTTGTATGAGAAGAACCAGTCCCATATGTATATATACACCACGCTTCTAGTGTACTCTCTTGCTGTGGTTGGCCCATGCAATATTCTCAGTCTAAAGTCAAGTTATTTTTGCAAGGTGCGTTATGACTCCTCAAAACATAACTCACATATTCTCCTCAAGCTAAAAGCTTCAAAAATTCTCCTTTACACTCCAGAAGTCCATCTCTTCCTTTCCTCTTCTCTCTCTCTCTCTCTCTCTCTCTCTCTCTCTCTCTACAACTACACCTAAAAACACCATGTCCATTCACCCCCTCTCTCTCTCCTCTCTCCTAACTTTCTTCCTCACCATCTCTACCCTCCCACAACCATCAACCCCTTACACCCAATCCTTCCTCTACGGCGGCTGCTCCCAGCAAAAATACGGCCACGGCACGACCTACGAGTCCAACGTCAACTCGGTCCTCACCTCCCTAGTCAACTCAGCCTCCTCCTCCAACTTCAACGAGTTCAAGATCTCTGTCCCCGGCTCCACCCAGGCCGACATCGTCTACGGCCTCTACCAGTGCCGCGGCGACCTCCAGAACCTCGACTGCCGCAGCTGCGTGGCCCGGGCAGTGAGTCAACTCGGCGCCCTCTGCCCCGACGCGTCGGGCGCGGGGTTGCAGCTGGAAGGGTGCTTTGTGAAGTACGATAGCACTGCCTTTTTGGGTGTGGAGGACAAGACTATGGTGTACAAGAAATGTGGGCCGTCGATTGGGTATGAGTCTGATGGGTTGAGTCGTCGCGATGCTGTGATGGATTATCTATCGGCTGGGAGCCAGTATTTTCGGGTTGGTGGGTCCGGGCAAGTCCAGGGTATGGTTCAGTGCGTGCAGGATCTGAGTACGAGTGCGTGCCAGGATTGTTTTTCGGAGGCGATCGGACGGTTGAAAACCGAGTGTGGGTCCTCTGCATGGGGTGACGTGTTCTTGGGGAAGTGCTACGCGCGTTACTCGGAGCGTGGGGTGTACTCGACGGGCGGCGAGGGGTTCGGCTGCGGGCGGCAACACCGTTGGTGGTTTGTGGTTAGTGGTTTTGTGATGCTTTGGTGATACTTATAAATTAAAAATGTTATGCACACAATAATTCAAACACAACCTCTTACATATATGTGAGCTCAACACATACTACTATGTGTGGGCCTCACATGTATGTGAGAGATTTGTGTGAGTTGTCGTGTTTAAATTGTTGTGTGAGTACCATACTTATAATAAATTGTAAATTAACCTCGACTCAGCATGGTGATTTTGGTAAATTTAACGTGCTTGAGTAGTTTTTCTTTCTGTGTTTCTTTAAAGTGAATTTTGTTTCAAATTATATGTATATTTCGTTAGGTCGAGAAGGAAACTCATGTGAAATTTAAGTTGATCGGATGTCAACAAGTATGTTGTGATCATAACAAAGCAAACACCTCCCTTTTTATAAGGGAAAAAAATTATTCACTTACGTACCTACGCCAACCAACAAATAAAAAGCGAGAATAAGAAATAACGACACCAAATCACATACTGTCTGACCAATCATATATGCACGCCAAACTCCTAATAATGTTGGTAAGATAAACTACCGATGTTAGAAAAACGACAAACAATGCTTGCTCAAAACCTCAAAAAACAAAAACCAACATAAAATGGTCATGTCCTTGATTGATGCAAACAAAGCACATACCTCTAATCGATCTCTCTTGCATCTCCCTCATTTTTGCGCGCACATAAATAGAGGTCTCGTTCAACATCTTGATTGATGCAAACTAGCTAGAGAGCGAATACATGCATGGTTGAACGGTACGTTCCTGAAGGATAAATCTCACTTTGCTTCACTATATGTACCATACAATACTTGATGTATATTTTCCGATTCTCAATCTTATTTGCGCATGGACTCTTTCCGTTCGCAAGTTGTTTTCATTTTTGTTGAGTTCTTGGTTTTTAAGTCAGGGTATATCGGTGTTTGCGATAATTTTTGGAATAATTTTAGGGGATGTTCCCGATGAACAGTAAAAGGAATTTTAGGAAAATGAAGGTTTTTCAAGCTCAAAAATTATGTATTTACGCAAATAATTTTCCTACCAATATAGATCTTATTTGATAGATCTCATTGAGATCTTTTAAACAATGCAAAAGAATTCAAAAAATTATTTTTTATTTTCATAATATGTGAGTTCGAAAAATCTTCATTTTCCTAAAGTTCTTTTTACTACGCATCTGGTACGGCACCTTAGAATACAATAATGTGCTAATGTTTGACACAGCTTCTATTGTTTACTTTGACCCAAAAATAGCTTTTAAAGATGCTCAAAGAATGATTCTGAGCAATAATATAGTTTTTATATAAACTTTTGGAGTTTGTGTGTATGAGAGATGGCCATATGATGAATGGTACTCTCTCTATCCTTAAATAAGTGTTCAGCGCGCAAAATTAGGCCTTACAAAACATACATGTTTTTCATTTAAAATTTTAATTTTTTTTCACAATCTAATAGAACTCATTGCTATTTATTGATTTGTGAAAAAAAATTAATTTTTTTAACTAAATAAATGCATTTTTTTGAAAGCCTAACTTTACGCATCGAACACTTATTTAGAGACGGATGGAGCAGTACTTGTATGTTTCCTGTATGAACAAGGAAAGCTTAAATTACTACTTTTCACTTTACTTTGAGTTTTGCCTGGTCATTATGACAAACAAGAAGGCCCACAAGCAAAGGCATCTTCAGGAACCAAAGAATCCAATGCAACTGGGATGGTATATATGCCTGACCGGGTTTGAGAGGTTCTATTCACCCTGAATTTCAGAGGCTACTTTTACCGGGGTTAGCGGAGTTAGTAGATTAGTTCACAATAGGTTTTAGAGACTATTTATAATTCTGAATTTCAAACGTCCACAACGAAGCTCAATCCCTACCTCCCACATGGAGAGGATCAGAAGATGCCAACTGGACTAAAGCCCATTGGCACACCTGACCCTAATTGATTTGTTCCTTTTTTTTCCATCTCATGCTTCTGCTTGGTACCCTTAGCATTTTCAGTTTTACTGCGTTCAAGCTAGCTAATTTCTCAACCAAGAAATTGATGGAGCCTTGTCGTGAGGATCAAGCACATGCATGTCTGAATGGCTTGTTGAAAATCGATAAACATTCTAGCAAAAGCTCTCCCATCTTAAACACATTTAGGTGCAAATGGAAGCGAATTAAACTATGTTAATTAATGAATCTATCTTAGTGTCGTTGACTCGTTCATCGGTTCATGTGTGACAACAGTGCAAAATGTCTTATGATTTCAAAAGATTTCAATAGCAGGGTCTGGGTTTAGGAGATACTATATACTTGCAATTCACATGCATCGGCAAGGGCGGAACTGGGAATTAAATCTTCCATGGGCTAACCCAAATTACGTATATATAAACCAAAAGGAGGTACTAGACTGACCGTCGGATCAAACGGTGATCCATTAGTTTACTAGTTTCATTTTGCCTTCGCCAAAACGCGCGCTCAATTACAATAAAATAGATTTCTTCTACTCTAATCCTATACAGACTTGCTACGCTTAAAAAAAAAAAATTACAACTCGATAAATTAAGAATGTGATACAAAGAAAAATGCGTTTTGTGGATGTAATTGCCGACTAAAAAATAGTACCGCTTTTTGGAGCTAACAAGAATAAACAACAATCATAAGGGTAAGAGAATAAATTATTGTCTTGGACTCTTGTACATTCTTCAAATTCCAAAAGAATATGCAGTGTAGACTATAGGGGTTTTGAATAAATAAAAAATATTATAAACTATTGTCTTGCTTTCCTAGAAAAGACATCAGACATTCAAATTGATGAGATTGAGAATGAGATACTTAGTGGATCAAAAAAAAAAAAGAATGAGATACTCATTACTCACCGTCACAAAACGGGGATGAATTTTGAGGAGAGTCAGGAGACAGATACTCCGTTTTGCTTTCGAGTTCGTCTAGTTCGAAGTATCAGTCCAGTCGCCAATCGAACCCTTCCAGCATCATCGCTGTTGAAATCGTTGCTTCAGGCCTTCCGGTTGTTTGTCCGAGTGTAACAGATGACAAAACGGGGATGACAAGGGAGGGAGTAACGATGTCCGGACGTATTGTATGGGGTTGTGAGACGTTGTGTGTTTTTATCTCAACAATTAGGCTTAGGTTGTAAAAAATGGGTTGGGCTAAATGGGTTAGGTGTTGTATGGATTGTGTTTTTACATATAATTTTTTTTTTTTTTTTTTGGTCTTTCAAACCCCACCTGGGCTACAGCCTACTGTAGCCCAAGCACACTTCCGCCCTTGTGCATCGGGCACATAGTTCGTGTTGCACGCTAGTCATTTTCTCAATTCTTCATAAGACTACTAGCACAATCTGTCCACTTATTTTCATCATGGAAAAGACTATAATACACACCCTTTATTTGGGTGTGTATTATATACATCCTTTCCAAAATGTTATGAATTATAGAAAAAATGTTACGAATCGTATTGTTAAAAAGTTACGAATTGTATAAAAATTATGAGATACATCAAAATATTATGAATCATAATGAAAATGTTACGAATCGTACTGCTGAAAGGTTATGAATTATAGAACAAAAATTACGAAATACACTAAAATATTATGAATGAACCATAAAATAGGTGCATATGATACACCATTCTAAAAAGTGTGTGTATTGTAGACTTTCCGTTTCATCATAATCAACTTATTTGTTCTCTAGCTTTGTGCTTTTGTTTAATGCCTCATTGCTTGAGCAAATTGGCATTTGCTTTTACTTCATATGGTCCCTACATTTTCTCTCTCCCCTTGTCTTTGTGAGAAGTTTTCTGTACACTTCCTCAAAAAGAAACCTACTTCTGAAAAGGAAGTGTATCGAAATTGGTTCCTTGAAACAAGTCAAAAGCTTAAAAAGTTGAAATAATTACTGAGAGCCGCTATACGTACCGACGGTGAGAGTAGGAAAATTGTACTGACAACTGCACCGGGCCGTCTCCAGCTACCGAACGGTCAACTCAAGCCGTCCACAATTTTTTTTTAAAAAAACGATGGGCTCAACGCGGAAATCAACAGTATTCGACCTGTGTAGGGTGCTTGATCTAAACACTATATTTTTCGTATATACTTAGTACGATTTCCCTACGCATCTGTCGGTACGTATAATTTTTCTGATAATTATAACAAGGAACAAGCCCGAAGATTCGCAACTCCACAAAGACTCGTACCCACTTAATTAAAAAGGTTAGCTAGTATTCATATTGTACTCATTGTAGCTGCATTAAAGTTACAAAGCCGTTATTTACTTTATGCATCTAAGTTGAGTATTGAACTAGAATGATGTGATTGCTTTCATAGTTATAAGTCGGTTTGAGGAAATGATGTATGCGATTGCTTTCGTAGTCAGTATAAGGTTAGCATTCATGTTTGGACAGCTGGAATTGTCGACAGATACCGCCAGGCATGAGCGGACCTACCTTGGGCAAAGATGGTTTATTGACCCTACTAAAGGTGGACCCCAGGAATATACATTAAATTTTGAAAATTTCGATTGTTTTTTGCCTCATAAATTTAGATCCTTTGATTTTTGGCCCAAAGAAAATATGATTGCCCCATATATATGTTACACTTTGGTTCTTGTCCGAAAAGTAATATACTTGCCCTAGGTCTTTTTTAACCATTTAGATCTCTTTTTTCAGGTAATATCGCCAACAATAAAATAGTCTTTTGTGTAAAAAATGGATGAACAAAATGAAAGGGAGGAAGTAGTATTTATTAGATTGTTTAATATTTACTTTCCACGTTACATTGGTCAATTCTAATTTAAGACTTTGAATTTTGTGTACTAAGTTAAGCTCTATCATTAATCCAACCTAACTATTGTGACCCTGTTTTGTTAATTAAAAATTAGTATAAATTTAGGTCAAGTTATTCTGTGTGCTATGTTCATTGTTTATCTCACCAAATATGAAAAATCTTTGGGGTCAATTGTAAGTGAAACGATGTGTAATTGATTGACAAATCACTTTTTGTTTAGGTATTATATAAATAGGTTTTTTTTTTTGTAGTATTAATATTGAATTGTTTATCCTTTATCATGTGTTAATACAAAATTATACATGCTATAGATAATTTGACGCCAGTGATTATAAATCCTAGGTCCGCCCCTGCCGCCAAGTGGTACGTACCCACTCGGCATCCAAAACTTTTTACAATCATGAACAAAAAATCATTTTATTTTATTTCTACGCTGGATAAACAAAAAATCATTTTTGTTGGCCATGGTCGTGTTTTTTATGCAATGTAATAATGCATGCATGGTTTAAGAGATATTCCTTCTACCTTTTTAATTTTTATTTCAAACCCCCAATTTATATACATAGTTAATTAAGTGATACAAAAGTGGCAATAGATATGGTCCAAATATATGGATTCGTAAGTTTCATAAAGCAATAAAACCATGACAATAGTGGGCAATAATTGTAAACTATATAGATGCATCCTCTCTTTCATCAATTATTCATTGCTTTTGGCTAACAAATATTGCCTAATTGGATGTTTACCTTAAGGTGGATTTGTACGTACCAATCCATTAGTCCCACCATTAATTACTTTAATCCTTTCAAAATATTGCTTCACTTTATTCTCCCTTTCAAATCTACATGTTTGATGAGAAACCACTGCTAGTGCGTAGTTGGTTGTCTCATTTTCCCTCTCTGTGGTAGGGGTGTGCAAAATACCCGCGGGCCGACGGACCCGCCCCGACCCGCCCGGCCCGAAGGGTTTCGGGCGGGCCCGAACATGTGGTCGGGTTCGGGTTCGGGTTCATTTTTTCAAAAAAATCAGTTTTCGGTTCGGGGCTCGGGTGCTGTTTTTTCCTACCCGACCAAACCCGACCCGACCCGACCAACCCGACCAAAACATGAACAATTCATGTAGCTTTGCTTCGGTTTGGTCGGACCCGACCCGACCCGACCAAAAAAATCGGGCACACGGGCGGGTGTACACCATCGTTCGGTTCGGGTCGGGTTCGTTTTTCTCCTAACCGACATGGTCGGGTCGGGTTCGGGTGGCGGGCCATACCCGACCCGCCCGACCCGTGCCCACCCCTACTCTGTGGAGGCCTTGGTTCGAGCTCTACGAAGGGCTGGTTTTGAGAGCCAGGGCTATGGATAGCCTTTGGATCCCCTGTGCTAACTCTAACACCTTACTAACCCCCGCTAATTTATATGATATTGGGCAAAAAAAAATCTATATGTTTGATGAAATGTGGAGTGAGGACCCATGCATTATAGAAGTTTTAACTGTATTAATCACACTTAGGATCACTTGCATGTAGATTGACTCAAAAGATTTTTATGTTCCTCAAAAAACAATAAAGTTAGATAAAGACATTATGGCCTTAAATTAAAGAAGGCAACATGCATGAGGTAACAAAGGTGACAAGAGGTAAAAATGTACCAGCTTTAAACTTTTTGCATATAAAAAAAAAAAAAATTTGTATCAGCCAAAAAATTACTCGAAATGGCTTGATCAATCGGAGCAGTTTTCATATATATAAGAATATTTCCAAATAAAAATGCAAACTTGGTACTTAATTGGTTTAGTGGACGTGTAATGCTGTCATGCTATTGGGAGTGTGTGATTTGACTCCCATGCGACTCCATGTTTATTTTTTTACCTTTCAGGTCCTTCCTCTTTCATTTATTGGTTTACTGTTAGTTTTTGTATTATTATGTAAAATCACATTACAACCACAACAAAACTATAGAAAAGATGTGCTCTTACATTTGATTAAAGAAACTTATCACATTACTCAATTACTTTGTTGATTTTTTTGTACTTGCATGTAGATTGACTCATCAAAAGGTTTTTTATGTTCCTCAAAAAACAATTAAAGTTAGATAAAGACATTATGGCCTTAAATTAAAGAAGGCAACATGCATGAGGTAACAAAGGTGACAAGAGGTAAAAATGTA
>BPLS01000707.1:7137310-7158977 GCA_019656275.1 Rhododendron kiyosumense
TCAGCTTTAACCTTTTTGTCTATAAAAAAAAATAATAAATTGTATCAGCCTTGTAACACTTTTGATCTAATATAACTATATAAGTTATGTTGTTTGGTTTCAAAAAAAAAAAGTTGACAAGAGGTATGACAAATTAGAGACATGAATTAAAGAGCCAAATATTTGAAGTTTCTGCAACTATTGGAAAATATTTTCAGCTAAGTTTCTTCAATCCTTGTAACTGGACCGTACGTGTTTGTCTAAACTCGTGAGCCCACATATTTAAATTTTATCATATAGATCTCAATGCATATATCTTAACCAATAAATCAACATAATTGGATATAATTGTAAACGCATGCTTCAATGTGTGTGCTATTAATCCAAATGATTTCATCACATTTTTTTCAGAAGAAAATTCACAACCATGTTTTTGAAATAGAACGCATGCAATTGTTTTTCCTGGACATGAACTCTTATAGCTATGATTATTAGGCCAACATAATTTTCTTGTTGAACGACATTTATCTTGCTCAATCTACTTAAAATGAGCAGAACGCTGAGGGGTTTGCCTTGCTACTAACTCGCCGTGCCATGAATATTTATCGAGATCGAATATTTCTTTTATATCTCCTCGATTTTGACTAAAAATTCATTTTGGTCATTCACCTTTCAATTTCGGCATAAAAATACTTTGACTTTCTAATTTTTTTCAATGTCATCCTTTATGGCTATATACATATATACACGAAAAATACGGTGTTTGGATCAAACACCTTACACACATCGGATACCATTGATTCTCACAATGGCCCCCTCGTTTTTTTTTTTTTTATAGAATTTTTGGACGGCTCGGATCGGCCGCCTAGTGGCTGGAGACGACCCGGCGCAAGACTCAACGAAAACAGATTCCTTCTAAAAGATGACATTGAAAAAAATTGGAAAGTCGAAAATTTTTATGTCGAAATTGAAAGATGAAGGACCAAAATGAAGTTTTGGTCAAAATCGAAGAGATATAAAAGAAATTTTTCCATATTGATCGCTATAACTATCTTTAATTCCATAGTAATTAAAATCTTGTTTGATTTTTTAAAGAAAGGCTCGTTTGATTCGCTAGCTATCTTATCTGTTTATGTATGCAAAGCACACAAGACAGTAAACTATATACGCAAAAAAGATTATAATAAAGCTTGTTGGGTTACTATTTGTTTATTTAGTCTTATTTAAGCTTATGATCATTATGCAAACTAATTAACTAAACAGCGGTATTGCCAAACTTACTTTTTTTTTTTTTTTTGCTTATTGCGTAAATTAGGCAAATAAGATTGTGAACTAAACGAACCCTAAAGAATTATTATTTTTTTTTAGCAAACACACAGAAATATAAATATTTACACTAGCTGAACAAGATTACAAGGAGGTACATGTGATAAGGATAAATTACGGGTCAGTCTAAAAACAGCGAGTTGTGAAAACGAACCCTCAGGATTCACCATTCCAATTGGATCAATACGAATTTTGGATCAACATTCCTAGGGGTTTGGGTTTGGGTTTCACTATGCAACGGGCCGATAACAATGTCCAAGCCCTGTCGTCTTGGCCCGGAGGCCGGGACTGGTCCGACACTAATATATGCCAAAACGAAAAATAATGATGCTACTTGTATACCAATTTATGTGCGTTGGTTTAGATAAACAAGAAAAAAACAACAATGTTAGAATCACACATAAACTTAGGCTCCGTTCCGGAAACCTTCTTAAAAAATAAGTACTTATTTTGCCACTTCTCATTCAAAAATAAGAAGGGTCATTCCACAAAATTCAAACAAAAAGTTCCTTTCACATTTTCAAACTAAAAAATAATGTAAATGAAAAAAATTTCAAATTTTTTTTGCACCGTATTAAAGATCTCAATGAGATCTATCAAACAAGATCCATGGTGATAGGAAAATTATTTGCGTAAATGCATGATTTTTGAGCTTGAAGTTGCCTTATACAAAAAATAAGACTGTTGCTATGATAATGGGTGCCAGTGAAGGTAAATCGTACCGGCGGCCGCGCCGGGCCGTCTCTGGCCATCGGACGACCGATCCGAGCTGTCCAAAAATTCGGGAAAAAAAAATCGAGGGGGCTCCTGCGGAAATCAACGGCATCCGAGGTGTGTAGGGTGCTTGATCCGAGCACCTCTTTTCCTTGTATATATGATCAAGCACCCTACACGGAAAAGGGGTGTTCGGATCAAGCACCCTACACACCTCGGATGCCGTTGATTCCTGCGTAAGCCCCCTCGTTTTTTTTTTATAGAATTTTTGGACGGCTCGGATCGGCCGTCCGGTGGCCGGGGACCACCCGACGCGGCCGCCGGTACGATTTTCCTCCCCGGCCGGTTGGTACCTATACAAATTCTTTCAAAATAAGTACCAACATTCTTATTTTCCGGAATAAGCCTTCTTATTACACAAAAAATTAGTTCTTATTTGATTTCCGAAACGGAGCCTTAGAACCACATCTGAAATGTTATCAACTCATTTAGAATCAGCCTATGTTGTAGCTTCAGTCTGGTTTTAATTGAGGTTACCGCTAGTGGACAATGTAATTTGTTTCTAGGTTTAATCGAGATATGCATATGCTAACTTGGAGACTTAAGTTTACAAAAAATAATAATTCAGAACCAACTTAGAACCGCATAAACACGAGTGATTAACAATGCTCTTGGAGTACTCTCACGTATTGCTTCCAGAACTTTCTCAGTCCCACATTCGTGTAGACTCCCACGTCACGAATATAAAGTGAAATAGGCCGTTGAATTACTACGTGATGGTATTTCTATGAGCAATTAATTAATAGAGCAAGTACATCAGATGATGTATAATGCATTTGTAGCTATTTTATCTAAGGAAAACTCAAAAAATCCAGCTGCAGCAGATTCTGTAAAAAGACATGTATTTCCCATTTGTGAATAGTAGTTTTCTACTTGTACCGAAGGTGGTACAAGGACTGTTTATCATCTACCTATTAAAAAATTAGTTTCTTTCTCCTCTTCTCTCACTTTAACTTCCCTCACTCACTCCCTCTCTTTAAAAGTAATAATATTTTAATAAAGAATAGGTAAAATAAATTGTATTGTATTGGTGTGGTGGTGAAAGAGATGTGAATAGATAAAATGAAGAAATTACACTGTTTATTAGCATTTTTACCTAACAATTGGTAAACTTGCTCTTACGCCACATACACACTACTTAGGTTTGTGTGTGTGTTTCAGCGGCACCACGGAATGGTGCTCTACGAGCAATTAACAATTGGGCCAATACACAGTACACACTGCGTGTGCGTGTGCGCGCGTGTGTGTTTTAAGAGGAATAACAAGAAATGCGCTTATGTGTTAAATTAGGCCATAGGCATTGCTTACGTGTTCAAATTTCTGTGTGTGGTTGAATTTTTTTGTTGAAAAAATTGAACATGCTATGAGAAACTGCCATCTGGATCTCAAGGCACAAATCACTGCCACTTGTCAACCTCTAAAATCCGAGTAATTGTTCAATTACGCTAGAGCACGGCCACATGATGCTCTAAGCATCACATATTGTGATGAAGTTTATATACTTTATTTTGGGTCCCACAACAATGTGTCGGGCACTGTGTCTCACGTGGTGCCTCCGGCTCTTCTTCGTTACACTATGTGATAGGATCTATATATATTGTCTTGAATCCCATAATAATAGTTGGGAAAGGCTCTCGGACACTACGTAGCGATGCCTAGAGGCATGAGATAATTTTTCTTAAAATCCCCCCACCGTCACAGATTCTCTCTCTTCGTCGGTAAGTAAAGAACAAACCTGCTACCCCCTCGCCTTTCTCTCTCTCTTTCTCTCTCCATAAGAACCCAAACCCACAAACAGAGCGCAACAAACTCCTCACACACAAAAACACAAGCCAGATCCATCACATCCAAATTCATCCTCTCTCTCAAAAAAAAAAAAAATGGCGTTGGAATGGGTAGTACTCGGGTACGCGGCGGCCGCAGAGGCCATGATGGTCCTCCTCCTGACCCTCCCGGGCCTCCAAACGCTCCGCAAGGGCCTGACGTCCGTGACCCTCAACCTCCTCAAGCCCTTCCTCTCCGTCGTCCCGTTCTGCCTCTTCCTCCTCGCGGACATCTACTGGAAGTACGAGACCCGGCCCACCTGCCAGTCGCCCGGGTCCTGCACCCCGACCGAGTCCCTCCGCCACCAGAAATCCGTCATGAAGTCGCAGCGGAACGCGCTGCTCATCGCCGCCGCGCTCGTGTTCTACTGGCTGCTGTACGCCGTGACCCACTTGGTTGTGAGGGTGGAGCAGATGAACCAGCGGGTCGAGAAGTTGAAGAGGGAGGACTGAGTAGCGCGCGGGGTTGGGGATCTTAGAATGGCGAATATTTTATTTTTTTACGCTCAGAACGGATGTTATTACTTATTAGTGCTAATAATAATTGTGTAGGTTTTTTGGGTTGTTTCTTGAATCTTGATGTTATGAATTTAATTTCGATCAATGCAATCTTATTTTGGTTCTTTTAATGAGACTTCCGGAAGGATCCGGATTATTGGTATGTGTTATTGATCGACTTGCTGCGGCTTTTTTTAGTTTTTTTTTTTTTTAACAAAATATGAAAAGAATTTTATTCATCCGATAGGCATAGCCTAAACATGATGCAAATCCTACTAGGGTAAAATAGATGTCCACAGACCGGACAAAAGCAATGAAAGAACTAATCAATCTTTGACGAACTATTTTTTTTTATTTTTTTATTTTCCCTCATTTCTCACTCCTTTCGATTGCCTATCATACTACTATTTTGCATTCAATATTTGCTATTTTACCCCTAAAATGGAGCTCCTAAATTGCCTTGAACAATCTGGCTCCATCCTTACCTATGGTACAGTACAATGCATGGTGTCGATCGCAGTTGGTCAAAAGTTACAGGGGATCAGGGTTGAATATCCAGCATCATAATACGCGGGTTGTGGGTTAACTCCCACGAAGGTTTTCCATAGCGATGTTAGATCCTCATTAGGGGCAAATAATGCTCAATTCATGGAGAGATTTTTTTGGAATTGTACAAATATGGAGCGGAGGAAAAAAAAATTTCTATACATGAAACGGACCAACTGAAATTTCCATACATGAAACGGAAGAAAAAAAATTCCCAAACATGGAATCGATTTGTAATCGAATCTGGGTTTGAATCTAAATTGCCCATTCGATGAACCTGCTTCTTCTATGACGACATGTGAAAGATGTGATCAAGGCTAGTGGCAAGCATCCATTCCATTAATCCTTGCATCAATGCCAACGAAACAACCGTGGATATATATATTTCTTTCTTTTTTTGGTCTTTATTTATTTTTTAATCTGGGACATGTTAGTTGGGCGTGATAAAAGAGAGAGAGAGAGAGAGAGAGAGGTATAGCAAAGTTTGTGTGCGAAACCCAAAAATAAATAAACAAAAAAAGAATTGAAATAGAATCGATAAGATCACACGACATATCTACTTCACATGTAAATGATATGAAAGATGTAACCAAAGCCAGTAAGAGCATTATATTTTAAAAAAAAATCCATTCTTGCACCAAGGTAAACATTTTGCTGGTTTATTTTTGTGAAAAAAAAAAGGTAGACAATTGATCTTATGGTTTACTGACCCCAAAAAAAAAAATTTTGATCTTATGGTTATAAATTTCCAATTAAAACATATCGATCTTCTCAATTAACCCAAAAAATTAGTGGCCTAAATTATTTCATAGAACACTCCCCTGTTCCTCCAAGGCCCTCAAATTATTTCTTCTTTTTTCAAATTAAGCTTCAGAGAGAGCGAAATGAGAGAGAGAGTTCAAAAGCATTGGTACTAAGATAAAATACAAAAATTGAAGCACATCATATCATAAGAGAGAAAAGAAAAATAAGAGAACTAAGGAGAATGCTTTATTTCAATAAGAATTTTGTTTAAAAAAAAAATTAATTTGTAATTTTCTAGAATGATGTAGAATAAGTATCTAAGTTTAAAATAATTAGAAATGTGTAGAAGTAATAATTACACTTAGAAGTGTGTAAAAGTAATAAATATCTTAGAAGATATTTGTATAGATAATTCTAGAAGAAGCGTGAAAGATGTATTGTAATTATGCACATGGGTAAAATTAGATGATTCTAGAAGATAGGAGATCTTTGTAATTGGCACATGTACTTATCTTTAGACAATTCTAGAGAAGTGTAGGATGGTAGAAGTGCTCTATAAATAGAGTCTTATTGTACTCATTTTGAAGCAATGAAAATCTAATTAAAGCCTTGCACAATTTGTCTTTATAACACCTCTCACTCATCCTTTCTTGTCCAATTTTCTAACCTAGTACCCCAACAATTCTTGTCCAATTTTCTAACCTAGTACCCCAACAATTTTGGTATGAGAGCAAGGTTAACCGATCCATCCATCCTTGTTCTTCTTTCATCCACCATGGAGACCAATTCTTCCACTTTCAACTATGCACAAAATCTCATCCCTATATTTGAGGGAGAGAACTACGACTATTGGAGCATCCAAATGCAAACTTTATTTGTCTCACAAGAATTGTGGGATCTTGTTGAAAGCGGATACGAGGCACTGGCAAATGCCAAAGAAGAAGCAACTTGGACGGAAGCAAGGAAGAAGAAGTTCAAGGAGAACAAGAAGAGAGATGCTTTGGCTCTCCTCAACATTCAACGTGGGGTAAGCAAATCTATCTTTCCAAGAATTATGGGTGCAAAAACTTCAAAAGAAGCATGGGAAATATTAAAAATTGAATATCAGGGTTATGATAAGGTTATCTCCATTAAACTTCAAACACTATGGAAAGATTTTGATAATCTAGCAATGAAAGAAAATGAATCCATTGAAACGTTCTTTTCCCGAATTGCTGGAATTATCAATCAAATTCGAAGTTATGGATACCCTTCCGGATAAAAGAATCGTCAAAAAGGTTCTTAAGAGTTTGCCTCCAAAGTTTGATCATGTTGTAGCCGCTATTGAAGAATCCAAGGATTTGTCTGAACTTACTCGACATGAACTAATGAGTTCTCTCGAGGCCCATGAATAAAGAATGAGCAGGTTTACAAATCAATCCTTGGAGCAAGCATTTCAAAGCAAAATCAATTTTGGAGGAAAGAACCAAGAAGATCAAGAGAAGGGCTCATCTCGAGGAGGAGGCATGAACGGACAAAGAAGTGGAGGCCAAAATGCATTTCAAGCCCGGAACAAAGGAAATGGATACGATAATCAGAGGAATCCTAATGGCGGTAACTCTAACTCTGCTTGCATTATTTGCAAAAAATCTAATCATGCATCCAAAGATTGTAGATTTAAATGCAAGAGATGCAAGGTTCCTAATCATTTTGATCGAGATTGTTGGTTCAATCAAGAAAAAAATAAAGCTAATTTTTCAGAAGAAATGAAGCTGAACACCTATTCTCTTGCATGAATGCTCAACAAGAGTCAGATAACATTTGATATCTGGATAGTGGATGCAGTAATCATATGACAAGCGATCATAAAATGTTCGTGCAGCTTGATGATAAAATCTCTTCACAAGTAAAACTGGGAGATGGGAAGCTGCAAAATGTGAAAGGAAAAGGAGTTATCGCTGTCTACACGAAGGGATGTAACAAAAAATTAATTTCAGATGTCCTTTATGTTCCTGGGCTTACCCAAAACTTATTAAGCATAGGGCAATTACTGTAAAAAGGCTATGCACTTAACTTTGATAATAATGAGTGCACCATCATAGACAAAAAGAAAAATTTTAAAGTGGCAAAATTCAAAAAGACTCCAAATAAAGTTTTTCCATTAATAATGCCACTTAATGAAAATTTTGCCCTTAAAGGAGAAAAAATTGATGACTCACATTTGTGGCATCTAAGATATGGTCACTTAAATTACAAGGGCATGAGATTGCTAAAGGAGAAAAATATGGTAGAAGGGCTACCAAACATTGATAAAATTTGTTAGGGGTGTATATATGGAAAAATGTACAGACTCCCATTTCCAAAGTTCGCTTGGAGAGCTAATGCGCCTTTGGAATTGGTGCATTCTGATATTTTTGGCCCTACCAGAACACCATCTCTTTGTGGCAAAAGATATTTTCTCCTTTTTGTTGATGACTATACAAGGATGATGTGGCTATTCATCCTTGACAAAAAATCAGAAGCTTTCTCTGTATTCCTCTAATTTCAAGCCTTGGTGGAAAGACAAAGCGGAAGACAAATAAAGACACTTCGGACAGATCGTGGTGGTGAATTCATCTACACTCCATTCATGAACTATTGCAAGGAAAAAGGAATCAAGAGGCAACTTACAATCCGAAAAACACCTCAACAAAATGAAGTGGCAGAACGGAAGAACCGGACAATTGCAAAGATGGCACGGAGCATGCTTAAAGGCAAAGGGCTTCCTAACACATTCTGGGCCGAAGCTGTCAATACTGCTGTTTTCATCCTCAACTGTTCTCCCACTAAGGCAGTTCGAAACAAGACACCATATGAGGCGTGGTACAAAGAGAAACCACAGGTAAATTTTCTAAAAATTTCGGTTGCATTGCATATGCATTAGTTCCCTCAGAAAAAAGGGAAAAATTTGACGAAAAAGGAGAGAAATATATTTTCATGGGATATAGTAATGAGTCTAAGGGTTATCGTCTCTATAATCCAAACACAAATAAATTTATGGTTTCTCGAGATGTAATATTTGATGAAGCTGCTGTATGGAAGTGGGAGGACAATTCCTTCCAAAAGCCAAATTTTCATGAGCTTGATGATGCAGGACACGAGCGAGAAACCATGACTCCAGACCCAAGTCCAAATCAAAGCCCACGAACCAGTCCAGAGAGCTCATCATCAGATGATCTCAATCCAACAAGAAAGGTACGTTCTTTAAGGGATATGTATGACTCGTGTGATTTTGCCTTCTTCACGTGTGAACCACATAATTTTGAGGAAGTTGCAAAAGAAGAAATTTGGCTAAAAGCAATGAATGAAGAAATTGCAACTATCGAGAAAAATCACACGTGGGATCTTGTGGAGCTACCAAAAGGAAAGGATGTAATTGGTCTTAAATGGATTTACAAGACCAAGTACAAAGAAGATGGATCCATCCAAAAACACAAGGCCCGCTTAGTGGCAAAGGCTATTACCAACAGCCCGGAATAGACTTTAATGAGACTTTTGCTCCAGTCACAAGGATGGAGACAATACGGGCAGTCTTGGCCTTAGTAGCACAAAACGAGCTTCCCGTATATCAGCTGGACGTCAAATCTGCCTTTCTCAATAGTGAACTAGAAGAAGAGGTTTATGTGGAGCAACCACAAGGCTATAAAGTCAAAGGAAAAGAAGGCAAGGTGTATCGACTTCGGAAGGCCCTCTATGGCTTGAAGCAAGCACCGCGAGCTTGGAATAGCAATATTGACAAGTACTTCTGTCAAAGCGGATTTGAAAGAAGCCAAAGCGAACCATCGTCAAAAAAGGAGGTACGCAAGATTTTCTCATTGTTTGCCTTTACGTTGATGATTTAATGTACACAGGCACCAATGTAGCAATGCTCGATGAATTTAAAAATGCTATGATAAAGGAATATGAGATGACAGATCTAGGTCTTATGAGATATTTTCTCGGCATTCAAGTAAGGCAATCCAAAGGAGAGATTTTTATCTCTCAAGAAAAATATCTTGAAGACTTATTAAAGAAATTCCGCATAAGCAACTGCAAACCAGTCTCTACTCCACTCTCTTTAAATGAGAAGTTGCAACTAAATGATGGAGCGGAGGAGGTTGATTCCACGGCCTATCAAAAATTGGTCAGTTCCCTAAATTATCTCACTCATACAAGGCCAAATATCATGTACTCTGTGAATCTTATTTCTAGATTTATGCACAAGCCGAGCAAGCTACATTATGCAACAGCCAAGCGGATCCTCCGTTATCTCCAAGGGACAAAGAAATTCGGCATCAGGTACATAAAAGAAAATGATTGCAAGCTTATTGGCTACACCGATAGTGATTGGGCTGGATCAATCGATGATCGAAAAAGCACATCTGGCCAAGTATTTTACTTGGGAACTAAAATTATATCTTGGAGTTCCAAAAAGCAAAGGACAATTGCCTTGTCCTCTAAAGAAGCAAAATACATTGCAGCAACAGATGCAGCATGTGAAGCTGTACGGCTGATGAGCTCCCAATATTGTAGATATTTGGTGCGACTAGTCCCATACTATATTGGTTTAACTTGTGTTTATTTAGCTTTTTATAGTGATATCGCACGTAAGGTGTGTTTTTGTGTATTTCAGGTAAATCGTATAAATAAGGCGCGTTTGAAGGCCAAGGAATGCTCCGGGCTCAACCAAGTACTCAAGGCCACATGTCACCCCATTGTGGTGTGCTCAAAAGATGGTGTGGAGGTTGCTCGGGTCGCCCAAGGGTCAAGGAAATTGAAGAAGAAGTGAGGATTTTACCAAAGCAATTCATCTTCCGACGTGCTGAGGGTAGAATTGTCATAACTTTTGGTGTACAAATTACTTTTGATCCAAACCACTTGGGTTAGAAAGTAGACTCAACGAGCTTTCCAACGGTCCAATGAACGCCTAAATCCGAGTTCGGGAGTGTCCGGAGCGAGCCCGCGAAGTTGCCTAAAAAAGCTGTCAAGCTTGTACCGGTACGGGATTTGGCCGCACCGGTTCATGCTACCCAGAGTTCATGTTTTTCAGCGTTTTTGAAGACATGAACCGGTACGGGTTTTGGCTGTACCGGTTCATGCTGCAGAACACAGCCACGTTTTTGCTACTTTTCCAACCTTCCATTTATGGAAAGTTTCCACTTGTGGAATGTTTTTGGGATATTTTGGGGACTTTTTGGTCCTTTGTAACTTAACTTTAGTTGCCTATAAATAGGCTTATATGCCATATATGGAAAGATATGGCCATTATAGTTAGATTTAGGCCTATGCTTTAAATCTTTCATCTTTCTAGGAACTCCATTGTTGTTCTTCAAGTTTTTGTGTTAATTTCTTCAAGAACTAAAGTAAGTATTTGTCTTATGTTAATTTCTCGTTTATTAATGTTGTAGCTACTCTTTAGATCTTTGCATAAATTAAGTTTATTTCCGTTTTTATCGGTTAATCATGTTTCCTTTCTTAAGCATGTTTCTAGTCTTTTAGCTATATGTGAGTAGTCTTTTGACTAAGTCTCGGGCTAATCTTTCCCCATGACTTTGGTGGTTATTTAGTTCTCAAACTGTTTCTCCACAAAAGTTTCGAAACCGAACTTGGCTTGGAATGCGAGGGCGTGCCAGGACAAGTCTGTCCGAAGTGCTTTCAAGGCCTTCGTGCCTCAAAACCTGACTTCTATCGAGTGATTGTGCTTGGCCTAAAGGGTAAGGCCTCGTAATGGTTCGTTGTGCCTTGTCGGGCTAAGGACTTAAAATATTTTCTACTCGTTGCTAGAACAATGGAAAGAAAGATAATGTTGTAAACAAGGATCAAACGGACTCCATTAACGGTTTAATGAAGTTTTGGATACAAGAAAAGAGGTAAAACTTGAAATATTAAGAAATGAATACAAGGAATGCTTGAAAGGAAAAGAAATGGGGGTTGCATAAGCTGTAAGCTCTTGAGGTCGTGGACCCTTGTCAAGGCCTCCACAACTGGAAATTATAGGAGCCACAGGCCTTGAGCTGCTTCAAAATCCTCCAATACATGGCTGCCAAGTGGCCTTTCAGCAGAGGTTTGAGCTTGAGCAGCTTCAAAATGGACCAATGAGGAGCTCCTCTCTGAACAAAACGTGCCTTTTACTCCAAGAAAAGGGCAAAGGCCTGAAAAATCCTTCTTTTCTGCATAAAATTGGGTGAGCTGCTTGTGAGCAGCTTGCTTAGGTCTACATGACTCATTTGCCAGCAGCTCCAAGGGCTGCATGTATGCCACCTGTTCTTGGCCTTGCATCATGCTGAAGGATGGGGTCCACTCAGACCTTGAGCTGTTTGTAAGCAGCTTACCCAGACCTGTCCAGCAGGAACATTCTAGGCCTTTGAGCTGCTTGTGAGCAGCTTAAGGCCTTTGAGCTGCTTGGGACGTCTCCATGCATGGCTGCCATGTGTCATTGGTCTTGCTTCATGCTGAAGAACGGGGTCCCACCAGTTCAGACCTTGAGCTGCTTGTGAGCAGCTTACCCAGACCTGTCTCAGCAAGAATATTCTAGACCTGCTTGTGAGCAGCTTCTAGGCCTTTGAGCTGCTTGTGAGCAGCTTCTAGCCCTTTTGAGCTGCTTGTGAGCAGCTTCTAGACCTTTTTCTTGTTTATTCAAGGCTTTTAAACGGAGCTGTTAAAACGGTGGGCCCTTTTTGTAATTGGGCCTGAACTCGTAGGTGAATAATGGGCCTTTGCCCATTGTAAGCCTTCTGAGCCTAAGCCTGGTAAGAAAACCAAGGCCTCTACCAATTTGGGCCTATTTCGTAGGCCTTGTTACTTCTAGGAATTTGGGTTAGGCCTGGGTGAAATACTCAGGTCTAGTGGACAGATCCAGGTCTTGGGCTTTTGACAGATTTGGGCCTTTATGAGAGACCCACCATTTCTCAACGGCTAGCCCTAATCCGTGGGCAACTGGTCGTAAGGTCCCTCAAGGCCAGGGCCTCGACCCTCGAGGCCGCCTTTTAACCCGTAAATCCATTTCCTGATTTTTGGCCAAAAATGGGTGTAAACACAAACCTTTGGGCTTAAAATCATGGCTTTCGGAATTGGATTAACCTAGCCATTTTGGTCTAAGCGAGGGGTGTTAACTCCTTGGTATGAAGTTTAGTCAAGCGGTCTTGGCAAGCGGCATATTGAGGCCTCGTGGCCTCCTACGTGTTAGATACATTAGCAAAAATAGGTTAGTTTAGTTCCGTTTAATCACATCTTTTGATAAACGTAGTCAATAATGTGAAATCTTCCGGGCGTGAGCACGCGGTCGTGACTCTCGCCTGAGTTATATTGAGAACCGGTAGCGGCCTTCGTCAAGGGTTAGAAGATCCTTAGACTTGCCTCTTTTTAGTTCATTAAACTCATTTCTAGTCTTTTTCTTAGTTTTCACCGTTAAATGCAAAATCAAGTTGGCCGTCTTGAACGCCGGAATCCCACCATATAAACCTACAATCCAAACTAGCTATATTTCGATTCTCTGTGGGTACGATCCCGGACTTCCGGATATTATGCTATCGACGATCTAGCCCTACGCTTGGGGTGTTTCAACCTTATTGGAAGGCGAGGTTCGGAGGCTAAGCAACGGCTTAGAAGAATACTTTCTGATATGGAGCATAAAGAAGAAGGCCCTACTATCATCTACTGCGATAATATGTCAGCCATAGCAATGAGCAAAAATCCAGTCTTTCATGGCAGGACAAAGCATATTGAGCTCCAACATCACTTTATCAGAGACTGAGTGCAGAAAGGTGAAATTCAACTAGAGTTTGTCAACACCAAGGAGCAGCTAGCAGACATCATGACCAAATCAGTAAGTTTAAAATAATTAGAAGTGTGTAAAAGTAATAAATATCTTAGAAGATATTTGTATAGATAATTCTAGAAGAAGCTTGAAAGATGTATTGTAATTATGCATATGGGTAAAATTAGATGATTCTAGAAGATAGGAGATCCTTGTAATTGGCACATGTACTTATCTCTAGACAATTCTAGAGAAGTGTAGGATGGTAGAAGTGCTCTATAAATAGAGCCTTGTTGTACTAATTTTGAAGCAATGAAAATCTAATTAAAGCCTTGCACAATTTGTCTTTATAACACATCTCACTCATCCTTTCTTGTCCAATTTTCTAACCTACCACCCCAACAAATTTAACAGATTACAACAACTGCTTAACGACTACAAGCAGGTTTCACCCATATATCGATCACTTGGTGAAACCACAATCCCCAACCTCGGCCTGATTCGCTGCAGATATTTGAGATGAACACATGTTACACATCGAAAAGCATCCACTCCCCCCTCCGGGAATGCAGAAATCCTTGAAAAACACACCCGGAAAAAACGGACCGCCACCCATCATCGAGAAAACAAGACGAATGAAGCTTTTGAAATCCATCGACTCTGTCTATGGGCAGAAAACATGGTTCTCAAGTCCTGTTTATATACACATTTAATTAGCGTAAATCACCATCATTTTCATTGCCTAGCCGTATATATTTGTCTTGCATCCCAAGAAGTGAATTGATTACTTTGGCCCTGCTGTGATAGGCTACGTAGATGGAATATATTAAATGAATTAGCTACTAATTTTTGAATCAGGCTAATTTTTTGGTTAAATACACATGCAGAAGTAGTAGAGGGGATCACCAGGTTAATTAGAATCGAAAGTTCATTCACTTGATGATATAACATGAACAACAATCGAAAATTCTTGTCGAACGTGTAATGAAAAACCAGAGGACCACTCAACAAAACCCATGCATAAAACCGCCAGTAGGTAACAAAAACATGCAAAAGTTTTTTTTTTTTTTTTTAATTTTTGGCTATTAAATTCACGGACGATCGCGTTTATATAGGTCAGGGGAGAGTGTTGAGATTGAAGCTGTGGTAGCGTAAAATATTTTCGTCATTATTGCTATGGAATGATTATGTGGTTGTTTTCCGCAATTAGTCGTTGTAAATATTCGAATCAACCACCCTTACCTCCTTGGGTGGTAATTAATCAAGGACCAATATTGCATGGTAATTAACCAAGTTTAGCCTAGTTGATCACCCTTTACACTTTCTATTGAGAGTACTTCAAAGGGATAAATTTTTCTGAAGGCAAAAATTAATTGTTATTTCTTCTTTTATACGAGTTTTATTGGTAACATATCTCTTGGATCATTTCGTATTGAGCTTGAATTACTTAGCTGTTGCGGACCTCAAATAATTAGTGATGTAATGCCCCTTTATCGTAACTCTTTGAATGAAATCCTGCCGCTTTCGACTTGGAAAGAAAAGGAGAAGAAGCATAATTAAGTAGAAAGAGAACCATCACGTGGTAATTCGGATATATTCTTTTTAAGCAAACTAATTAATTTACTCATTCTAGTAATATAAAATGGGATTCCTACATACTAGCCATTATATCGCCAGTAGCGTCATGTTAGTACCCAACATAATTGTTGTTACCAAATGTATTCATGGTACTACTGTCAATCTGTCACATTTTTCTTCACCCGGAGTAAACAACTTGTTTTTTTTTTTTTAACCGGCAAAAAAATTTTATAATTTGCGAAATTGTTACAAAAACTAACCGAACAAGGATCCGAGAATTCGAGATTGGCAAAAAGTCAACCAAGAAAACACCTAATAGAACATGCTCACAACTAAATGGGGTGGCACCGCAGCGGTTTAGGTTTTTTTTTTTTTGGGAAAATGATGGCCAATGACGTGTTTTGATAATTAATACCCATCAAGAACATTTTCAACATTAATAAATGTTCTTAGCTTACCCTAGGAGGGTATTAATTATTAAAACACGTCCTGGACCGTCATTTTCCCTTCTTCTTTTTTTTCCTTTAAGGTTTCGGGCTTAGCCCAATACATGTCCTGGACTTGTTTACTGGTTGTTTAAAGAGAAATGACGGCCCATGACGTGTTTTGATAATTAATACCTGCCAAAAATAAGCTAAGAACATTCGTTAATACTGAAAATGTCCTTGGTGGAGATTAATTATCAAAACACGTCATTGGCCATTATTTTCCCTTGATTTTAAATGGGGTATGGCCGGCCAGCTAAGTACGTATTTGTAGAACCGTGGAAGGGAAATTTTTATTGATTTTTATTTCATTCTCTTTTATAATAATGTATATAAAGAACGAAAGAAGAAAGTGATTTTCTTTGCTAATTAATTTGTTTTCATCTAGTAATTCCAAATTTCCAATAGTTCTTGGTTATTATAAAAAGAGTTTCTTTTCACATTTTTATCCCTCAAACTATCATCATTTTTCTACTTCATTTCTAAACTACCAAAGCCATGTATAATTCGTCCTTAAACTAGTATCTTAATCTCATGTATTGAGTTTAAAGAATGCGATTTAGACTCGTTAAAGGACTAATTGGACTCAATAAGTGAGTTTAGAATAAAGGACAAAATAGGTGGTTTCGTTTCCATTTCTTTTTTATAAAGTTTAAAAACCATTTATGTTTAGCATAGCCACTGATTCACAAAATAAGAATCCATTCTTGCACTAATGTAAACATTTTACCGGTCTATTTTTTGTGGGAAAAAAAAAGGTAGTCAATTGATCGTATGGTTACAAATTTCCAATTAAAACATATTGATCTTCTCAATTAACCCAAAAAATTAGTGGCCTAGCTAAATTATTTCATAGAACACTCCCCAGCCTGTTCCTCCAAGGCCCCTAAATTATTTCTTCTTCTTTTTTTTAAATTAAGCTCCAGGCCTGAGAGAGAGAGAGAGAGAGGGGGGGGTTGGGTGCTGTGTTCAAAATCCTTGGGACTAAGATAAAAATTAAAATACAAAAATTAAAGCACATCATATAATAGAGAAAAAAACACTGTGCTTTATTTCAATAAGATTTTAACAGATAACAACAACTGCTTAACGACAACAAGCCAATTTCACCCACCAATCACTTGGGGGTGAAACTGCAATCCCCAACCATTCTCTCGGCCCGATTGGCTGCACATATCTGAGATGAACGCATCGAAAGGCATCCCACTCCCTCCACCGGGAATGCAAAAATCCTTGAAAAACACACTCGGAAAAATCAGACCACCTCCCATCACCGAGAAAACAATACCCATGAAGCTTTTGAAAGCCATCGATCGATCTTCTTCTCAACTTAATTTTGTCTATGGGCACAAAAAAGAAGATTTTGATGTCCTATTTATATACAAAATTCAAAGAAGATTTTGAAATCCTAGCTGTGAATTTTCTTGCATCCCACGAAGTGTAGTTATTACTTATTTACGTTGGCCCTGCTGTAATAGGATGCATATCCTGCATAGTTGTCAATACATTAAATGATAATTAGCTGCCTCTACTAATTGTTGAATCAGGCTAGTTTCTTTTTTGTTTTGCACAGATGTTGTAGAGGGGATCCCCAGGTTAGAATAGAAAAAATAACCCCCTCGATGATATAACACGAACAACAACCGGCCGTGAAATTCTTGTCGAATCACATATTGCGAAAAAAGAGGACCACTCAAACAAAACCTGCTCATGAAACAGCCAAGACACGTTTGGACGGCTGCGATCGCCGATAGGGTACCATGTGAGTCTGATACCCGTCCAGCACCCAAAAACTTCTCCCAAGTAGGTGCCAAAAACGTGCAAAAGTTTTTGCGATTTTCGGCTTTTAAGTGCACGGACAGAAGATTGGTCCCGTTTATATAGGTCATGGGAGGGTGTTGAAATTGAATTAATTCACGGTATCCTATAATATTTTTCTTCATTATTGCCATGGCCTGATTATGGTTGTTTTGGATCCACAATTAGTCGTTGTAAATATTCGAATTAACTGTACCCTTACCTCCTTCTGTTATCACTCATGATCAAGAGCCATCGCATGGTAACCAACAAGTAATTGGTAAAATGCCTTTTTTAAAAGAAAAAATTGTGGTCCGGAAGGTTAGACCATATATTAATTGGAATATTAATATAAAAATTCCATAGAAAAAGAAATTCGAAATTTATATAGAAGAAAAAGAAATAATAAAAACTTGGTCTCGGGCATCTACCATTATACCCGCAATGATCAGCCATATTATTGCTTTACACTTTTTATTGAGAGCTCAAGGGTTAATTTTTTCTAAAGACAAAAATTTATTATTATATAGCTCTTCATTTAGACGAGTTCCGTTGCTATTATATATTTTTTGGGTCATTTATTAGTGTGCTTGATTTAGTTGTTACGAACCCCAGACAAGTGACGTTACCCTTTGAATGTAATTCTATAACTTTGGCTTAAAAAAGAATGAGAAGAAGGAGGAGACCGGCCATCAGGGGTAATTCGGGCATTTTCATTTAAGCAAACTAAACTATTCATGTACAATATGAAATGGGATACCTAATTAAATATATCATGTAATGCATTAAATATATATCGTCATTAACATATTGTTACCGAATACGCACAAATCACTTTTATATAATATAATTATTATATGTTCTTAAGCTACCAGTCTGATTTGCTTATGAAGACTACTATTTTATTGTTTTGGATGGGAAAAAGATAAAAAAATAATAATAATTAATATTCCCTCCGTCCCTAAATAAATATTCGGCCAGCAAATCTAGTCCTTTAAAATATGCATTTTTTTTGTTAAAAAACTCAAATTTTCTTCACGACTTAAAAGAACTCATTAATATCTATTGATTTGTAAAAACAATTGATTTTTTTAATAAAAACTTATTTTAAATGTCTAGATTTGCAGGCTGAACTGTTTAAAGACGGAGGGATTAGTTGGAAAGAGATGTATGACCAATCGCAATAATTTTTTTTAATTATTATAACCAACCAATCGCAATTGGATTGGATTGATATTGGCCTGGGTAATATGAAGACATAAGTCTGTCCACACAGACAAATCGTGCATAGATTATGTACAGATTTTGCTGAGTGGTCTACCACGGGTTCCACACAAACGATTTGAGTCGTTCATTAAATGTAAAATACTTTTTCAAAGGTCCCCGCAAAAAATCAGCTCAATCCGATACTTATAGGTGTTTAATCCAATTATCATCTAACTTTTCATTATCCGAAAATTTGAATAAAAAGTTAGATGATTGGATCGAGCACCTATAGGTATCGGATTGAGCTAATTTTTCGCAAGAACTCTTGAAAAAATGTTTTACATTTAATAAGCGGCTCGAATAATTTGTGTGAGACCTTTGGTGGACCCCACAATAAGGTCTGTGCATAGTTGTCTGTGTGGTTAGCAGCTGACATAAAGTCACATGCACACAAGCACGAACGTTTGAGAGCACACATACTTGATACATCAGAGGGTGTACAGCCCCAAGTATCCCTAATTGTGTGTACAAGTAATGTGTGCCTCACTGGGTGAATTTATGTGTCACTAAAATTGTTGTTTTCAAAATAAAAATGAATGATATTTAGTGTGCATATATTGAAAAAATTATTGGTGGGGTACCGGCGCATTGCTACATGATTCACCAACACCATCTTCACCACAATTTTAAGTGAACCTTGAACTAAGCATATAGACCCCACATGAATTTTTGGTGAAAAGGGAAAAACAATTTGGTGGTCTTGGGGCAACATGACGCCCAACACCCTTATACACCCCACTTTTATTTAGCACACATTTATGTGGGGTTTATTATTGAATGCCACGGAAATGTGTTCTTAAAAATGTGTTAGGGCATCAAGTAGCGGTACATTAAGACCATTGAATAATCATTCGATGCCATTGATCCCAAACACCCGTAAGTAGTGTTAGAATCCTTGCATATACTAATTATCACAATCGTATCGTGATATTGAGATTGCGATTTGATTATAATTGATTATGATTTCGTTATAATTTGGACGATTCTCTTCCATAGTTAGGCTCCTTTCTCTTGTATAAATAAAAGTTTCATTGAACGGTTTCTTGATCGAATTCAATAAAATATCCCTTCTCTTATATTTTACAAGTAGGAATACAATTTTAAAATACTACTCTGGGTATAATTGTGTATAGCATCGTTGAGTGCACTTGAGTTTACATACAATGACTCCGAACTCAATTGTGGCCCTAGATTTTCCTTTTAAGTGTGATTTTCATCCTTGTACTGCCACAAGCAACGTGGGTGTATAAACCTCCAGTGTTTGGTCAGGTGTAGACATGAAAATATAATTAAAACGCTCGTTTCCAAGAGGTTGAAACTTTGAATTTCATAAATGTTAAATATTTCAAATCTTGAACCACCGATTTTTTTATTTATTTATTTTTTTTGTCATTACAAAGTATTTCGGGTTAATTTGCTCACAAATCAAAATTAATTTCTATAATTTTATTATCTCACAGTCATTTTACACGCTTACGTGATGAGTGGGACCACCGAAATTTGTACTACTATCGTTGACTTCTAAACGGCAGAATTGGAAATAGTCATCGGCGCAAGCCTGCACATCCGGTTATATTAAAGTCCGTAGCCTTTCTAGCACGGCAAAATCGTCTCTGAGTCGTCTGCCCCCACACGTCGCCGTTTCTCATCGGCAAACCGACTTGGGAAGCAATTAATACCATCCCCGCCAAATATCAACCAAAATCTCCAGAGATTCCATCGCTCATAAAAACCTCCCAAGAAAACCCTATGATTGAAACCCTAATAATTCCTTTCCCAGTCCTATTCACATCGACATATCCAATCCAAGAAGAAAAAAAACTAGTTCGAACCCATAAAGAACCTCATCGATTTTTCCTTCGATTCATCTTCTGTTATTAAACCCAACTCCGTCTTATTCTCTCCGCTCTTTATTTGATTCTTGAGGATATTCCATTGATTTTGGTTATTTCTTCAATTGAATTTGTTGTATTGAGTAATAACAATGGATGATGTGAAGGACAAGGTCAAGGGTTTCATGAAGAAAGTCAACAACCCATTCTCGTCATCTTCTTCTGGCAAATTCAAGGGCCAAGGCAGAGTTCTGGGTTCCGGTTCCTCCTCCTCCTCGGGCCCCACCAACCCGACTCCGGCCCGGCCGAGCCACCCCTCTCCTGCTGCCTTGAATCCCAAGCCATTGCCCCCAAAAGCAGCTGATTCGGATCGCCAGGTGAGTGACAACATGCCTAAAAGTGAAACGGGTTTGGGTTCGAATCCGAAACCAAGAACTGATTCGAAACCAAGAACAGCAACTGGGTTTGATCCTTTTGACACGCTGATCACCTCAGGTAACAGGAACAAAAATGGGTATTCTCTGAATGTATTTGAATGTCCTGTTTGTGGCCGTGCTTATGGGTCTGAACAAGAAGTCTCTAGTCATGTAGACAGTTGTTTAAATAGTGTAGAGGCCAATAACGTTGGTGGCGGTGTAGAATTCTCTGAAAGTGATGGTACTTCTGTGTCTGGAAGTGAATTAGAAACTTGTGTTGGTGCATACGTTTCCGGGAAGCCTTCAGACGTATCGGTTGAGATTGTTCTTAGGTTGTTGAGAAATGTTGTGAAGGAACCAGAAAACACCAAGTTTCGGAGAGTTCGGATGGGGAATCCAAAGATACAGGAGGCTGTTAGTGAAGTTACTGGAGGAGTAGAGTTGTTGGAATGTGTCGGGTTTGGACTGAGAGAGGAAGATGGGGAGATGTGGGCAGTAATGGAAGTTCCTTCAGAGGAGCGAATCCTTGGAATTAAGAAGGCGATATCATTATTGGAACCACAAAAGGTTGAAGAAATGCCTTCTGCAGCGCCGCTAAAGGTTGAAGAAATGCCTTCTACAGCTCCATCTAGGATAGATGAACCGGTTGAGCCGAACAAGGTTGACAGACAGGTAAAACGCTCTTTTATGTTCTCTTTTTATCCGAAAACCATCTTTTATTTCTTGGATTAAATTTGCATAACAGAGTTAAACATGGTGGGTGTGTGTGTGTGCGCACGCGCGCGTGTGAGAGAGAGAGAGAGAGAGAGAGAGAGAGAGAGAGAGAGAGAGAGAGAGAGAGAGAGAGAGA
>BPLS01000707.1:7161400-7178634 GCA_019656275.1 Rhododendron kiyosumense
ACCTTATTGCAGTTTTGCCCCTTTAATTTTAAGTAATACTCCCTCCATCCCTTTTTAAGTATCTCGCTTCGTAACTCCAACTTATTAAGAAAACATTATCATTACACTTTTCACATCAACTTTTACTTCCACTTTCCCTACTTACTCTCTATAGAAACATCATCATTACATTTTTACTCACTAACTTTTCAAAATGGAATATACTTTAAGGGGCAAAATGGAAAATGTACCAATTTTTACCCACTAATTTTACAAAATGGACACTTATTAAAGGACAGCCCAAAATGGAATATTGGACTTTAAAAAGGGGACGGAGGGAGTAACATTTTTAACCCTGTGCGTATCCAAAATACAAAAAACATATCCACAACGTATCCGAATGTATCCAAAACATATCGGGATACCAAAAATTGAAGTTAAAAACTAGATACTCTAAAAAATGTATCGGACACATATCCAGAGCTTATCCGTATCCGATACGCGTACAGTACGTGATACGTAGGCTAAAATAGAGTATCCATACTTCATAGTCTTCCAAGGAAGTGATTAGATTGCTTCCATCTATTGACATCGATAGGTCAACCCTTGTGCGTGATACCTTGTAGCATATGTATGGCATATCGACAGGTCATGGTAAGGCACCATGGCACATAAAACCCTAAAATTGTAGGAGACAGACATGACCATGTATCATTACTATTTAACCTTTTAGGTCTCTTAATCACTTTAAAGATCTAGACACCTCTTCTTAAAATTGCAAATGAGAAAAAGGAAACTTCTTAACTAGTAGTTCTTAAATTTGCTTCTCTTGTACAATCTTAAATTTTTGTTAGCTACATTCTTTTCATTATTTTAGACAACCCTTGTAATTAATTCATTGTTTTGGAACGCAAACTGCATGGTTACTCTTTTTGTCCGCAAACCATCTTTCATGGAGTTACTCTGGTCATATTTTCGATGATTTGATATTTTTAAGCGAAGCAAACCAAACCTCACAGAGCCTTAAGAAATTTGCAGGGGGGGGGGGGGGGGGGGTGTTGTATGCCTCTTTGTGCTCATGCAACCTTCGCCTCTTTGTGCTCATGCAACCTTCTTAACATCCTCAATTAATGGGGACTTTTTGGAACTTAAAAATTACTAGAGCCTTGATTCATCAGGTGTCAAATAGATTAATACACTAGTCAAAGTTGTCAGAAACTCAAATTCAAGATTCATTCTTACCCTGCAGGTTAAATGACAGAAAAGAATGGATTTATGTTTGGGACCTTGTGTAGGAGAGGAAACTATTGAACTAAAAAGAAGCATAAGTCAGAATACCTTGTAACAAGGATGCTTGTCAAAGGCCTTGGATTAAAACGCCTGTTCGAAAAAAAAAGATAGGTGATATCAGGTTGCTTTAATTTTATGGCATATTGACATGTCAGGAGAGGGCACCGTGGCACATAAAACCCAAAAATTTTAGCAGACACGCATGACCACGTATCGTATTTAAACCTTTTTGGTCTCTTAATCACCTAAAAAATCTAGACACCTCTTCTTAAAATTCCAACTGTTGAAAAGGAAACTCTTTACCAAGTACGATCTTAAAATTTTGGTTAGCTATGTTCTTTTCATCATTTTAGAAGTCGTTCGTTATGTTTTTCTTTATGCTTGCAATCCTTGTAATTTACTCATTATTGTGCAATGCAAACTGCAATTGGAGGTAACAACATTTCTTTATCTATACAAAAGTCACTCAAATACCGTTGGCTACTTGGCAACCAAAAGTCAATAACTATATAATATTCCAAGAATTCAGTCTAACCCCTGCCAAAATCTTCAATGTACATTCTACAACAGAATTGGTTTATGAACATGGCATGGGTAAGTCACTCAAACACATCCATACTCATGTTTATAGTTTGAACTAGGCTCCATTTTGAGTCACTTGTGGGCAGTGCTTATACTTTCATAAGTAGGAGCACCTGGTGGGACATTGGGTTACATGGTATTTGTACTTGGAATTAAGCGCCACTATTGGGTGCCTGTCATTGTGGTTCTTAGTTTATTTTTTGGACGGGGTCCACTCATAGTTACATTCAATGATGCCGACTTTCAAATTCCATAAACCAAAAGAGACTATTAAAGCATCCAATTCAAAATCAATTGGCAGCCGGTTTAGATGCCGTCCAGGCTCACGTATTAGTTTTGGAGTGATAATAAACCAATGCGGGGCAAGCTCTAACCGAGACAATTGACTATATTTCCCTATTTCAGCAATTTGCAAGGAACCTGCCCAAAACGCACCCCAAAAGCTAGTTTTTTAGCACCTTTAAACAAGTAGAAACACCCCCGAGGGGGCGTCACCCTCACTTTCCAATGTTTTCTTCTTTTTTTTTTCTCTTTTTCGTACTCACTTGCTCTAAATTATTTCTCCTTTTTGACTTCTATTTTTATCTCTTTCCCATGTGTATGTGTCATATGGAAAAGGAGGATATTAATAGAAAGTTTTCTAATAGAAAGACTAGATGATTTCTTTCTTTCATTCTTTCTTTCTCTTGAAGATAATTGTTTCCCCCTACAGGCCTTGAGATTGTGATGTGTTGGAATGTTTACCTAAGTCTACCTGTGTGATTATTGTTGATTTTATGTTCTGATACATTCCCTCATCAGTTTGATTATTGAGGGTTGAAGGCTATTCAACTTAGATGAGTTAATTGCCTCACCATTATGGATTGAGTCTTTCTGTTTAGAAATTATTCGCCGTTGAGTTCTTGTATTATCATTGGTTATCAGTCTTTTCTTATTATAATCTGCTTCTGATGCTCCTAATCATTTTTGGTTAACCAGATACGCGTGTTCTTCTCTGTTCCGGAAAGTGTAGCTGCTAAAATTGAGCTGCCGGATTCATTTTATAACCTTTCACTTGAAGAGGCTAAAAGAGATGCAGATATGAGGCGGAAAAAGATGGCAGAATCACAACTTTTAATCCCCAAGTCATATAAGGAAAAGCAGGCAAAAGCTGCAAGAAAAAGATACAAAAAAACTGTAATCCGGGTCCAGTTTCCCGATGGAGTGGTGCTTCAAGGTGTCTTCTCTCCTTCAGAGCCAACTAGTGCTCTATACGAGGTTAGTTCTTGTAGTCCCCTCTTTTTTCCTTATTTAGTTATTTGTGGTTTTATCAATTCAAGTGCAGTAATTTATTGGTTCCCTCCTTTCATAATATCAACTTTCAAGTGGTTGGTTGCTCCATTATCGAAAGTTTCCTGCTGATACAAGTGCATTTGAGTATGCAACTTTTGCATGCTTGTAATGCCTTATTTATATATGATATTCATTCTTGTCCATCGAAAAGTTGTCATCGTCTTGATCACAAATGTTTGGCCAGTTGGCCTTGATGACCAACCCTGAGATGTCTTCTCGTTTGGGAAAACAAAAAGACAAACAAATATATGTTAGAACTAGAGAGCGAATTGTTAAATAGTATTGAGAGAAAAGGAAGCTGCCAACCTTCAAAATCAGGGATGGGAAAAGCTGTATGTATAAATAGAGTAAATAAAGTAGAACCAAATAGATAAAATCATATCTGCATTAACCCTTTAGAAGAATGGGGGATCTTCTATTCGCAGCAGATAAAAAGGAAAGGCTGCAGCGTTGACTGGATATTCAATCGTGTCGTGGGAATGTTTTAGTAGTAATATTCAATTAGGCTCTAGGAGTTGGTGGCTTTTCTTGACTGCAAAATTTATTGGCCCAGTGGATATAGTTGTGACACATTTAGTGTGTCAGATTAAGCTGTAGTTTGGGCCTTATATTGGCTTGCATTTGGTCTAAACTTTTTTAAGGGAAGGTGTTATAATCATATAAGGGGCCGGTTCCTCCCAAACAAAATTTAACACAAATAGTGACACTCCATCTCAGCCATTAGTTTCAATGGCCGAGATTAAAACCTAACCCACCTTCTCTCCCCTCCCACTAATGTGAACTCTCCTTCTCCTAGTAAAAAGTAACGCCGTTCTCCTCACCTCTGTGCTCTCTCACTGTCGCGCCTGTTCTTCTTCATCAAGCCACACCACCACCGTCCACCGTCTAACGAGGTGCTTGCTTCTCCGTACTCGCCCTCCCATGCCTCGCGCACGTTGCTGCTGCGCCAAACAACTTCTTGGTCTTGGCTTTGTCCAATTGCTGCGATTCAGGAGTCAGGGACCTTCTTCACTGGGAAAAAATGGGTTTTGATGAGCCTGAAGCTTCTGGTGGTCACGGAATTTTAGAGAAATTCCCTCCACCATTGATGTCATCGTCGTGATTCTCACCATGGCCGATGGTGCAGGCTTAAGAATTAGTATTTTTTCTGTTCTGTATCAGAGATGTTTCAGAATCATTTGTATCTGTTTTTTTTCTTTTCTTTTCTGAATCAGAGATGTTTAGGGTGTTTTGGGTGAATTTGTTTCAGCTAGTTTTGGGATTCATGAGATGGATGCACATGGGCACCAATCGTTTGATGTTATGACCCCCAAAGGTGATTCTGCTGTTATGAATTTCAGAGTTTTGTTTGGGAGTTCTATTCACAATGAATTTGAAACGATAATGTAACACTAGATAATTTGGAATCCTATCCTTCATCAAATTGCTATCACAAACCTGCTTATAGCTAAGCTTCTTGTGGTGAAACTGAACTTGGAATCCTTGATTTAAATTTGGTTAGATAGAGCTCAAGAAAATTTTTTTTCCCGGTAAAATGAGCCCAAGAGTTAACGATTAGTAGTACGGAGAAGCAAGCCCTCGTCGGACAGCAGCGGCGATGAAGAACAGGCGAGGGGGAGAAGAACAGAGGTAAGGAGAACGGCGTTAATGTTTTTTACCTGGAGGGAGTTCACATTAATTGGAGGAGAGAGAAGGTGGGTTAAGTTTTAATCTCAACCATTGAAATTAATGGCTGAGATGGAGTGTCATTATTTGTGTTAAATTTTGTGTGGTAGGAACCGGCCCCGTCATATAAACGAATATATATTTTCCTAAGAGCATCAGGGGATGCTACCCATGTACAAAGAAGGGCCAAAAACCCAGAAGGCCCGTTGTAATTACACATGAATGGAATCTACAAAATGACCCTACAAAACTACATCTCTTTGCTTTCTCCCTCGTATCAAGTTGATATGAGCAACAATTTAGAGTGGTTCTTGCACCTATCTTTCCTAGATTTGGACAACACCATACACCAATTTCGTGGCAGTTGTAAGTAACATCACAACAAAGTCTTTTGCTTAGGGAATGGCCTGTGGACGACAGGCATATTCCTACCAGAGACTCCTATACTACATAACTTTGTTGGATTTTTCCTGTAAGCAATCAGTTGAATTTTTGTATGCATGTTCTGTTGAAACGAGAACCCTAAGCATTACCGTGGCTTCTTTCATCTTCCTTTCCTTAGGTTCGCAAATTTGATTCATTTGCAATTTTGTATTAATATGTTTCTGCTATCCATTTAATGTCTGACCACTTTCCATTACTTTTTGTTTTAAATCCTAGGAGAATTATTTGCATGCCAATATTAGGAATCCATTATTCTACTCCTCAAGTACAGATTTTCTTTTCTTCTGTTCCCTTAGTTTTCTGGTTTCCGAATTTGATGGGATTGAATTGACAATTGCCAGCCTTCTATGCTAATTTTCCAAGGTCATTTGGGAGGAAGGCCATTTTTTCTTGACCTCTCGACTCGTCCCAATATATAGGTTTTCATAGTTGCAACAATTTGATGTGGCCTGCGTGGACAACTTTCAATTCACTTGCTCTTGCATTTTTTTGACATGGGAAAATCAATTATTAGATTGATGAATTGAGAGTCTTCATTGCATTTGTCCTTTTGTGTGCCTCATTCAGTATGCTTTCACTTTTGCAATGGATGTGCCAAGTTTGGGATTCGCTGATTTTTCCCACTGGTTTTAGAAAATTTGGTATATTTGGGACAATAATGTACAGAAGATCATTGCGAGAAAGGGCTTTTCTCTAACCCATCAACGCACTTCAGATTCTCCCTTTATTCTATTTCATTGAATGCAATTTCAAGTTGGCTTTACATAGGCATTGTTCTTGTTTAGCAAAAGCATCTAACAGTTGTACTATTCCAGTGTCTCTCACTCTCTTACGGTTTCAGTTCACTTTTAAATTGCCTAAAATCAATATATGAGAGTATTTAATGATTCAAGGGGCGCATGTCTCCATGATATTCTGGGAAGTATGGGTACCTGATATGAGGTTGCTTTTGAAACGATCAACATATTGAACAGTTTTCCTCTAATATGGCTCCTCAGTCCTGGGCCTGGCGATACCAAATTGCTTTATCTGGGCCTGATGATCTTCATCCTTAAAAGCTGACTATTAATAGATTTTTAGCTCTTTTTATCAGCCTTGAGCCATCTAACAGATTTCATGCACAATCTATGTTTTGGTGTCAGACATGGGATTTTGTTCTTGTCACTAGTATTACATCCTTTTGTTTTTCTACTTTTCAAGCAAAGTATTACATGCTCTTTTTTGAGTTCTGCAGAAAGAGTACAGAAAGTTATGATATCTTCTACGGGTTTAATCTAATGTGGTGTCTTTTACCTTTTAGTTTGTCAGCTTGGCACTGAAAGAACCCAGCTTGGAGTTTGAGCTAATAAATCCTCTAGCGATCAAACGGCGTGTGATTCCTCATTTTCCCGCAACAGGGGAGAGAGCCATAACCCTCGACGAGGAGGATCTGGTCCCTTCAGCTCTTATCAAGTTCAGACCATTTGAAACAGATTCCACTGTTTTCACCGGTCTCTGCAACGAACTCCTTGAAATCAGTGAACCGCTTGTATCGGGTTCGGCTGTTGCTCCAATTTAGAGCTCCATTGCAAGTTACCTTTGCTGGGCCGGCTTCAACTAAGAAAGAGGATCATTATCCTTACTGACTGGCGTCTCAACGGTGTAGTGTTGGTGGTTTTTTAGGTTATCTTTTTGCTGAACCCTGAAGGTTTAAACAAAGATGTCATCTCTTTTTTTTGTTTTTTTTGCAAACAAATTTAATTTCCATTTACTCCTTTGTGATGGTCCTTCAGATGATATATACTCTTAAATCATTCATTGTAATTCATCTGTCGTAAACTTGGGTTTCAGTGGCTGTACTTTTGCCTGCTTCCAGTCTTGGTGGTCTATGAAATCCTTGACCACTGGGAAATAGTATGGATCTTCATAAACTACAATCCTAGACTGTGTATTGATCTGAAAAGGGTCACCTCCAGTTCCATAATGCCCAGCCCCTTCAGTATTTTGTTATAAAATTAAAGCAAGTAAAGAACAGCGGGACACAAGATGTATAGTGAAGATCGTTTCTTTTGGAACTATCAAGAAAAGAGTTAAGACTGCAAGACCAACAGACTAAGGAAGATATTATTGAAGTATTTTTCACCACCTCACTTTCACTCTTTACAATGGTATATTTCTCTGAATTTCTGAATGAATGAAACTAAGAACTGAGGCGTCTATAGAAGTTCTAGGGACTAAACTTGCAAATACATAAACTTTATGAGGCTAAAGTGGAAGTGTGTGTTAATTACAAGGTGTTCAATTCCTTCTCCAAGTTGTTAATCTTATTTATTCTAACAATACTAACTTTTGTTGATTAAAAAAAATGTGAAAGTGTATTAATTACATCTCGTGATATTTGTTATTAATTGCATCTCGTATAACGTGATATTTATTGCACCACGTGATACATGCAACCAATGTTCTAAAAATGTTCAGCGTGAGTTAGACAGAAGAGAGGCGCCTAGTACTTTGTTTGGACACTGATTAGCGGCCGTCTAATTTAGACGGTTTACCCCCGCTTAGCGCCTAGGCAAGAACAAATCGACTTAGACGGCTGACTTGTAAAACACTGCATACAACCTTTGTCCTAATTTTCCTTCACCCTTAAGCAATTCGTTATTCTTCAGTATGACGAAATGATATTGAAGTATTCAGTGGACCTTAAGTAAATATAATAATAAAAAAACCCTAAGGAGAATTAATGATCACAAAAGAGGTAGCCTGGTTGATAACTCCTGATTCTTTCTTGTGAGAGATACAATATTTGTCAAAAAAAAAAAAAATCGGGAGTACATTCCAGATACTTTTTTAAACTCATTGGTTTCGCTCGAGAAATTTTTGGGATGTATACAATATTTGTCAAAAAAAAATTGAAATCGGGAGTACATTCCAGATACTTTTTCAAACTCATTGGTTTCACTCGAGAAATTTCTGGGTGCTAGTAGGGTACCACATAGACGATAAAAAATAAAAAAAGAAAGAAAAAGGTTACCATGCATGTGGTACCCTGTCGGTTATCCGAACCATTCAAACGTGTTTTGACGGTCCAGATTTTAAGGAGAGAAAAATAGGAGAGAGTGGTGGGGTGAGTGGAGAGAGAGGAAATAAATTTGGGCCATCTAAAATGCGTTTGGACGGTTCGGATTGCCGACGGGTACCACCACATGGTACCCGCTCTGTACCCAAAAACTTCTCGTTTCGCTCAGACACTTGGGCAAAATAAAAACCAATGAAATTGAACCAACCAAAAAACGTAGGCTGAAAAACTGGTTCGGTTCGGTTTTTCTGAGATATCGGTTTGCTTTAGTTCTGGATTTGGAAAACAAAAATAATGGAAATTGGTTTGGTTTTGATTGTGTGATGCAGAAGCCAAGGAAGAAGAATACTTTAGGCATTTCAAGTCTAGAGTGGCAAGACCGTAATTATGCGATTACTAAATTTCATGTTGGGCCCACCCATGTTCAATTCGAAACGGTCCAACAGTCAAAGACTCATGGCTTTACCATGACCTAAGCCGCTTTTCGAGTGTTCGTCGATTTTCGGGCCCCCGAATGGCCAAATTTGCCAAGAAAGATTTGATTTGATAATTATTCTGGTAAAGAAAATCCGAATTAAGCTGCGCTTTTGCAAGGAGTCTTAGAATTTTCTTTATTTTCTACTCCCTCCGTCCCTAAATAAGTGTCCGGCGGGCAAAATTAGGCCTTACAAAAGATGCATATTTTTCATTAAAAAATTTAATTTTTTTTCACAACCTAATAGAACTCATTGCTATCTAATGATTTGTGAAAAAATTTGATTTTTTTAACGAAACAAATGCATCTTTTTTAAGGCCTAGGTTTGCGTATCAGACACTTATTTAGGGATGGAGGGAGTATATAGCTTATTGTTTTGAATTTTCTGTAATTTTTCGTTAAATAGCATGGTTGATTGATTAGTCTACTTTGTCGGTCGAATCAATTAGGATTACTGTTTTCTGCCTATTTAAAGTTGTAAGCCTTCGGGCTAAAGTTATCAACTAATTAATGAAAATGGTCTAGAGAGAGTTTCTCTAAACCTATCTATTTTGTGGCCCTGCATAATTTTGTTTGAAGTCAACCGAAAGAAACTGAACCCAAGTATACTATGTTAACAAACGTTTATTAACGTTAATAAACGTTAATAATCTCCTCTCTCATAACCCAGGAAACTTATTAAAAAAATAATTGAAATTAGTTTGCTTTTAATTTTGTCTTTTTCAAAATTAGGTTACATAGATTTACCTAAACCAGACCAAATTTTTAATAATTGAAATTAGTTTGCATTTAATTTTGTCTCTTTCAAAATTAGGTTACATATAGATTTACCTAAACCAGACCAAACAAGTTTGAACTAATGTCCACAACTGGTTTTCTCAATCCCATACCAAATTAACTGTTTTAGTTAGAAAATTAGTCGAAACCTTTGAAAAATATGTACTAATTACTAACTAATCACTATCCAATTTTTTTGAACATCACCATATCGTAATGCTAGACATACAGCCTAGCATGTGGAGACAAGTTGAGTTGATGAGAAGAAAAATCAATAAAACCAGAGAAAGATATCGCCCGAACTGGGAAAAATGATTTTCTTCTTTCTGTACAAAGCGAAAAAAATATCAGGTATGGAAAAAAAAAATGATCATATGAACTAAATGTCAAATAAAACAAACTACGAAAACCAAATCCACTCCCCATGTAGGACACAAGCTACGTTTCCGGTGCTTCATAATCCAAAAGCGCAAACTTCACATGCACACCTATTTTACCACCCTCTGTCACCAGCTTAGCAGCCGTAACCAACCAATGCCCCGGAGCATCATGCGGGCCCCGCTCGACCTCAGCTGTATCAACATACTTAAGTAGCTTCGCAGAGCGGACCGGCACTGGTGGCCCCCCTGGATAGACACCTGAGTTCAGTGCAGCCGGAAGCTGCCTTGGGGGGGCGTCAGTAGCTGTTTTCTGAGTAAAGGTGAAAGTAGTACTTAGATTCATGAGCAGACTGGACTTGCGAGTAGCCGCCGGGGCAGCCGCCCACTCTGTTTTGCGAATGGTGTAGTTAGGGAGGTGGGTGAAGAGCAACCGCAGGTGAAGTATGGTCTTTGGCCACTTCCCAACTTTCTTGCTGATGAGCTGTGCACCACTTACTATATAAACACCAGGTTTTGCTTGTCCCCGTATCCAGCTTGGATCGTGCTTAACCACAGATGAGCAAACGTTTGAATAGCTCTTCCAGCTCACAGGCTCTATGAATTGGTTGCTCAAGTCATAGTCATCAGAACCACGCCATTGGCAGGGTCTACATTTTGAGGGATCATGAGAAGATGTCATAATGTTTGGAATGCTGGAGAGATGCTCAACATGTATTGCCAACCGGTTGCTTTTCTTCCCTTCCAAGTACAAGCGTAGGCCAATGACTGGTTTTTTATCCGTCGAAACCTGAAAACAGTTTCAATATTGAATTTTCCAATTCTTTATAGATGCAATTCTAAATTAGAGATTTCAAAGATCTGGAGGAGTCCATGTTGAAACCTAAAGACAAGCTCTCAAAATCTCTTATGTTGCAGATGGCAATAATCGCAAATGTGCTTTTCATATGTTTTACAGATCCTAGGCTAAGCTAATACAAGTTTATGCTTTATTGGAAGAAGAAGCACTCAGTACATGACTATTAAATCATCAAGTCAGTACAACAATCATACCCAAAAAGTTAAATGGAGTTAATCCATAGGTTTTGTGTGGATTGCATCCAATCAAATATCTCGTCTTTTCTAAGGGAATGTTGTCTACATTGTCTTGTTGAGCCAACAAACTACACGCTTCTTACTCTCAAAGTGCTACTAATGATTTTAACTCAATAATAGATTTGAGTTTTTAAGTAAGAGAACGAAGAAATCAGTATCTCGTGACCAAGGCTCAAGATGTCCTTTGATGTAGCGAAGGACTTGAAAAGAAGTTAGGGAGTGAGGGAACATGAAAGACAATGGTTGTATGTGAACAGCAAAAGAGAAGAAGAACAAGAAGAAAGATATGAAGGCAGGTATTGGCGTCACACCTAGATTAACAAGGACATCACACTTAAGGCCTCTTTAGCATCACACTAAAGAATAGAATCGCATCACACATTCTTAAAAGCTCCAAAGTTGCTGAAAATTCTTATCTATTCATTCATTCCTCAAAGTCAAGTTACATCAATTTCTTCTAGGCTTCACAACACATGTTGAATGCAAATGACTTAATAGTGGACGACTATGCTGAGTAGGAACTAGAACATTAATGTGAACTGAACTTAATAGATGCACACAATGAACAGAAAACATGTGGTAAAATAGAACGAAATGAAGTCAAGACGACTCTAAATGTTCAAACCAATGTCTAATCGATATCCCAAGCTGAGCTTTTGACCAATGGGCGAACTGTTTTGCCCATGCCCAGAATGTAATAAAATTGCCAAAATACCCTTGGCCTCTTCTCCTACATTGCACCAGTCTTCTAAGAGTCAAAACAATGAATTGACTTCAAGTCAAATTCTTATGTTTTTTCTACAAAATATCTTCAATGGAAATGGAATCATTCCGCTTGGTTTTGCAATTCCAGTTCCATTACTTTATTTCTTGCTCACTTAGTATTTGCTTAAGTTTTTGGCTTAGTCGGACAATAACCGTGTCCAAATGGGACTTAAAATCTCCAGCTTCTCCACACACACACAGAGAGAACAAATGGTAATCAGTGACACATAATACAATACAAAAAAAGTATATTCCACGGGGAGATGTACTCATAGGTAGCAAACCTACTCCCCATTTATGTTGGAGAGGTTATTCCATAACTTGAACCCATGTTAAAAACATAACATGTTCAAAACTACAGCGATATTATCAAGCACAGTGTTCTAGAAGTCCCCGACTGGGAATTGGGTGATTAGGAGGCGGCCGACTAGTTGGCCTAGACTAGGCACTCCCTCTTCCACCCGACTAGTGCCTAGCAATTTTTAGAACATTGATCAAGCATAATATATAAGCTAGTTTCCAACCTCTGACCGAAAAAGTAAAATTAAATTGTACAAAAGAATTCAAACACAAATACAATTAGGTGCATATTGGGATAAACATGTTTATCTGTATTATGGATTGTGGTAGTCACAAAGGAAAGATGAGAGGGTACCTGGGTGCAGCTGACATGCATCTTGGAACCCATGAATCTGAATTGCAGTGTGGGGCAAGAGAGGTTTCTTCTTTGATGCCTAAGAGGAAGCTCACAGAACATAGGTGCCCATTGCCTAGGAACTTGGAACTCCAAGAAGTACTGCAGATCCTCTAGAGTAGGCTTATCTGACAAGAGAATCACTAAATCAAAAGAAGCTGGACGTTTTATCTTTCAAAGAAAAGCTACTTGATTAAAACAACATGACAAAAAATGTGCATACAGACAATAACCATAAAAATGACAAGACTAAAATGACGGGGGCAGAACTCACAGCGAAGATACAAGTTGATAGCGTGACTCAGATAGCCACTTCCTGGAACCCCACTAAGGAGAGAGGTAATAGGTACAAATTTAAAGAGAATTGGCTCCGGGTTGGCAGCTACTGTCTGAAGCCACTTCGAGTGGCTGTAAGAGAACACATCCCCTCCTCTTTTAGACCACATAATGGTGAGGCCCTGTTCAAAGTAGTGCACGGGCTCACAACTGCTTGTTATCCAGAATCTTTAAAGTATATATTTTACTTACGTCCTTGCTTGAAGTTTCTGTAATGCTGGTAATCTGCATGGTGTGAGACTGCAACATACGTTTAAAGACCTCGGGAACCTATAAGAATGAAAACAGATTAATTTCCGTTCCTAGCAAAAGTCAAACCGGGATTACGTGGTAAAAGCAATAAAATATGGTATACATACCTTCTGTTTGCTATTTGTAGTCTTCTTCTCTAACAAAGGAGGGCTCATCCCATCTGAAAATAAACAATCTCCAAGATCCTCCAAATATCCCTTCAGTTCGGCAGGAGGAATTGGCGATGACGGCTTTTGTTTTACACAAAGTAAATCTTGGCCCCCAACAGCCATCCCAACGATTACATGTGTTCCATAAGTTCGGATAAACCTGCCAAACGAAACCAAATCAGCATCCGGCATGCAACATCATCTGCAAGAGGGTCAATTCCTAAACAAACAAGCCATTCAAGAAAACTGGTCCTAGAAATTTATCCACAATCCTTATTTTGAATGCACAAGCTAACAGCTTCACCATGGAACGTATTCAAACATTGAAATCAAAGAAACAAACACCAATTTTATTGTTCGGAAATTCAACCTAGTAGCAGTGTAGCACAACCATTCCGCAGAGGAGCCATGTTTGCAGTGGGCATGAGTCCACCATCAACACTTACAAGAAACACAACATGAAAGCTTTCCTAGATCTTAGATATCACAGCTTGCGATAGTTTGCAAATATGTCTCACTCACTCCCAGCACATAGGGGGCATTTTTTTCTGCTGCTAGAAATAGTATACTGATTGTGGCTTAAGAGCTTATAGATTATGGCATGAAGCAGAAGCTATTAAAAGTGTTTGATGCAGATCTGTGTCTATGTATTAATGCAGTAGAGTTTGTTTGCTCCAACATCTAGAAAGCATCAACTTTTGTATAACTGCTATATCACCCACGGAATAGTTCTAAACACTGAGACCATAAATTAACTTTTAACAAAGTAAAAAACCTAATTTGGAATTTACCAAATAGAACCCTAGAATTCATTTCTATAATCACATCTAACCCAAATTAAAACCTTAAGTTCCTGAGAAATTTCATGTTCCCCCTATCATTTCAGAAATCATAGTTTGTGACCCTACTTCAGTTGAATAATCAAAAATCAGTTCCTCTAAGTGAAACACTAATCCATGCAACCAACGTAGTCAACACAACATAAATTTTGAAATTGGCGCACAAAATGAACATGAATCCAATAGGTGAAACCAGTGGGACTTTCTTACCTAGTTGATTAACCAAAAGAAAAGTAATCTTCTTTGTGAGTTCTCCTACCGATAGAAGTAACAAAAAGGAACTACGATATTAAAATTACACTTTTTTCTTAGGTGGAACAAAAATAAGAACTACCTAGATAACGAAGCTGGATTCCAATGAGATGGAACAGATTTCTTCACTGTGTCTTGGAGTACCAGCGGAGATGCTGTTAGGTGCAAATAGTATAGTGAGATGAAGTAACCATCAAATGCAAGATTTTTGGCATCTGCAGCATCAATCAACCAGGATCCACTCAAATCAAATATAGCATTAAGATAGCCTGAAGGGACTTTTCCTTGGATTGAGGATTTCTGATTCAGCAGCTCTGACATCTGCCAAAAGTAGGATGCAAGTATGAAACAAAAAGAGATGTAGATACGTAGATTACAAAGAAATTATGAATGCATGACTCATTTTCCCAACCTCTGACACTATTCATTTGGTCATAACACTAATGCTTACAATTAGAGAAAAATACCCACAATAACAAAAAAGCTTTAGTGGGCTTGTGAAGAATTGACCGAGGAGGAATTGCGATTTGAGCAATTTCCCAGAATCACAAATGTGATTGTGTTTATTTTTGCCTAATCTGGTCAAACATTTTATTGTATGTATTTTTGCCTAATAAGCTTTATACCCACAATCACAAAACAATGTGATTGTGAAGAATTGACCAAAATAAGCTTTATACCCAGAATCTAGGAGTTTGAAGAATTGACAAATCGCACACATGAAGTAAAACAATGTTTTCTTGACTAGCATACTTGTGAGAGTATTTGATAATTGAAGCATGACAAAAACTGAATTTCTGAATAATATTTTGTCACTGACCATTTTTCAATTTTCAACAAATCATGGGCCTGATTCCTTTTCAAATCCTTCCCATCATAAGTATTAATTCCGACTAAAACAAAAGTCTACATAAACTACTGTCTTCATGGTTCAAATAATTAAGATTATGTACAGGCACGAAGCATAAGGATTGTCTAGTAAAATCTCCTGCACAGCACATAGGACTTTTACTTCAGGTAACTTGAGTGCATTCTACCTCAATCCACAGCAAATCAACTAACTTCGGCATCAGATGGTATTAGTTGGCACCACACAGGTGTCTAGTTTTTTCTTGCAGGTCCCAACGAGCGAGGCATCCAAAACCGATTCACCAAAACTATTCCTAAACCATCCTCATGCATTTCCATCATCAAACAAACACAAAACACATCTACTTCTTTCATTTTGGCTCAAGCACCCATGTCGACACCTGTACCCATTTTGGACTCTCAAATCCTCTCATTGCTATGATATCCTCAGAAAAAGAATATCATCAAAGGCAAGAAGAAGTTTCATCGAATGCTGCTTTCCTCAATGAGGGACCACCTAATTAGCTAGAAAAGCGATACTTCGAGTATTTCACATGGACAAGAAATAGCAAAACATATTTTTTTAACCCCTTCTTGTTTAAATGCATTTATAAACATAATTTACAGTACACAATCCGGAAAAAAATAATGCTATATATACTCCAAACAAGTGTTCAAAACATGTCCCCGTACCCATACCCAATTTGGGAATACATATCCTAGCATACTAAGATTTTAGTTTAGGAAGGTCCGACATGATTTGGGAACACATATCCTAGTATACTAAGATTTTAGTTTAGGAAGGTCCGACGCAATTTGGGAACACATATCCTAGTATTCTAAGATTTTAGTTTAGGAAGGTCCGACGCTTGGACTCACCTGATACTCGCACCCGAATCCATGTAACACAGACTATAATAAAGGGAACACCGTTCACGGTTTGAACCCCAGTTTGAGGCTGGCTCACATGTTTACTTCTTAAACTACCCCCTTTCACTGCCTAAAAAAAAACCTGCCAAGAAGGACCCCAAAAAAATTGCTTTTTCCCCATCTCTTCTACTTTTACAAAACAAAATTCACCGATATAGATTCATCGCAATCAAAGGTTTTCCTCTTTTGCATGATTTGCACACGCATCCGGTGTGCTCAAGCGTCTACTAGTCAAAACACAACAAACACGAGGCACGCAAGAGATGATTAGAATTGAACAGAACGGATTTTCCTTTCACCTGATTGAGCTCGAGAACGTCGGACTTGAACCGCATCCGGTCCCCCTTATCGCACCGGATGTCCTCCGACACGCCCCGTATGGTAACCCCGCCGCCGGGAATCACAATGTCCCTCTTGTTGCTCTCGTCCAGCGCCACCACCCTCCCTTTCGCGAACTTCAACTTGAAATCGCTCGCCAGATCAAACCCCGACCCTAGGGCTTCCATTGCCCGCACCTCAATCGGCACTCCCACCTCTTCCATCACTTGCCTTCAATTTTTTTTCCTTCTTCCTAGCGTATATGTATCTGTATGTGTGTATATATATATATATATAAGTAAAAATCACTGGAAATGCTTATCCACAAAAAAAAAAAAATCACTGGAATGGAAGTCGATTATCGAGAATTACGATGAAATCGCAATCGCTGCGAGGTGAAGGTGGAAGAATTGGCCTGCTGTGATGAAATTGATGGGAAAAACCTGCCGACCGCCGTGTGGTCAGTTTGACCAGGCAGGGACAGCTTCGTGGTCTCTGTTCGCCAAGCCGCAAAGCGAATGATGTAATGGGAGATGTCGGTATTGTTTGGTTGAGAGTTCAGTTTTGTTTAATTTTGTTAGTGGATGGAGAGAGAAATAAAATAATGATTAAAAATAGGGAGACTTAAAGAATCATCCTCAGAATTCACTCTCCGTAGATTTTCATCCTGCTCAATTTTGACACTTATGTTTTCATCCTCACTCTTTTATAATCCCAATAATGCCCTTAATATATATATATATATATATATATCAATCATATCAATCACCGAAATT
>BPLS01000707.1:7193634-7224598 GCA_019656275.1 Rhododendron kiyosumense
TGTGAGGGAAGTAGGCCAAAAAAGGTAGACCGGCCCGTAATTTTTTGTTCCAAGTAGTGGTCAACTGGCCTAAGGACGGTTGGGACCCATTCAGAGACTATCTGACCGACCGGTGACCAGAGAGGTCAGCTAGGAGTGGTCTCACATCACTTAGTGAAGTGTAAGTTGTGTGATATAAGTACTAGATTATCATTCTACGTTGTACAAAGCCTTTTAAAGCCGTGAGAGCACCAAAGTTCATTGAAATTTTATAATTAAGCGTACTCACCTAAAATAATCCTGGAATTGGTGACCTACATCCACGGAGAGGGGGGCGGTGGCCCTTTTTCACATCCACAGTTCCGTACTTCGAAGTGAGAATTCTGGCCCAAAGAAAAGAGTGATCCATATACTACTATTAATTAGTCTCTGTTTTGATTCTTTTTGAAGTTTTATTCTAGGCCCGCCCATCTAAAAAATAGCCGAAAAACAAAATGTAAAAAACAGACTGGAAATCCTCGCTGTCTAGTGCCCAGCATCTTTCTTCCCTTCACATTAGAAAAAACTCCTTTCATCTTCCCCTTCCGTCCAAAGTTTTTTTCCCAAATAAAAGAGCACTACTAGGCGGTGCCGAGCAGCTGATTCAGCTGTCATTTCGGCACTGCCGGCTCTGGGCTAAGGCCCAAGAGACGTGAGCCTTAAGCCCCCAAAAATATTAAAAAATGGGGCCCCCACTTATTTTTAAGACTTAATATATATGTGTTGTTTTAGGGCCCAATTTTAAACCCAAGAAGACATTTTATACTTAAGCTCTAGTGGCCCAGTAAAACGAAACACGGAATGCAAGAAAAAACAAAAGAAAAAAAACAAAAACGAGGAGTAAAAGGTCAGGGGATTGCCAAAAATCTTTGGGGCCCTTCAAAATTATTCAGTGTGATGGGTGTATGGATGTATTTTTTTTCCCCCTTAAAAGCTACTACTCCGGTATTTCTCCTTGCAAACAAATACTATATCTGAATCAAAATTATTCAGTATGATCGACTTTTTATTTGATTTTCTTTACAATTATTAAGGGTCTCACTTTCGAAGATCGTCTTAGGCTTCCAAAATCTCAGAACCGGTCCTGCATCTTTGCACAGACAGTTGGGATTGAATTGGAACACATACAAGTTTGAATCGACCATTACTCGATTAAGATCCGAACCGTCGATTTTCGAAATGAACGGCTGAATTAGCTGTTTTGCACCCGCTATGAGGGAGATGCTCGGCAGTATCCCCATTCCACTACCTCTTCAACTTCAAGATCCCCAACATACATCGAATGTACTCAGTCTATTCAATGCCAAAAGTGTGTCACACATAGTGAGTGTGTAAATTGGTGTGAAGTTCTAGCATATTTGAAAGAATATCTTCTCCAAGTATTCTATTGGCTCTAGAAATGCCAATTACACAATCCAAAAATGTCAGGCTCAATTATACAACAAAAGATTGATGATCAGAAATATCAGGAAATCCCCCGCTCTTGTGAGATGCCCTCTGCACTGAGGAAACAAGTAAAAGTTATTTTAGGGAGAGTCCTGCTACACACAGCAATCTGTGCATAGATTTTGTTGTGGGACCCATCACGGGTCCCACACAAATCATCCGAGCTGTTCATTAAATGTAAAACATTTTTTCAAGGGTCCTCGTAAAAAATAAGCTCAATCCAACCATCTAATTTTGCATTCAGATTTCTGGATAATGAAAAGTTATATGATTGGATCGAGCACCTATAGATATCGGATTGAGATTATTTTTTACAGAGACCTTTTAAAAAATATTTTACATTTAATGTACGACTTGAATGATTTGTATGGGACCAGTAATGGCCCCACAATGAAATCTGTGCACAATCTGTGCACAGATTGTATGTGTGTGTAGACTTTCTGTTTTAGGGATAACAAGTTGATCTTCCCTGAGAACTCACATGACAGGAAGGTTTGGCACCTCAATACCAGCTCTTCAGCACCTAAGACTGTATGTCTAATAGTTTTTCACCCAAAGAACTATTGGATTGTTGCAAGTGGAACAATTGGGTGTGCTTTGGAAGAAGCAATCCATTACCGAGTTGTCATAATGACGTAGGAGCGCATTCGATCCAATTCTCCCACATTTTCATTTAGAGTTCTACATTTGATACATCTTTGTTTCTCCATACATACTGAGCTCCACATATTTTGTACACTAAAATTGTTAGAAGTCATATTTATTTTCCAATTATAGTTCACACTTAAGTACACAAAAGATATCATGGATAACATCGATAATGTTACGAAAAGACACATTTTTTAAGTCATACCACTCTGTTTAAACAAAAAAATCATATCGATAATCTGATTGGGTGAAAGTGTTGTGCACATTCAGAATGTTAATCTCGACAATCAAATATCCGGATTGCCGAACGGTTAGACGGTTGAGATTACGTACAACACCGTGCAATCAGGACCGTGGATTACTGAGATCAACAGCCCGGATGTGCACAGCACGCCCCACGGTCCCCTATCATCAACTGGATTTTTGTCGTCCACTAGCGTTAATATACAAGTTTAGTTTAATATGTTGGGGTTTGACTCACCCGGACATGAACGTTTAGGAAATCAAGAGGAGTTGTTTTAGAAAGAAAAAATGCAATAGAAATAGGAAAGGCTTTTTAGTCTTGAGTTGTTTTTTTTTTATAAAGTAGTAGTAAACTCGTAAACAAAATTTAGAGAAATGCTAGGTGCAAAGAAAATGGGTAAAGAAAATACTCTTAAAGTGTACATGAACGGCTCAGATGTACTGCACAGTGAATTTGAGCCGTTCATGTACACTTTAAGGATATTTTCTTTGCCAATTTTCTTTGTACCTAGCACTCCTCTAAAATTTATTGTGCTTCCTTTTTAGTTACAGAAATAGGAGTGTACAGGAGCGGAGCCAGGAATTTTGATTAGTGAAGTCAAAAATTAAATTCATTTGTAATATATTTTTTCTACATACAAGTTAAAAAATAACTAAATTAAAAAGTTAATTATAAGATCGATATGCACTAATAATTCATTTTCCCCTCATAATTAGCCCCAAAATAATACATGATAGTCTCATTTCTAGCACTATCAACTATTGAAAAGAAGAGAACATTTAGAATTTCTATACACTTAAAATAAGTTGGGGCAATTTAGAAATTTTTTGTGAGGTCAAAATAGTTGAATTATACCTATCTTTTCGAAAATTTGTCAGCCAGTGAAGTTGGCTACACTTCCTTGTACCCATGTGCCTCCGCCCTTAGGCCCCGTTTGATAATGGGTTTGGGAGTTGGGATTGGAGTAATAATCCCATGGGATTATTAATACTTTGTTTGGTAACAAAAAAAGGTTCGGACTATTAGTCCGTTGGGATGCCGAATCCGGAGATTTGGGGGTATTAGCAATACCCCGTGGGACTTGGTATTCGTAGTCGGATCTCAACCCATTCTCATTACTAATCCCTTTTCATTACCAATTTCTTCTATCAATCCAATCCCATCATCTAATCTCATCTCAAACAAACATGATATTAATAATCTCATCATATAATCTCATCCCAAACAAATATACTCATTATCAATCCCTTCTCATTAATAATCTCATCTTATTTCCAATCCCAATCCTAATCCCATCTCCTTACGAATCCCATCTATTTATCCCCGTTATCAAACGGGGCCTTAGAGTGCAAGTATAGTACCCATTACTTTTTTAATGAGTATTGACCCGTCACACAACACTACTATTATTTGTAAAGAATCACTCCTCACGGAACCAAGGTTTTAGATCTTACAACGCGTGAATGGTATTAGGAAGATAGAAAGAAATTGCATGAATCTTTACTAGGATTGTCTGTGTTTTAAGTAACTTTTTAAGCTATTCGTGGCCCACCTATCTAAAAACAGATGAGTACTACTACTAATTAAAACCTCCCTGTCACAATGAAATCCTCCCTGTCTAGCACCAGACTTGGGGTTCCTGTAGTGACTAACGCCCCACTTTGCCTTAAATTGTGGACCATCTAGTGCATACATTTGTGATCGAAACCGGTTTTTTTTTCAGGTATGTTGGTCATATCGTGTGCAGAAATAATCACATTGATCGAAAATCGGTAGACATATAATTGAGACACATTTGTCCTATAGTTTATTCTCTAAATCATGTTCCCCATCTATTTTTGTAAAATATAATGGTACCCAATCATATAGCTACCGATGTCCAATTAATTTGATTTTTTTCATGTATGATCTGCTCAACATTTCTGATAAAATAAATGGTTCGAATAACTAATATGAATCATAGAAGACCCACAACTTGAGGCACTACGCTATGTATTGCTTTGGGGCACTTGGGGAACCCAAAATCCGTCCAGCACCTTTTTCATTTCTCAGTTTAGAAAACTCCGTTCACCATCTGCCTCTCTGTCTTTCCAAACTTCCAAAAAAACACAGCACTCCCAATCTCTTCAACTTCAAGATCTCTCTCTCTCCTCTTTCTCCCTCTCTCTCTCTCTCAACAACACTATCAAGAACTTCAAAAAAAAAAAAAAAACCCCAACAATGGCGAAGCCGCCAAACCCCCCTATCCACCACCTCCTCCTCTTCTTCTTCCTTTTCTCTCTCCTCCCCCTCTCCTCGGCCGACGACTCCGCCGTCATGACCGAACTCGCCTCCGCCCTCTCCCCCACCCCGACCGGCTGGACCGGCACCAACCCCTGCGTCTGGACCGGCGTCAACTGCGACGCCTCCAACCGCGTCACCTCCATCAACCTCGCCTCCCAGTCCCTCTCCGGCACCCTCCCCTCCTCTCTCTCCTCTCTCTCTCACCTCCAAACCCTAACCCTCCAGCGCAACTCCCTCTCCGGCCCCCTCCCCTCGCTCTCCGACCTCGCCTCCCTCCAGCAGCTCTACCTCGACTCCAACAACTTCACCTCCCTCCCCTCCGCCGCCTTCTCCGGGCTCACCAGCCTCCAAACACTATCCATGTCCGACAACCCCAGCCTCGCCCCGTGGACCATCCCCGCCGATTTGACCCAGTCCACCAGCCTCGGCACCTTCTACGCCAGCAATGCCAACATATTCGGTTCCATACCGGACTTCTTCGATTCCTTCCCCAATTTGCAGAACCTCCGGCTGTCGTACAACAACCTCACCGGCCCGTTGCCGTCGTCGTTTTCCGGGTCGGAAATCACCAACCTCTGGCTCAACAATCAGTTGCAGGGTTTGTCCGGGAGCATAGACTTGCTCTCGGGTATGACCCAGCTCTACCAAGTGTGGCTCCACGGGAACTCGTTCACCGGGCCGGTGCCCGATTTGTCTACCTGCACTAACCTGTTTGATTTGCAGCTGAGAGACAACCAGTTCACGGGGGTTCTGCCCGCGTCGTTGATGGCTTTGCCCAAACTGGCTAACATTTCTTTGCAGAACAACATGTTGCAGGGTCCGTTTCCGGCTTTCGGATCCAATGTGACGGTTACTCTCGGGAGTACGAATGGTTTTTGCAAGAGCAGTCCGGGTCCTTGTGATCCCCAAGTGACTGCTCTCCTTGCTGTTGCGGGGGCTATCGGGTATCCGATTAGTTTGGCTCAGTCTTGGGTGGGAAACGACGCTTGTTCTCAATGGACATTCATCACCTGCGATTCGCAGGGCAACGTTACGGTTGTCAACTTTGGGAAGCAACGGTTTTCGGGTACGATTTCGCCTGCTTTCGCGAATCTGACTACGCTAAAGAGTTTGTATTTGAATGACAATAATCTGACGGGTTCGATTCCAAATAGCTTGACTAGTTTGTCTCAGCTTCTGGTTCTTGATGTGTCTAATAATAATCTTAGTGGAGTGGTACCTGTTTTCCCATCAACTGTGAAGTTTACTAGTGTTGGTAATTTGTTACTTGGGAAGGATATATCCAGTGGTTCGGGGTCTGGATCAAATTCCTCCACGTCAGGAGGGAAATCAGGGGGGTCTTCTGTTTCGGCAGGTTTGATCTCCGGAGTGGTGATTGCTGTTGTGGTTTTTTTCGGGGTTGTGTCATTTGTGTCTTACAAGTACTATCTGAAGAAACGGCACCAGAGGTTCGGGAGGGTTGATGGTTCCGAAGTAGCGTCGGAAATGGTGAAGTCTGTGGCAGTGAGTGATGCGAATGGGCACGTACATAGGCATGGGGGAGGAGTCCCCAGTGACTTACACAGTCAGAGCAGTGGCGATCATGGCGAAATGCCTGTTTTCGAAGGAGGGAATGTTGTGATTTCTATCCAAGTGCTTCGTCAGGTGACAAATAACTTTAGTGAAGAAAATATCTTGGGCAGAGGAGGATTTGGAGTTGTTTATGGAGGGGAATTGCACGATGGGACTAAGATTGCTGTGAAGAGGATGGAGTCCGGTGCAATGGGTACAAAAGGAATGAATGAGTTCCAAGCAGAAATCGGAGTCTTGACAAAAGTTAGACATAGGCATTTGGTTGCTCTTCTAGGTTACTGTATCAATGGAAATGAGAGACTTTTGGTTTACGAGTATATGCCACAGGGGACTTTGGCCCAGCATCTGTTTGAGTGGCGTGAACTTGGGTACTCTCCTCTTACTTGGAAGCAGAGGGTCACCATAGCATTGGATATGGCTAGAGGAGTTGAGTATCTACACAGCTTAGCACAACAGAGTTTCATCCATCGAGATTTGAAGCCTTCTAACATTCTCCTTGGGGATGACATGAGAGCCAAGGTTGCAGATTTTGGTTTGGTGAAGAACGCACCGGATGGCAAGTATTCACTTGAGACGCGGTTGGCAGGAACTTTTGGGTATCTTGCACCTGAATATGCTGGTAAAACCACTGTCCTCTTTGTACCTTTTAAATTTTATTATTGCACATGAGGTATAATTGTCAACTACTAAATCATAAACAAGATGCATTAGTTGCTCTACATGCGTCATGCAACTATGCGTTTTTGATGAATTACTACCCTAATTGTCCTAGAAGTGCCATAATGGATCTATAATTAGGACTGCCTTATATCATAGGTTGTCGGGAAAAGTTTATTTCCTTGAGGCCAAATTTAGAAGTCGAAAGATGACTATCAAAGTTCGTTGTAGATTATTGTCAAGAAATCTTTGACCTTGTTGTTGCCAATGAGGAATTAAATTTGGAGATATGATGTTTTTCAGTTCAAATTGCAAACGAATTAATTATGCTGGTAAGCAAGTACAAATTCCATTGAGGAGACTATCTTGGAATCGTTGCTGGTCATTTTTTCATTCTTTTTTCTTTTTTAGTAGTCTGTTCTGTATTGCATTTCAGAGCTATGTTGAAGTGTGTTTCTTTGACTGATTGGCTGAGTTAATACATGAAATTGGAAAATATTAATCAAGCTACCCCTGAGGTTTTGAAAATCTTTTATTTTGCCAACAGCCACGGGGAGAGTGACTACAAAAGTGGATGTGTATGCATTCGGAGTAGTTCTAATGGAGATTGTCACTGGAAGAAAAGCGCTCGACGAGACCGTGCCCGATGAAAGGTCTCATTTAGTCACATGGTTCCGAAGGGTCCTAATCAACAAAGAAAGCATCCGAAAGGCAATTGACCAAACTCTTGAACCCGACGATGAGACTTTTGATAGCATTTGCAAGGTTGCCGAGCTGGCAGGTCACTGCACTGCTCGCGAGCCATTTCAGAGACCAGATATGGGCCATGCTGTTAACGTTTTGGGTCCTCTTGTGGAACAGTGGAAACCCTCCTCGCACGAAGAGGAAGAAAGCCTTGGCATTGACCTCCACATGAGCCTTCCCCAAGCCCTTCAAAGGTGGCAATCTGATGAAGGTACTTCCACAATGTTTAATGATCTGTCCCACAGCGGGACCCATTCGAGCATTCCCACAAAGCCTTTTGGGTTTGCTGACACGTTTGATTCAATGGATTGCCGATGATGGAAAATCTCAAGATTTTTTTTTTCCCCCAAAAGATGAGGGTGTTTCATCCATGTGAAAGAAAAAGAGATGAAGAGAAAAGGCAAGTCTCCACATTGTCTTGTCCTTTGGCACCAAAGTACACTGAGTGTTCTTATGTCTCTGTTGTTTTATTCTCTCTTGTCCTTTTTACAACTATTATGTAGAGTTCTGGTTGTTTATGTTTGGATTCTCTAAGCAGACTAGTCTTTTTGATGGAGTTGAGGTGGATAATAGCGTGGGGTTGTGATGGTTTGGGTTTTTAAACTACAAAGAGGAAATCAGCAAAGGAATTACAATGAATCTTGTTTTTGTATCAGATTCATGTTTCTGTATCGGATTGTTTCATTTTGTTGGCATTGGAGGCTTATATAATTTTGTGTCATTACTTTGATTCTCTTTCTTTCCTGCCCCTTAAATTTCTTAGGACCTATCTGTACTTGGAGATATTACATGCTTCTAATTATTTCATATGTTTGCTAGATTTTCCAGGCTATGCAGAACAGGTAGAACCAAGTATTCTTTACTGACAGAAAAGGGTATAATTGGTATTGGGGCGGACTCGAAAACATAAGAAATTAGGCTGGACCTAAAGCTGGCAACAAATGAGAAAGTAGAGGTTCAGGTTACTATATAAAGAGCAATGTTACGGACACAGATGAATGTGCACATAGTCAAACACAGATGTGTACGGAACCTTCTGATGAATGTTGCTCCCACACGGTTTATGGAGTTCACTAACATCGGACGGGTCCAGATACATCTATGTCTGAATCTGTGCACATCCATCTGTTTCCGTAGTATTGTTTTATCCAAAGTATTAGTACTTTGGAAGTTAATATGTGTCTTTGGTTTTGTAGAGTTTGGTGAGTCATTCCCACATGGGATGAGGAGGCAGATAACAGGGAGCATGTTGTGGTGATATATATTCATAATAAAAGGGCCCTTTATCGAAGAAGAGTGACTTTCGTCTTTGCTGCACATGCTGTGGGGACCTTTACTCAATCTTTTTGGTGGGTTTGTTGGAATAATTGATGGTTGGGATACCAAACCACTAATAGTTAACCAATATTCTTACCATGAAAATGATAGCGGCCTTGGTTGAATGGATGATGCCATTCACATTATATTAGTTTTATTTTAAGGAGGTATTTTAAGCAATATGGTTTCTACAACTTTTTTTTATTATGACACTCTATTTCTTATTTTATAGTGAAGCTTTTGTGTGTATTTTTTACACTAAAAGACAAGAAGTGTCATAATAAAAAAAGGGAGTGTACAAATCATTTTCCTCAAATAATGACACATTCAGTTGTTAGTAAGGGAGAAAGCGCTACGGAACTCGGGATGGTGTTGCGCTGAGGGTGTTGTGCTGCTTGTGCACGGTGTTGTCTCCCAAGCGCTTTATCCGGACTATCCGTCTCGACAATCAATGGTCCACATTTGAAAAGAACTCTTCCCTGGAAGAATTATATATTTAAAATCTGGACTATTCAAAACACTTTTTAACAGTTGAAATTAAGCACAATACTGTGCATAGCACCTTCGGCCCAGCAACATTCCCGAATCCCGTGCGGATAGCGTAGTGGCGCAGCCTGGTCCCAACTCTTTTGACTAGAGGCCTTAGTAAAAAGGCTAGAGGCCCACGACTCGTAATATTTTGGGTCATTAAGCCCAGGCTTGAACTCAAAATCCAACTGCTAAAATTTCTAGACAATGGTAAGTCACGATTCCATCGAGCCAAACCCACAATTCAACTCAAATAGAAGATCTGTTTACCCTATTATTATTATTATTATTATTATAAAAAAATATGTTTTACTCTTATATTTTCACCATTATACCAAAATACCACCATTTATATTACTATTTCATTCAAATGTGTTTTTAGGTCAAGTTTTTTTTTCTTCTCATTTCTAACGGGGCTAAGCAGGACGGGAGCACCCAATAATTACCCGATTCGGTTCGGGGTTGTGTTGTATTTTCCGGGTCAGTTAATGTAAAACCCGCCCAGTTACATGCCTACTAACCCTAAATCGCTGATAATTATCTAACTATTGGACTGTTAAATAATCATAGTTGGTAAGATCAACTCTATTACGAAACCCTATGACATTACAGAACCCTATATTGACATTTTCCCCCTATATGGGCTCCTCACGGGTCCCAAATAAACGTATGGGTAAGTTTGCACTTTTTCTTTTTCACCTTGATCTGTTTGTAGTTGCTGATTGGTTGGGGTAGAAGGGAAGAGAGAGAAAATGGACAAAAACGACATTAGTACATGTTTTCATAAAGTTATATTTGTCTAAACAAAATACTAGGTACTTCCGAAACATGTTTCCGGTAAATAATTGATAAACAAAACAATAAACTGTAGACGCTACGCAAAAAGAGCAAGTAAGGATATACAGATATGGCCGGCGGCCGGGAATACAGGCAAGGAGAGAAATGACCGCAACAAACTTGTCATGATTAATATTCCAGAAAATCTGCGACGGGGTTTTCATGACCCCAAATCCCCTAACACCACACTACAGACCGGCTGCGAATTTTACCTGTTGGAAATAATAATAAAAAAGTAACATAAAATAGGTGAACACCAAAATTGGGTTATTAAGAGCTACAGAGCAAAATGCATCATTCTTCTTCTCACAAAAGGCCAGCAAAACTATAATTAAGAATGGTTCGCTTGCCCGGAGAAGCAGCAACCAGGCATGAGTTTTCCATGACACTCATTCAAGGATTATCAACTCTCATTTAAGGCCTTCATCAAATACAGTTTGCTGAAACTCTGTCCAGCAACCCTGCAACAATACAGTCCGCAAACTGATTTCAGAGAAAACTCAATAAGGATTTTCAACCCACTACTGACTTCAAATAATGTAACTTACCCGTTAATTTGATTGCAGTAGTTTGCAATTTGATTTGTTATGAGAAAGCTATCCAACCGTGACGGTTCAGGGATCGGCTTAAAGACGGGGTTTGAGGGATCCTCCTCCGGTAACAGCTCTTCACCAGCAGTTTTACGTGCCATGTTGTCAGCCCTACAGAACATGTGAAAAGAAATTAAAAATAATACATTAAAGATTAAAATGCAACAAAAGGATATAATTCCTATTACACAAAGTCCAATCACGCATCCAAGCCTCACATTCCCTGGTCAAATTATTTTTGTTTTACCCACTTAAACCTAGTTTAACCTAAATGTTTCTTAATTGATTATTTTGTTCCATTCTCCAGTGCTTAAATCTTCTTACAAGGCTGGTGAAATCTGGAAAGGAGTCTAACAACAACGATGAGAAGCTCCCTTATCTACAAAAGATGTCCAATAGAATTTAAAACATACATTGTGCTCTCATCTTTGTTAACTACTCAACAATCAATTGGCATGTGTTAAAAAGTATTGTTCACTACTACAAAGCAACACCAAGTAGATACCCAAATGCCCACAAGCTAACTCCGTAACACAAACTAGGAATAGACAATCCAAAAGAAAAAAGTTGCAACAAAGCAAAACAAGATGGGCCAACTCGTCATGATATTCGTGCAACTAAACCAAGTGTTAACCTCTCGGTGCAGGTTAATCAAATAAGTTTCCCATTCACCAAACTAACAATTAATTTCCTGACCTACTTGACCCGACTGACTAGAAAACCTTGATGACGACCAAAATTTGACCAAATATTGTAATACTTACTTCCAAACTAAGTTGTGCGTATTCTACATATGAAGCTAACAGGGAATACGTAGAATAAAGATCCCAGTGGCTGATTAAAAAAGATACTTCCTCTGTCCTAATTTGTTTGTCTGCTTTTAGACTTTTACATGTCCATTTAACTTTTGGATTAACAAAATTTCCTTTTTGCCCTTGCTTTTTAAAAATAAAATAACTTCTAAAAAAAGTTGAAGGGTTTATAAATGGTGGAAAGTTGAATGTCTAGGTGCAATTATTGTGTTCCCTAAAATAGTTGGATTCTTAAAATTAAGAACTTGGGATGGAGTATACATTAAGAGATCAGAGTGATAAAAATAATTGCTAGTTTTTTAAAAGCCTAGTAGAAATTCAGGGAGCATGGGGGCATAATAACAATGACAGTAAAGGATAGGTTGCAGAGAATGTTAAGATAATCTATATATATTCTGGAAAAACACTTGAGTTACCTTCTCTTCTGAAGCCATGCTTGCTGCTGCGCTTGTTGTCGTGACAGGTTCCGATAGTAGAACTGGAACTGAAAATCGTGTGCCAGTCTTTTCATGCTAATGGCCAACATAAAAAAAGAGCACCAAAAGAAAGGAAACAAGCAAGAGCCTAACCTTTTGCTGTTCCATTGACAAGTCATCCATGCATTCAATTAAGAATTCAACATTCCTTTCCATAAATGGAGTAGTTGATAACTGTAGCCGATCAAAATCGCACTATAAAGCAAAGAAAGATGAAGTTAAGAACTACTAAGAAATAGAAATCAAGGTCAACTCTCCGCAAAACAGATGAAAGATTACCTGGGTCATGGGTGTATCAGCTTCCAACTCTGTCATAAAGGCACTGATAAGAGCAGAATTTGAAACCTTGATCTGTAACAACAGAAGGCAGCATAAGAATCTAAAACGGCAAGAAAAAAACGTTGGAGTCATTGCAAATCCCTTGGACATTCAAAAAAATGCCCCAAACAATCAACACTGATTGAAATGGCAGAGTTCCATAATTCAAGGGCACGGATATATTTGCATCACAAAACCAGAGTGGCAACCGGGAGGCCTCTACATAAAAGAACTCAAGAACCTCAAGGACGAGTGGTAGATTTCATCCAAAACATGAATTGTTTAATCACAAAATGGGTAAATTTAAAACTGTCCATTTACAAGTCTGCTAACAATTCCAAAATAGGTTAATCTCAAAGACCGTAAGCAACATGCTTCATGACCAAGAATTTTCATTAATTGAACAATCAAGTGCGATGCAATAACCAAAGGAACAGGAACAGAGAAGGCAGTCATGAAAAGGAAAGAAGCTAGTAATCTAGTACTGATGATAATGTATAAAAGAGTAGAATACAAGAAGAAAACCAAAGCATTAGAAGCATACAGGTATCTCCTCAAAGATATCCATCCATGACAAATTTTTCTCTCTTAACCTACAGAGCAAAATGCAAATTGAATAAGAATATACGTAAAGTCTCTACCAATATTTATCTCCACAACAGAAGGAAACTTACTTCTCCCCAATAAAATTGTTATTTCGATAAAGTTCCATGAAAGAATCTGACAGCTTCAACGCCTTGAGAGCTAAGACACCTTGGTTGGACTTCGAAGGGTCGTAAATTATGCAAACACAACGTCTTATGTTCTCCTGAAACCACAAACCATACCACATGGGCAAAACAATCAAATGGGTGAAGAAAATAACATGTCAAACAACGAAAAGAAGAACATGCATTATACAGTCAACCCAAAATAAGCAGATTAGATTTCTTTCCTTGGGGGAAAACCTACACTCATCAACTATCTACTCATCATACACCTGTGCATGCCTGTATGAAAATACATGTATGTTTAACTGTCTAGATAAGTTATACAGGAAGGCAAAACAGCTTGAGTAATGTTCACTTGCTCAGATTTTGCACAAACAAGCATCAAAGAATTATTTACATATTACCAGCACAACCAAGCTTGTTTGCTTCATTTCTACTAAACTTTTATGCTGCGAATTTTGAAAAATAAGAGGATAATCATTTAAGGGGCTTCTAAAAGTATTAAACATGAACATAGAAATTGAGACATGGCTCGAACCAGAAAGATCCAAGCTTCCAGCCTTTATATGAGACCTGTGTAGTTGTTCTTGGGGGCCATTTTTTCTTTCTTTTTTTTAACTTGTTGGGATATCATGTTGAGCGCTACTGTAAATACGAAGATGAATGGAAACTCCTAACTTTTACCTTTGGGAAAGATCTTTTCCCCTTTACTGGTGTTTACTTTCAACTCATGGGACCCCACATGTGAGGTTTCCAACAGAGGGACATGCACAGATTAGTAGATTACTTAGGTACTGGAGATAAGGCCATGGCTATCCCTTCCTTTCTCTATATCTTCCAATTCCTTCTCATCAGCCAAAGAAAAACCTTTAGATTTTGGGTTCTCAAAGAACTCTAGGTATGGTTTCCGTGGGATTTTATCTTGAAGGTTGATTATCCATCGAAAGGGTTTCATCTGGTTAGAGTTCTTTGACTTTCTTTCTGACACTGGGGTTTAGTTGTTTGATCAAGCCACGGGCTTAGTTGTATGACTATCATGAGATAACATTCATCCAACTACACAAATTTTGATCGTAGAAGAATGTGGGCAACTTTACCTTTACAAGATGAACAGAGTACTTGGAAACTGAAATTATAGATCTACAGTTGCAGAAAATTTATGTTTAACACCAGGAACAATGTTTTTTGTGCTGAATCATTAATTTTATATGCAGAAATTGATCCGTGAATACTGGTAATAGTAAGGGTTGGAAGCTGAAGTTGCTAGTCCAAGTGCTGAATGTGACTTTTAATTGGTGGAATATGGAGGAACTAACACACCAAAACCAGAATCATGCCTTCAAATGCTGAAATTGGGAGTTGGAAGCATCCAAAAATAATGATTCCGAACAAAAGGTGCTTACCATGTGTGGAATTCCATTTCAAGGCCATACAATGGAAAGTGATTATATGCATGAAGAAGGCGAAACACTTTAGCATTTTTTGTACTTTGTGGTTTTGATTGTCTCGGCTGCTCTTTTTGTCAATCGGGTATTCACTTGGGACTAGGAACATGACAAGAACCAAAACTAAATTAAGGGTGGAACTAGACCTATTAAGAGCAAGTGATGTTTACTTTCTCATATATATGATGTTTTCTTACGAGGTCTAGACACAGCGATGAACACAACTTCAATAGGGAGTAAACCATGGTAGCACTAGCATTCAGCCTTGAGTACGGGTACAAGTTCAGTTGTTACAAATCAAAATTGAATCTGTGTACATGAACTTCAATAGGAGTTATCCATTTATGATGTAAGGTATTTACATTTGATTTTATAAGTAGAGCTATATTTTCCAAAATTTGATGTTATGAATCTGCTAATGACTAAAAAGGGTCCTATAGGGCTGTAATGACTATATTTTCCTAAATTTGATGTTCTGAATCTGCTAATGACTAAAAAGGGTCCTATAGGGCTGTAACGACTATATTTTCCTAAATTTGATGTTATGAATCTGCTAATGACCAGAAAGGTTCATATAGGGCTGTAAAGCTTGCAATGGCAATAACGGTCAGAAATGGCCTAAAAAGTCGCAGGTCAAAAATGACCAACAGGATCACTATGGCCACAATGGTCGTATTCGACAACATGGTATAACTAACAGTGTCTGATCTAAATGAGATTTCCTGTAGGAAGGTCCACTTCAAGTATTGCAGAAAGGACTAGTAGTTGTGAAAGAAAAAGAAAAGGGGAAAAAAAAAGGGTACATGTACAGAGTGTCGAGTGTAATTATGTAAAAAATATATTTGTATCATGTATAGTTGATGTAAATGTTGTTGGTGAATGTTAATCATATTCTTATGTTCATCATACTAAAATAAATAGTATTGCGCGAGTATACAACAGTTGTACATGCAACTTCACATAAGCTTGTGCAATTTCCCATAATTGTGCGAAGAAAACATAAAGCAATTAGTAATGGATCACAACACAATCAGCTTATCAAGTGGCCAACTAAGCATATAACAATGCAAACATGGTTCTTCTGGTATAACTTCTGATAAAAGGTTCAAAACCTCAATAACCACAACATTGTTAAATCAAAATTCTCCCAAAAGGCAAAGACCACAAAGCACTAGAATGGTATGCCGAGGAATATGTGCCTATCATCAAATAGGAAGCACAATATGCAATTATGTAATTCTATGTGATCCTATTTTTATAATCTCATGCATAGGTTGATAAAAAATATAGGTGATAATATTATGGATCATTCGTTTGCAATTTTTGACGCCATAATTCGTAGTCTTTCATATGTTCCAAATTTTCTGATGGAGGACAGAATTGGAATAGGTTTAAGGATGCTTAAACATGAAGAAAAGGGGCTTTTTTGAGGCTGTGAACAGTTTACGTCACCAGTAGATAGATAAAAGAATTCTAAGCCTCACACCCGGACAACCTTAGGCATCACACCTAGGGCCTCTTTAGCATCACACCAAGGAAAAGGATTGCATCATACGATCTTAAAAGCTTAAAGCTCCAGGATTTTGTATATGTTCATTCATTCACAACTTCATACTTTTGAAGTGCATCAATTTATATGATTCTAATGTGTTTAATACCAAAAATTGTTCCCATTCCCTAGATGGCTGGATAGGAAGAATGTGCTTAGTGGGAGTACCAAAGACTGTTCCAGTTCCATAGATGGCCAGATAGGATGAATGTGTTGTGTGATGGTTAAATGCATTGATGAATATGTGGTCAAAGCTCCCGAAACAAAAAGTCACAAGGCTCATGCATCCACCAATGGGATACACAACCACCCGAGACTTTGAATCTTCTGAAACTACCAAACTACACATTGCATTTATCACGGATTGCAACATTTTCTTTGTAATGCTCCCCCGCACAATACTCAAATATTGCGTCCATCCAGGGCAACCATACTTGGGCAACATAAATAAAAAAAAAAACATTTCCTTATTTACTCAAGTTATGCTCTCAAAAAAATGAGACACCAACGAATCGATAAACTGGGCATGTTTTCCACTGTAGTCGTAATCCTCCACTTGTAAATTTTAATTATCCATGTGATTTCTTTGTAATGCTCCCCTCACAATACTCAATACTTGAGTCCATCCAGGGCAACATAAACAACCAATCACATTTCCTTATTTACCTATGTTATGCTCTCAAAAAAATGAGGCATCAATGAATCGATAAACTGGCATGTTTTCCACTGCAGTCATAATCCTCCACTTGTAAATTTTAATTATCCATGTGATTCCTAATGCGGGACATATTTGAATTGAAAAATGGAAGCCCTAGAAAAGTATTATCATGCAAAACTGCTTCACAAAGTATATGGAGTTGTGGCTCAAGTATCAGCTTGCAGGATCTTCTGAGAATATGTGGATTAAACATCGGAGCAGCAAACAATCAAATAGGTTCGGACTAAAAAAAAAGTTTCTAATCATCAAATGTTAGAGAGCAAGGGCTTGGGGTGTTTTAGGCCACAAATGATAGATTGGGCTGGATTCTAGGCTGCTATGGGGCTTGAAAGTAACCCAAAGAACAGCACCTCTGCATCTGCTGTTGGGTTTTGCTTTTGTAGTTCTTGCCATACAAATTCCTTTGGTCAGCAAAAAGATGATTTTTGCATTAAATTGTGGCCTAAAAGGTCTGGACACAGCAGGCGCATATGGATTGCCAGGAGGAATAAGAAGACACTAAATAGTACAACAAAAACTTCCCTTCAAACCAAAAATTATATTTATGGTCATGGCACCTATAGCCTTTGCTTTTAACCTTCCAAGTTCATCATACTAATTTAGCTGGTCAATTGATCTGAGTCATCTGACATCTTTATCAGATCAGTTGCAGACTTTTTTACGTCTGAAATTATTCAGAATAAGCATGTATATAAAAAAGCCATAAGGGGCACAGCCTTTCCAAAAGGAGCCTAAAATTCTAAAAATAACAGCTACCTAGAGATTCACAAAGGCCAAAGTCCGTATTTCAGTTCAGAGAAAATATTAGGTAAATAGCTACTTTCCCATGACAACGAAATTTAGCAGTCCTACACTAGTTTGACTGCAATGTTATTCAGCGCACATTTAATTCTTGAGTTTATATTCCATACTTCACATAATGAGCATGCATTGCAGCATTTAAGGTTGATTACATCAACCCCAAGTTTCTGCACTATTTCTCATCATCTAAAGGTACTTATCATTGAAATCATAAATAAAATATCATCTTCTAACTTTCAAACTGGAACTTCAGTAACTCATCTGATTAACAATGAAATATCCAACATTAAAGACAAACTGGACTGATAAAGCAACTAAGAAAATATTACCTGGTAATTCATAAAGGTCTCAATCAGTTCAACAGTCTGAAACGAACCTAACAGCGTTGACTGATACCTGAAAATTTCATAATCAATCAAAATGGACTCTCCAACAATCTACAAATCACAGAGAAATAGATTTATGTGCTCTTCCAAGCATGTATGGAAATTTGATGGGCAGTATCTAATTTGCTACAAGAATTTATTTCAGTCACAATCCTCCTCAAACAGCCATAGATTCATGAAAATAAGTAGAGCCAACATAGAAGCTGAAAGCCACTAATCTTTGAGACAACCAACATGTTACTCTAATCTTTGAGACAACCACTTGTTCTACATCCCAATCTACTACCAAGTCAAAGCAGTATTGCTTCCAATACCTCTCACACTCTCCAGCCAAGACACGCTAACGAATATGGAGCTCAGGTATGATTTAACAGTTGGCCAAGTGGTGTGATGTTGTAAGTCAACTAATATGAGTACAGGAAAACACTAGACTCCGTGAACCAACAGCCTTCCAGTCCAAATCCACTTATTGCAGTGCATAAGTGGATTCAATTCCATTTTTATGAAGCCAAAGGCCGACACATACAACAATAAACAAAACCATCAAGCTAAAAACAGCAAATCTGGATGCATCAAAAAAGGTAATCTTTTTTCATTAAGAAAGCAGACACAAAAAGTATGTATCAAAAAGGAAAGACAATTACGATAAACAAATATTACAGCTTTATAACTCTCTTTACATACTTCTTGACAGTTTACATCGATGCAAATTATGCAACCATACTCACCATCCAACAGTATTATTATCCACATTAACCTCTCTCAAACATCTCATCATTTCAAGCTGATAATTGGCACCATCTGCTTCAATCTCCTCCTCTTCATCCCGAGTCTGTCATTTTTGTCACAAACGTAGTATTGAATACAACAGTACAGTGAAAACAAATAATGCAGATTTTTATTGTTCTCTAAAGTAAATCAACCTTTCTGATATTAGAAGAAAGAAGAAAGATTTTAGAAAGGCATGACACCCACGTACTGGAAATGGGAAACAGTTAGTAACTTCCAGGTCACTGCCAACGTCAAGTCCAAGGAGTTGCCCTGTGACAAGAGCTGGGGAAAACTCCTTGCAATGTTTGATGATCTTTAGTATAACCTGTTTTTACAATATCAACGGAAATATGAGAAAACCAAAAGCATCTTCAAATTATCCAACTATAAAAAGTCAAAAACCGGGAAACTCCAACTTATTAATGTAATCTAGATTAGAAGAGCAAGAAAAGTATTGAATCTAAGGCCTTCATGCCATGTACTTAAAATCTGCCCAGTTGGACTAATACATAGGACTGATTAATCCCGGTCTTGCAACGTTCAGTTGGGAAAACCTTGAGAATTGAGATCATACAATGAATTGTTTCTTTTTACATTTAGTACACTTTTTGTTTTGGGTTCCCCTTGCGGTGTGTGGACCCACTACCCAGGGAATGCCCCTTGTACTTGTGAACTTTTGTTTCTTTCTTCCGCGTAATGCTCACCCCTGAAACAATTTTTTTTCATCTAAGTCCCATATTCGTGTTCAATAGATAGGTTAGCCAGAACATCCTTTCTGTTTTCCAGTGATCATCATAAAAAGTATTCTTTCTGCACAATGTACGCATATCCAAAAATTCCATTAACACATACATAAATGGACAAGAACACTGTGATTTTCTTTCACTACGAATAAAAAACATGCAAACAACATAGTAAGTCACACGACTCAAGCCCTTCCTCTCAACTGACTTAATTATACACTAAAGTGGACCTCATATACCACACAAGGGAGTTTTATTCTGAACAGAAATATGAAAACAGGGTGAGAGCTGAAAAGTGCACTCTTTGCTTACACTGCGGTAGGGAAAGAAAAGGAACTAACCTTATGATTACCAAATCCAATCCCAATACATATTTGTTATGCAAAGTTAGACATCAAAACAAGAGAAAACGTAAAGGTTTGCAAGTATATCAAGTCATCCATTTTCACAATGGTCGAGGGTACGAAGTTTGGACTTAAAATATACTCCATTCAGTTGGGCCTTTACAAGCATCTCCAGCCCTTACTCATATTTTAACTCAAATTTGAATAAAAAAATCGAGCTTCCTTCAATTTCCAATGGGCAAACCCAAATCAAAGCACGAATTCATGTAAAAGCTTCATTAATGGCATAGTTGTAAATTAGGGAGGGAGAAATAGCCTTGTAAATTTTGAGTAGAAAGGTTGCCCTGACTTGATTTGAGTAAAACTCAATTGGGTATAGGTTTGAGTCAAGTGGTGGAGTGAATTTCAGAGCGTTTTTACTCAAATTTTGCGTTTGACTAAAGACAAGGCAAGGGCTGGAGATGCTCTAATCCAAAACAGAACAAAAGCGCATAAAATTTCCTTGCAAATTACGAGTAGAAGTTTGCTCTCCCTTGATATGAGTAGAACTCAATTTGGTATAGGTTGAGTCAACTAGTGGAGTTGGTCTTAGGGGGTTTTAACTCAAATTCTTAGTTTGAGTAATATAAAGGGCGCTGGAGATGCTCTTACTAATCCAAAACAAGAGTGAAAGCACATAAAATTGCATTTTAAAAAAAAACACCAAAGCCCACAGAAAACGAGAACAATCTACAAACGAAGGCACTAAAAGCAATCAACAGAGCGTGCGTTGGCAGAGAGAGAGTACCAGTCCCTCAATCTGAACCACTCTGAGCTTGGGAGCAACCTCCTCCGTGGACGCCACTTGCAGAAAAGAACGAGCCATTGCTGCAAGCAAGACCAAAACACAAATAAATACACTTAGTTGTGGAGAGAGGGAGAGAGAGCGCAAAGGAGGAGGAGGAGGACGAACAGGTCGCCATGATTGCTGTTGTAGTTCCGACGAAGAAGAGAGAGAACCAGCGGATGCGGACGACGACGATGAAGCAGCGGTTTCAAAGCTTTGTCTGTCTCTGGGCGACGGAACAACCTTCCCGTTTGATTGTCCTTGCAGGAGAAACCCTAGGAACGATGTGTGGAAACAAGTCGCCCTTTGGATTCTTATTTTATTTTTATTTTTAGTTTTATCAGAAGCCGCCTTTTGAATAATTTCATAAACCCAATACTCCCCTTTTATCTTTTCAAAAAAACTTTATTTATCAATAATTTTATAAACACACACTCACAACTTTGTGATGGGTCCTTGGAGAATGGTTGTTTATTTATTTTCACTCTTCGTTTCTTTTCCTTTTTTTTTTTTACAAAAAATAAAATACAACTAAAACAACAAATAAAAATATAACGGAAACAACAAAATAAAATACAACAAAAAAACAAAACACGTTCAGCGTGCAGATGTTGGACCCACAACTCCGCTCATGGAGGTGGGTGAATAGAGAATCGCCATTGGATCGTACTCCCGCCGCTGGATCGCCAACAGATCTGCCTTTAAACTCCTTCATCGTCGTCGTTAGAGAGCTCAAAAAGCCGTCACTCAAACTAAACCGATCACGATCTCCGTGCAAGAGTCATTACCTCCCCTTTTAATTATTTTCACTCTTTTTTGTGTCATGGAGTGTTCATTTAAATTTTACGTGAATAATGATAAAGGAAAAGAGTTCTTAAAAATAAGAGGATAGTACCAAAAAAAAAAAATTACAAAGTGACTGCTATGATTTAAAAAAAAAAAAAACTAAACTAAAGTGATCAATCGTATTTCTTAAGAAAAGTAACAGAGATGTGGACTTTGCACCTCTTTTGTATATCACTGGAGACGGTTAAAACACAAATATTTCAAATACGTTTGTATTATTTCAGTTATTATTGATCAATGTTAAGTAATTATACGATATTAAGTACTATTATTATATTCTCCTCTCACATGTTTGAATTTATTGTTATTCAAGATTATAAAGTTAACTATTATCCAATAATCTTGTTTAACCTGTAATAAAAACTCAATAGAGAAGGCATCAAATCCATTTTCCCCTTACTTTTTTTTTTAGGGATGACAATCGCATCCAAAGTGATGGATACCGCAATAGATCCGTTCCATTCGGGCAATTTGTATCCTATTTTTAAACCCGTGATTTTTATTTTAGTTTTTAATAATATATAAGAACCAGCAAATTTCATTTCGGGTTTGGTTTTATACACATCCGCACCGAAAACAGAAGGGCCCAAACAACAATATACATTAACATAAAAGCCATCATATAGTACAACCACGACATATGTCTTCATATTTACGTTAGTTACATGAATGCCCTTATATACAAACAAACACACGTACAAATAATAATCAGATTCGGTGAAAAACCGAACAAAACCAATATGTGTTGGGTATGGTTACAATTTCGATAGGAAGCTTGTCGGGTTTCCGATAGGTTTGGTTTTGGTTGTAATGTTTCGGGTTCAATTTTGGTTATAAATTTTTAGGTTTGATTTAGGTTCAACGAAAAATCGGATTGAATCAACCTATTGCTATCCCTATTTGTTTTGACCGATGTATTTAAACTTTTCACTTTACATGATCATTTAGGGGCGTGTGTGTGTCTCCTTTCGTAAGAGGAAAATGATAATGTCAAAACTGTTTTTGTTTGTGCCAAAATTGTAATGCATAAAAGCCGTATACCATGTGCAAGGTACAAGACTTTTATACAAGAGTTTTGGCACAAACAAAAACAATTTTTGCATTAACACCCTACTCAAAATACAAAGATCGTAAGTATTACTAGCTATAACTCATGCCTGAAGGCACTATGACAAAATTAGGCCCGAGAAGTATAAATCTAATAATTAAGACAATTTTGTGATACAGAGTAATAGTATAATAATCTCTTCAGAATTTCAAACTGTTTTTTAAACATATGCACACTGCTACAGAGCTGCTTTTGTGTATGAGGCCTGAAACTGTGAATCTGGAACGCCCATTTTCTTTCCCGGACACTTTTATGGACCAAGTGTCCTGCATCCTCACACTTTCGTTTGTGTATACTGTATGTTGCAAGGTGCCAATGCTATTTGCAAAGTTGTCCCACCAAATGCTTTTGCAGTATATCCGAATTGGATGATGGCAAGGGGCAGATGCTCCCAAATGGTCATTCGTTTTCTTCAGAAAATTACCGCATCATGTGAGGCTCTAAACAATCAGCATGCGAAAATCCACAAATGTTGCTCGGAGAATTCATACAATTTGAGATCCATCATCTCTCTTTTGGGCCCTTCTGGCTTTCAAGACTCCCCGCATGGCATGATCACATCTGTAGGACAAGTACTCAAACAAGGTGGTATGAGAATCGATTTGTATGAATACATTAGAGTATCTCTAATGGTTTGAGCTATAGTATTTTTCAAGCCGGAGTTATTTTTTGATTTGCTACATTAACATTTTGTCAAAACTTGGGAAAGTTGCTCTAATGGCGGCAAAGCCATTTTTTACCTTAACCCATGATGCCGTTGATCACTTGAATCGGTTTATAGGGATTTGGACCAAAAAGGTAGCAACATACAACTGCTAATGTGGCAATAAATGGCTCTTCGTTTTGGTACTACAGAAATAAGGCAAATAAATGGCTTTTCCATTTCTTGGGCCAAATTTGGCAAGATAAATGACAAAATTAGCTTTGACTTGAGAAATGGCTTACCATTGGGAGATGCTCTTACAAAGAAATCAACAGCTATAACAAGAACGAATTACCTCCAAGGTAGATGGTCAAGGAACATGGATGGTGAAACGATGATATCCTTGAAGGATTCTCTGTCAGCTATAAACGCTTTATATTTCGAAGACTCTTCGTGGGTGGTTCTCCACCATTTTGATAGAGGCATTTGAAAGCTGTTTTTCTGTGGTTGTATATGTATAACAAGGCCTGGTAAAAACACCTCACGCACATCCCGTGCCGGTCCACTCACAGATGATGGCACCACTTCCATGAACTCGGAAACAGGATCACCAGGTGGTAAGTTTACGTTTACAGGAGATGCATCATAAAATGGATTGGTGAAATCATCTAGTGAATCACTATGGTCAGTTTCATCATAAGTAACTATTGCATCCACATCTGGCCAGACAGGAAACATTTGATCCTGTCCCCTGCTCGCTGCAGTCACAGGGAATATTACTTTAGCAGAGACACCTTCCTTGAGAATTAAAGTAGCGTTTTGTTTGTTGGAAAAATCATTTTTGGAAGGAATGGAATTGCCATGCACTTAAATTGATGAACGATGATTCCATCTATATTGCAAGAGAATGACTATTCCATTCCAGCTCCAATTCGGTCATTTAAACACTGCCTAAATTTAAGGGCAGGGTCTGATTCCCTCCATTCACAACAGAAGTGAAAATCAAGATCTATTACTAATCAAATTGCACACAAAGGGAATAGAACCAGATGTGAAGCCAGGAGGTTACTAGTTTCTGTTGTCATGGCACTTGAAGTCAGATGTGAAGCTTCAATCTTTCCCCCCAATTTATTTTTTTCATACTTGCTCAGAAAGAGAAATCTACGTGCAAGTTTTGAAGTTATTCTTGCATCTGTCGTTTCCTGTGATAATGCCGTAAGTGCAGCTGCACGAAGCCTCATGATTGAAGCAACTGAAAGGCGCGCTGAAAATTCCTTGTTGTATACTATGCTGCAGAAGTTCACCAGGCAAAACAGTTGCATAACCAGGGATTGGACAAATAAATACACTGAGGGTCAATTGTATTAAAAACAGAACATGGTGTACCAAAGACATTAATATGAAGGCAGATAAATCTTGGATCTGCAACAATTACCTGGTAACAAATTCTGAACATGCATCTGCCACAATTGGATCCATGCATGGAAGGGGGCCATAGGCATACACATGCAAGTTTGGGTATCGACCATATAACTGCCCACCAAAAACCAAAAAATAAGAACCGGTATTTCATGAGAGAACCAAGCATATTGAGGTAGATTGTCACATTGTTCGAGAAAAGATTGATGATGGTGTGTTGACTACTCTCTGTGTCTACTTGAGCTTAGTTGGCTAAGCTCTTCACCAAATCGCTATTTAACCACGTTTAGAGTTGTTATGTAACAATTTAGGACTTTGTGATAACTATTCTCTAGCTTGAGGGGGAGTGTTAAAATATAGTCAGTATTGTCTTCATCCCACATTGGTTATTCGAGTCTTGTAATGAGGTATCTAGTAATATAAATAATAGACATTCTGTGTTAGGTAGAGACAGAACCATTGGTGGGCTATGGGGGCCAAGGCCCCAGCGTATTTTCTGTTTTTTGATTTTTTAATTTTAATTTGAATACTTCAAGTTCACAAGACCAATTCAGAAGTATTTTGAGGAATTGGGAGTTCAAACAAACAACATTAATTTCAAGAATGGAGCTAAATCATTTTGAGCATATAATGTTACTCGGCATCCGGAATTCAAACAATTGGGAAATATTCCCAGGTTATGTCAATGGTTGATTGAGACTAGAAGATCAACAACCAACTTAATTGTCTATGGTGGTGCTTACTCTTCATATTTCGGCCCCCCGTTTACAAAATTCTAGTTTCATTCTTGGAGTTAGGGTTAATTAATACCCTATGCACTTTTTACTCTCCCAAATAAGAGAGTCAACTAACTCGGTATTGGAACAGACTAAAAAGGATGAAGCCTATATTAGGGTTAGGGTTAACCATGCTCTGATACCATGAAGCTTAGAGAGGAGGGAAAAAAAGTTTATTGGGTGTTAATTAACTCTATCACACATAAGACACACGTATTGAGAGAAAACAAAACGATGACAAAGACTAAAACTACTTCCTACTCACTAACACGCAACATATAACTCCTTTGTGCTTTTGATGTTATCTATTGGAGTTTGTCCTATGTCGGTTAATTATTTCCTCCAAAACTAGTATATGCGCCTGAGGGCCTCTTCACTCTTGGTCAATTGGTTCTAAGTTAGATGCTTATGGTATCAGAGATAGGGTTTCGGAGAATTTGTTCTCCCTTGTTTGGGCCATAAGTGTACCGTTGGTTGTTGTGATCCATATGTTATGAATAATTTGTTTACCTCTCCATTTGGGGGTCACACGTGCGCAAGTGTTGGAGTTTGTCCCACATCGGTTAATTATCTCCTCCAAAATTAATATATGAGCTTGGGCGGCCTCTTCACTCATGGCCAATTGTTATTGAGTTGAATGCTTTAACATTATCAAATTCTTATTTCTACATCTGCCTCTATAAATGATAGACCAGCATTAAACGACAGATAAAAAGTTTTGACAAGTTTATATCACATAATTAAAAAAAGGTTTTGTTCGAACCATATTTACTAGGACGTCCAATACTTCAGCCATAAGTAAAAATAAAATTCGAAAGAAGCAACAAGCAAGAAGGTGAATAAAAATAGCTTTACTGGATAGAATAGAAGTGTTAGAACCTTACCCTAAGTCCCAACATTGCGGCAATAGCTCCACCAAGAGAATGCCCCACTATGCGAACACTATACCCATTACACTCGCATCCAACTCCAAGCAACGAGGAAAGGAATCCTCTTGACTCAGAGGAAATATCTGCATATCCTTTCACATCAAGAATCATTGTAATGGGGAAATTAGCCTAAACAGAATGGCATATGTACTAGAAGTCTCCAGACTTACAAGTTTGAGCAAGAATCAAATCATGCAGAGATCAAAATAACGGAAAAGGTCTATTTGTTCAAGATTTTTTTGGCATTTTTGAGCCACCACTAAAGTAGGACCAAACACTTTGTTAGGTGGGCCCAAGTAGGTTTAGATCCTCATAAGTCAGGAGTTTAAACCATGGAAAGAAAGAACAAAAAACATTAAGAGATGAATGAGATATTGTCTCAAAAAGTGGACATGGTTGAGAAGGTGAAGAACCGCCTCCATCCATATTAGTCAGAAAAGTAAACTCGGTGGATAAATAAGTTCCAAGTTCGCTTAAGGGCTGGGGCCCTTAGGGGCACCAAAGTTTTGAGATGGAAGACAAATGTCGGGTGGTTTTAGGACACTTCGAGTATTGCTACCTACAATAGGATTCGTGATGGCTTTAAGTAGGAAACAAGAATAGTACTTACGGTGTAAGTGCGCAAAGAAAAATAAAGGAAAAAATGAGAAAAGGATAGATACTTCACCCTTGCAAGGGCAAGGCAATTTCTGCAAGGACTAGAGCCTCATTAACTCAAATTCACTAATCAACTCTCTTCTTAGACGGTAAGATTACATCCAAATTTGTGTGCCATGCAGAAGGCTATTCTACTTTCTAGTAGACTAGATAGAATGAACCTAATGTGTTTCAATGAATTTGATAAATTAATAATTCACGAATATTGAATACAACTTGTCTATGAACCTAATGCCCACATGACAATAAGTACATGCACATTGGTCAACTTGCAACAATGTTTGCATTAGGACTAGAATTGTGATGCAAAATGATTAAAAAATATAAACAAAAAGGGACCTAGGCATCCCAGTGCCTGTGGACCAAGGTTGTCAAATTGTGAATCGAAATGGTCCTTTTTTGAATTGTGAATCAAATTGAGTCGTGAATTGCTCTAATTGTTATCTCTAAAATATGTGGGAAAGTATATTAATGAATTTGGGTGACAAGAACATATACCACACCTAAAAATTTTAGACCTAAATCACATATATAAAGCTTGTTTTAAACGATGAATTGATAATCATGCGAAGCAACAGCTAAGCTACTTCTATTGGCAACCTACAAGGGATGAGGATCCATAAATCCTACTTGCGGTCCTCTTCGTGAAAAATAGTTTAAAGCATAAAACAAGCCCTTTGAAGGTCTTCAGGGTGGTTATATGCAACTTTGTCTTTGTCATTTCACTTTCTAATTAAGTTTCTCCTTTCTTATTACCTACAAGCCTCAATAAGGAAGAAATATATTTTTGAGTCTAAATAAGGAGAAACATAGACAATAGATGGCATGTAACACTACTAAAGACCTTACATAATCATTTGAAGAACCCTTCTTCAACAACAAAAAGGCAAAAAAAGAGTCAAAATTGAATTTAGCAAATCCAAAGTATACCGAATGATTTATTGATTGGGTTCATCGATTCACCAATTCACTAACGATCATAGCTATTTCTGATTCATGCAACCTATTCACTTTTGGGACAATTGGCAACTACCAATCTTCTGGGTGGTTCCCTACAATTTCCAAGATTTGGCGGTTCATTGCAATTTCCAATATTTGGCATGTTGTATAGACAACCATGCACATGATTAGGAGCATATAGAAAACTGTCGCATACTGTCCTCCAATTATACCTTTTTCCCCATTGATTTTATTATTCCCGACAAATTCAATGCTATGAAGTTGAACTACCATGTTTTTTCTTCAGATCTCAAAAGAAGAAGAAAAAGCAACATCAACTTGGGTTTTCATACGAAGACATGGTTGCAAATTTTAAAAAACACAAGGATTGATATACTTCGACATTTCAAAATGCGAGGTTGGGTTTTCTCCAATCGTCTAGGGCAGAATTATGTAGCCCCAAAGTTGTTCAAAGGAGAGTAAATTACAAAATGCAAGGAATGATGAAGGTGTGCTTGCATTCAAGACTAGGTCCCATACAGGCCTTGCATAATCTGATTTAGACTCATTCTATTCAATACTAATGTCTTGGCTAAGCTTTTGTTAAAGTCTTTCAATTTTCTAGTAGTCAGGGGTGTTGGAAATTGTACTACATCAATTAATTATCTCCTCCAAAACTAGTATATGAATCTGAGCAGCCTCTCCACTCATTGCCAATTGGTTTTGGGTTAGATGCTTTAACAAGGGGCATTTTGTAGTTTTAGCAATTGTTGACATAGTTGGTAGGAATATTTTAGAACGTTAATCTTTCTCAATGAATTATTTGGAATTAGGTAGGTTTTTAGAAGTCTAAGCTTTCATAGTTTTCTTTTTGTCAAGGAATCCTAGTCTAGTTGGTATAGGAAGTCTCTAACTCTATATAATCCATGTCAAGCTTCTAAAGAAATAGAGTTGAACATTAAGAGAATTTGAGAGCCTTTTGTTAAGGAATCCTAGTCTAGTTGAGTTAGGAAGTCTCCAACTCTATATAAACTGCAGGTGGCAATTCCAACCCCAACCCTATTACCCTCCCAAATCTGCCTGTCTACAACCCAACCCAACCCATTTATTTAGTTTGTTGTAATTGCGTTACGGTGTAAACCCATTTATTTATGGGTTCTAAATGGGTTAATAAATGTTCAAACTATGGGTTACCAAAATCACAATCCTTCCTTAAACGCACAAAATTCAATTGAATTTCAAGCAAATACCCGGATTTTTCACTTCGCCAAACAGTTCAAGTTTTGATTTTGACATATGTTTGTATTTTGTTAGAGAGAGAAAGAGAGAGTGAGTTAACCATTACTTACAGATGTAATCATCGATCCTAAGCAATGATCTCGTTTTTCAAACTCGTTTTGATCATGATTTTGTTCCAATCAGGTGGAAAGTGTTAGATTTCTGTATTCAATATCTTGATTTTGTTTGAGGTCGAAGAGAGAGAGAGAGAGAGAGAGAGAGAGGGAATTGGTTTGGCTTCACAGAAAACGGTGAGCAAATGGACTAGTTCCACTTCTTTCTTTTCTTTTTAAGATTGAATTTGACTTCAATCCTAACAAGATCAGAGAGAGAGAGAGAGAGAGAGAGAGAAGAAGGCACTTGTTCCTTAGATTTTCTGCTTCTTTAAGAGTCGTGGCAATATTGTCGTGAGACATGAGAACAGAATCATATGTTTGATGTGCGGGTTCATGGGTTTGATTGGACTTGTACCAACCCGCCCATATCCAACCCATTCACAATTGACCCGTATTTAACCCACACATCTAACCCGTGACCCGTATCAACCCGCCTGAACTCAACTCAACCCAACCCACCCATTTGCCACCTCTAGTTATTATTATAAACCATGTAATGTTTACAAAGAAATAGAGTTAAGTATTGAGAGAATTTGGTTTGTGTGATGCATTGAGATCCTAGGTGTGATGCCTAACGCTTCTAGCAGTTATTCCTAGACCAATTTTTTCTTCTCTCTTTGCTTATTTTCTGCATGCTATCAGCCAGTAGTACTGTTCACCAGATACTATTCATAGCCCTAAAAACAAAAAAGTGTCCTTGAATGTCGTCTCATCATATCTCCAAAACCCCACTTCTTTGTTTCCCTTACAAATCCTGAATTTCTCTTATTGTCATACATCAGTGTCATGCAAAAGTTTCAACGTCTTACCATCATCTCCAGTGTTTCCTTCAATCTGCATAAAAAGATTCCGTGCAGCCTCAACTATACCTGAATGTCCATAGTGTGGCATAGAGGAAATTACTCTTTGCCTTACACCAGGGTGAATATGATTGCCACTGAGAAGGAAAAATAAAACTCATCAACTTCAAAAATATTATGGACGAACAAAAAGCATAAAAGTAACATGATAAACAGCAACTATCACTGCATGATTGTCAATTACTTGTGTCATAGTTGCAGCCTAGCAAGTACTAATTGCATGATTAATTTTCATACCAAATATAAAAGCAGAACAGCATCTAGCCTTCTATAATCATCAAACCATTTTACCCACACAAAACTGTGAATACTTCAACAACTTAGCTGCCACAAACCGCTACAAATTTTTGATACCACCTTCAAACAACTTGAATCATATCGTACAAGATGCTGTAGTAGAAACACAAATTCAAACTCAAACACTTTGAAGGCGATAATCATAAGAACCCTTATACATATATGCAGAAACAAGATGAAAGAATGCATGTAGAACAGACACACCACACATGCAGAAGAACATATGCAAAAACACTCGCCAAACGTTCAGCTACATGTTCCCCGCACATGCATATATATATATATATATATATATAGAGAGAGAGAGAGAGAG
>BPLS01000707.1:7229598-7257961 GCA_019656275.1 Rhododendron kiyosumense
GGGCGGGGCGGTGGGGGTTGGCGGCGGCATAAGGAATGAGTGAGAGAAGAGGAATAGATGGGTAATCTGTGTGTAGAAATGATTTCACTATGGGAGAGTGAAGGGAATAATACAAAATTGTTGGGAAACACGGAGAGTAATTAGCACAATAAGTATTGGTATGGAGATGTTGATAGATACAGTACATGCATGGAGGCCCTGGAGGGTGTAAATGATTGATGAAACCAGCAGACTACAAGTGGAGGAGATAATAAAGACTTGTTGTATAAGTCAAGTTTGTTATTTTGCTTAAAATGTTTCACCCATAAAATAATCTCTGCATTTTGTGTGCCATAAATGAGGGAAAATTGGGAAAACATTTTGGGGGAAAACATTCAGTCCAAACAAACAGAGCCTGTGTAGAATATATGAACACTTCAGTTACACATCTGACTATTCAAGAATGTTGATAGATGGACAACCTGTTACGAGTCCACGGAGTCAAAATTCCTTGCCTATAGAGCCATACACAAGGAAATAGTACAGGATTTCTTCCTATATCAAGTAGCAGACCCTGAATCATGCACAGCTTCAATGAAAAATTGTAATGATCAAGTATACATGAAATACTTTAGGAGATGTTCCACAACAAGACCGTATATGCAGCTTCAGCAAACGGATGAAAAGCAGTAGCCTCTTGAATTCGATCTTCAGGTGCCTCCAAACACCTTTCATACGACTTTGGGGATTCACCCCGGCTCTGAAATAAAGCTAGTCCTGAACACAGATGATGTTTCATGTCATACAAAGTACAATCTGGAAAATGAAACAAAAATGAAGATGTTTGAGGTGTGGCAATTCAGCATTCAAAGTATATATCTGACTTCGTCATTCTTTTACAAAGTACTTCTGGAAGCACTTGAGCATAACATAGAAAAGAAGGTATATATTCTGTTCAAATGGATATTATTATTTTGATCAGCAGTTCAAAAGTATATTATTAGTGGCTTGTGATGGACACGCTTGTTTAAAGAACCCGCACACTTGGTTTCAAGGTAAACTAAATATGGACAAATTAGAAAGATCTTTAGTTCATCATTCTTGGATTCATTGCATTTGAAGATCATTAAAACTATATTCGGGTTTTGTAGGCCTCAATTGGGAACATTGACAAGTTTTTGTTTTGAGTGAGCTCATGACCTGCTGAAGAGCAAGCTTAAAGCTTACTTGACTGAACAGAAATATTTCCAGAAAAAAGCAATCTATACTCAAAAGTAGAAATCAATGGAGCAAGCTCAAAGCTCAGTGTACTAACAAAGTTTCAAGAATGTTTAGAGTCAGCTCAACAACACCCTGCAAAGACTGTGTTCATGAACTTCGCAAAATATATGAAAAAGTATAGACCTTAAAAGGAAAGAGTACCAAAGAAGGATTGATGGCAGTGTTACACGCTAAAGTATTGATCAAAAGATTCTGTTTCTTGAAGGAAGATATCAAGATTTGCTCAACGTAGTGTCGTAGAGTTATTTCTACTTCAAAGGAATTCATCCATATTCTGTCTACAGCAGTCAAGAAACTGAGAATGTGCAGAAGTTTAAGAAAGGAAGCTGAATCGATGTTATCCAATCAGACCCTGAATAAAATACTGTATGACATGTCACACGTTCGGGACATGTTGTCTATGATACTGTAGATTATAATTATAAGCTCATATAATAAACAAAGACATTTTAGACTCAATTAGGGATCAAAGCAAATAACTTGGTAAAACGATAACATACAGAACCATCAAGTGTTTTTCTGGTTTCTGAATGAAGGAAGCAAGGTAATGATCACAAAAACTGAATCAGGTCTCGAGGCATGCCCTTTGATGTCTTCCGGCTTTGATTTGGGGGCATGATTCAATGGCAAAACATCCCTTGAGCTCCTCGGTTTTTGGAGGTATAGGAGGCCCTCTATTTCAAAGGTAAAACTTTTTTAGAGCAGCCACTTTGAACATACATCACCAAAGGTTAGGTCTATCTCCAATCCTTCCCTGCCCATACCCACATCGATTGGGGATTACACGAGTACTGTGATTGATGTATGTGTGTTTTTTTTTTTTAAAGATTTGGAAATTTATAATTATGGATTTTGGGGAACAAAGGTCACCAAAGTCGAAGGGAAACCGGAGAGGTCAAATGGAGGTTCAGCGAAGCCAATTTGAGATCTTACAAACTCAAACGACTCTTGAGTATTGCAGATTAGTACCCAAAACACTTTTTTCTTTTGACAAGATCCAAAACACTCCATACGAAGCAAATCAGAGTGTTCCAAGTGCAACCTAGCGTTGCTTGTGGCCCAAATGTGGTAAGCGAGTGTTGGGGTGAATTTTCTGGTGGTCGGCAAATGTTGGGTGAGTGCGCCGGTGGTCTGAGATGGTCTAGTGGGGGTCGATTGGGGTTCAAACCAAGATGATAGTACGACAGTGAGTAATGCCTATTGGTAAGCAAAACTTGTCAACTGAATACAAAGTCACAATTCGGTGACATAAGGAAACCCTAATAAACTTAGTTAATAGTACGACTAAACTATCTTATGGGAATAGCATAAATGACAATTGCACAAAAACACTGATGTATCTTTTATTTGGCAAAACTTTGGAAGTTAAAAAGGAACCAGTTAAACTGCCTTAAAACAATTTTAAGAAAATGCTAAACACTACAGAAAGTTGGCCTCAACTAAGGAAATGGATGATGTGACCCCTCTGTTTAAAAGCACGGTAGACAGCAAAGTTAAAACAGTACAAATTCCTCACATCTGATGCATCTCATGTTTTTTACAATTTCAATGATAATTTGTACTGCAGCCGATAAAATAATGATGTGTGAATAATGGAATGCACTAAGCAAGAGGACAGTGAAGCCAAAAACGGGAATGCACAGAGTTCTTCGAACAGCAATAGCTTGATCACCTGGCAATTTGTACCTCAGCGCTCATAACATGCACACTTTTGGTAGACCAAACAGGGATTTAAAGAAACAAAACAAAATTGATATTCGTGCTCCACTTTTTACTGATGGCACTCCACTTTGTTCATGAAGTTACCAGTAACTTCACGTTAAAATTGGAGTGTCATCAGTAAAAAGTGGAGTGCGAAAATCACTTGTTTAGTATAATAGCTAATGGTACAAGTAACTGCAGTTCCAGCAATAATCCAACATGCAAGTATTTGCCAAGAAACTAAATTTCCAAACTTTGTCAATGAATATTCTTAATTAGAATCAATGTGGTTCGTCTTGATGGAAATTTACCGGATGCAAAATTTCAAAGTGACAAAATACGGTATCACACAACAGATCCAACCAAAATAGCCTTGATCAATGGTGTAAGACGTCCATCAACAGCTATGTGCAAGACAGTGGTACATTAAAATTAACTTCTGGATATCATGTATCAACTTGTGTGAAACAATATCAACACATGATTGAGAAAACCTGCCAATAGTTCAAAATGCCCAGTGCCGGCCGCACGATAAGTTACCAGATCACCCAATAATTGTGCCACTGAGTAAACTTCGTCTTCCTCCAAGACACTCCTGAATGATTCAGAAAGAGAAGTGAACAAAAATGATTAACACAAAAATATATTTGCAAGGACAACTAAACTTCACCAAAACCTACAAGTATTTGGAACGTCCAAGACAGCACATTGCTTCTCGAATTCCATGGTCGAATACCTCCATGTAATGAGTCTTCCATGCATTGTCTTCTCTTGCATAAAAGGACCTCCATCTTAGGACATCATATCCTGTAAAACATTGTGTTGTCGCCACAAAAATCACCATGATAATTAAAAGGACAAGTATATTTTGCTGCCATGTAGTAGTACCCTTGGAAACATGCCCTGCAAAAAAAAAAAAACGATATAACATGCACATTTCCTCATTAGCAACCACAAAAAATATACGTGCGCACATAGAAGTCTGCTGCTGCCCAGCCACCCACAAACAAAAAGACGACCATTTCTCGCAACGTAGGAGGAAAAAGGCTGTATATTTATGCATGCAGAGCAGTCAACGTACGGAATTCCCCAAACATGCAAGTATGGAATACGCGAAACAGATTCAGCATTTACAACCCCATTGGTAATCACAAAGGAGAGTACAAATTTTATATGCAATGTACATGGAATCCGCAGATGAGTTGTTAAAGATTATAATGACATATGGTGGTTGAAACCTCAGAATCACTATAAGAACACTTTGTCCGCTTAAGTCAAGGATAGTCCTGATGGTGAAGGCAACTTGATATTGCAATGAAATCTCAAATTAGTGTAAATACCAAATTATTGCCTCTTGCTAAGATTTCACATAAAGGAAGAAGGATGCAACCCTGGTAGTGTGTGCACTGTGTAGCAACATAACGTGAGCACGACTACAAGACGGCAGAGCAACTTTTTCCACTAAATTTACCGTCTTGACTAAGGAATGAGAAGTGGAAAAAGTAGCTAGAAAAGAAATAAGGTAGAGAAAAAGAATGATACCCAAATCTATAACTCGATGTCAATTTCAAGAGCAAAGGTTTATCCCACTAACAACCACAATGTTCAAACTAAGGAAACGACATTAACCTGTAAATGAAATTAAATAAAATATCAAGTCCAAAAATCAGTTCCAAAAACAAAAATAAAAATAGGTGTCCCCACATATATGTGAGACTTACAACAGCTTGGGGTTCACTCAACACAACATGTCTTTTAATATGTATCTTGCACTCTTCAAACCAAAAGTTGAGGTATCCTCATGAAACTGAATTGGCGGTACCTTTGCTTATCAATGTAAGATTTTGAATACCAAGTATATAACGACACAGTTTATTATTATACATTCCCTTATGGGTGTTTAAGCAGGCACACTATATGCTGTTCCAACGAGACAATTAGACTATTGTAGAATGGTGAGCCTTTGACAACTATGTAATCTTCCTTGGGTCGCTATACATACAACAGTTATCATGCTTTAGCCGAAGGAATAAGTAACAAAATGCTAATGGCATTTACTGCTTAGTGATTCCCGTGAACTTTTATTGTGACAACCAAACCAAAGCAAATTAAAACTAAGGTAAAGCAGAAGACTCTATGTTTAAGCAACTAAAGCAGAACACTCTATGTTTAAGCAACTAAGCTTATTATTGTCAACAAGACTGAATCAGGATAATCAATAAAGAGAATGAAGCCAACAATAATCTTGTTTGGAGAGAATAAAAGTTTTTGGTAGTGTTCGGTTGCCAATTTAGTTTTGTTTTTCAACCATTACCCTATTTCTTTCTCCATTCATTACCCTATTTTTTCAATTATTACTTTCTCATCTCTCTCTATCTCTCTCCAATCATTACCTACTCTCTAATCACTACCCTATTGCTAGAGTGAGCAAGTATAACGATGACAACACCTTGCTTACTTCTAACACTCACCCTCAAGTTGAACAATAAATAGCACAAAGTCGTAGCTTCTTGTACAATAGCTCTAATCAATGTTCTAAAAACTGGCCCGCTAAGTGAACCGGAAATAAGACCGGGTGGATTTGCCACCGGTTCAACCACCGGGTCAATTAGGTTAAATCGTGACATCATAACCAAGCAATAAATATGATTTCACAAAATAATAAAGAAACGTAATATAATATTCCTACTGCTGTGTATTTAAATATTTTATGTGTTTATAAAATACACCAGTTTAGGTGAACCAACCCAATTCGGTTCGAGGTTCAACCACACGGCGAAGCCTTTGGTCCCACTCGGAAAAAGAAAAAGACAGCTAGCTCAAACACTCGGATCTCAAAAACAGCTAGCTCTCCTCTTGGGTTTTTTTAGTTTTTATGAAATAAAGCGATTTTGTGCATGAAACGGTTTTGGGTGGTTGAACGGACCAGAACATGGATCGGTTAACAGTTCAAGCGGTTGAACTGTTGGTCCGGCTTTAAAAACATTGACTCTAATGTGGCTTGACCAACAGTTTAGTAAACATGTGAGCTAACTCGGTTCAGAAGACACAAAGGGAGTGGCAATCACACCACTATCAAACTTTTCTCGAACTAGATGACAGTCAACTTCAATCTTCAATCTGCTTAGTCCTCTCATGAAAACTGGATCTGATGCAACGTATATCTGTGTTTCTCTAGGTTGTTAAAAGATCTTGCGACTGCTAGAAAGAATGGTGGTGTGTGTTTTGAATTACATAGTCAAACGGGAGAATGTTGAGTTGGTGGTACCTCTCCTTATTCATTGCATGGTACCTTGGAGCTGGACATCAGTTAGGTCATGGTTTAGGCCTTAGGGTGGTCTAGGTTATCAAAGGCGGAGTTTTAGCACTTCCTTATTGTTGGAGAGGGACTTAAGCAGGAAACACAAAGAGATTTTGGGATATGATCCTGTAATTTGATGTGGCCAGGGGTGACACCTCTAAGGAGGATGTGGTGTTAGCTGAACCACTAAAGTCAAAATAGGTACAGGACCTCTATAGGTTTAGCAGATAAACAAAGAAGTAGAAAGACAAATGTCAACACTGAAAAACTGACTATGAACCCTCTTTTGGTTGATTAGTAATTATATGAAAGCAAAGTGGCAAATATTAAGGTTGTCGCATGGAGAGCTTATAGACACACTCCATAAACGACTAATTATACCACCTACATGCATTCCAAACCTTGTACATTGTGCATAAACTTTTGTACTTGATGAAAGGAGGGTGTGTAGCAAGAAACTTATTTGATGCATGAGCACTTTCTCAAATTTGCTGCAAGAGGGCTCACCTAATGTTACACGCGACAACACTTCTATTCAAAAATGAATTAGACTTTATTAAAATAGCATACCTGACCTTGTATTTTTAATTATTTTTTTTTGTTGCGACAAAGAATGATTCATCAAGAAAAATGTAAACTTACTTATGAAAAACAAAGAAAAATAACTAAATCCGATCAACTAAGTGTAAGTTATAAAAGTGTGTTGCATTCTATAAAACATGTATACAAATATTTATATACCTATAAAATGTGTACAATTTATTCTGTAATTTGGAAAAAATTTATTTTCATATCCCTCATTCCCTCTTAACGATGGCAGTCGAGTGAACAGTTATTAATTAGCATGAGGCATGCATCAAAATCCTCTTTTAATAGTTATTTGAGAAATGAAATTATCTATTGGAAGAAAATGACATGTGGATTTTCAATAAATCATATAATTGCAGTTTTTGTTTGACACCACTGACTAATATTTCTCGAATCGCCACTGAATGTGGCTTGTTTCGCAGGAAAGAAATCGACATTGTTTTGATGGTTTAGAGCGTAATTTGCATAGACCTAAAATTTTTCTTATTAGTAGCTTGTTAGTGTCAACACGGGTGTGGGTGTGGGTGTGGAATAGGTACCGGACATGGCATTTATCAATGCCAAAGACAGCGTTTCACCCATTTATCGGTTGCAGGCTATCTGGACTGTCATAGCACACATTTTTTGTTTCTCTTTGTGACTTGAGCAGTTATGGCATGCATTGAGTTGTGTGGTGAACTACATTTTGGGTTGAGTCAAGGGCAGTCCAGTAAGGCTCATGGGATGACAACTTACTAAAGAGTTTGGACTTTGGAGCCTTAATTGACTTATCCATGTTTTTTGTCCAGCAAACTACATATAAAAAAATGTTCGTGACCGACTTTTTACCTCATGTTTATAATAATATATCACTCCGCAATTATTTAACATACCCTCTTAGGCTATTAGCCGCATCTAAATTTGGATCTATATCTGCGCATCCTTCATTTCTAGGTTTGACATGTCTGACCATTACATATAAACTCGCACCCAATACCCACACTCGAGTCCATGAAACATAGATAGCTTGTACAATTGCGAGGCGAAGGAATATAGTCCTGTCAACAAACGTCATGATACCATATATACTTTAGATACATATAATAGTGTACATGGCCATTTTGCTTCAGGCCGATTTTCTTATAGGGGTGTCCCTTTATCACCACTAAACAAGAGGCATTCTCAGATCATATCCGACTCCATCCTCCGAAAACAAAGTCCCACAGGGCAAACATTGCAGGAAGTATTCAAGGAGTTCTCAGGATATGGACGTGCAAAATGACTCTCCAGTATGTCTACAAAAGACTCTCAGTAAACTGAAGTAACAAAAATAAATAGTACACGTACTTCAAGTCAATGAGAAAACAAAGGACCATCAAATTACCTAATACACAGTTACTTGATGCTCTGCCTAGATGCAGGTGTTTAGCCACAACGAAGACCAGGTATGTTGCTGCCACAAACTGCAGCACCATAATCAGCATTAAAAAACGGGACCACAAGAGCCACCTCTTGTACTTGACCTGTTTCATCAAGAAATACAATCAAACTTGCATGCTATTATCTACTTGAAATAGGGCAACAGTGATCATGATTCATGGCAATATAGTTATAAGTTCACATAGAGTGCATTCTGAAAACATACAACATGCCATATCATTTCCCATAAGAATAGTCTTTTATGTGTAGTCTATCAAACAACCACCTCCATAACACATGAAGAAAAAAAAAACATAGGTGCATTTTGTTTACACAAGTTTTTTATTTATTATTTTTTTTCTTATTTTTTTAGATTTTTTTGCCTCTCCCCTCGTTGCCAATTGATTTTTTAGTTGAATCTGGGTGGTTCCAAAATCGGGGTTGCCTCTCCCCTTGTTTCCAATTGATTTTTTAGTTGAATCTGTACCACGTGTATAACACCATTAATATTCTTCTTAAGACCTGATAATCAATTCTAGCAAATGGACAGTTAGAAGATCTTAATTGTATTGAGGCTTAATCAACTTTTTAAACTATCAAGTGATAGCAATTTAAATTTCTTTATCTATTCAGTATGTTAGATACATGCGACGGCAAAGACCTTAGCAAAATGAAGAGAAGAAAAGGGCAGGAAAAACAACATTCCATGCACAACAGGAACCTGTCTTTGTAGCCATATACCGTCCTTGACTGTCCAGGAAATCCATCTGTACCATGTACATAACCTATGCATCGTACTGATAACAAGGATAGGCGCGTCAATGAAGCAGACACCTCTCCTTCTCTTCTTTGTACGTCTTCTACATTTGTTCCTTTGTTGTCATAATTCAATCACCCTTGCTTGGCACACTCTACTGATCGCAAAAACTGAAGATAAAATTCTTTCATATGGTAAGACCAAGTTCTACTTCTACATAGCCCTTCCTGTTTTTCTGTTTTCAAGTCTAATCCGATCCTCTTTTTTGTCAATTGTGTTGTCTGCTATATAGGCTGTTAGTCTGATTCAAGATCAATGTCTGCCATTACACATGGCATTTATAACACCATCTTGGGACAAACCTAATAACTAGATGATTGTCTGACACCAGAACGTGACCTAGACGAAGTTTCTGTGCTTTACAGCCTGCAGGATTTGATTAATCAAAACACATAAGCTTCCTCAATGGGTTATCACGAATCCCTATACTGAGTCCTGAATTCTGTCAATAATTTATTTGCACTACATAAATTACGGTCTTACCCAATTCACCAAGCTTAATAACCAAAATAGAAGATCATTGAATGAAAGTGACAAACACCAAATATGTGTCTCTTCGTTATTTCAGAATTAAGAGCGCACATAATAACCATGTTGTGTTAATTATATTATACAGTCAGAAATGCAACAGTACTATTGTGTAGGTGAGTACGTGGGGGCAGGGGGGATTAAGAGCTATTTCGAATTGAAGGTTGATATGAAATCACTCTATTATCTAGATTGTAACCATTTCATCCAACTGAATTTACAGGCAAAAGATTTATCTTCTCTCTATGGGATTAAATCCCCAGTTACTGTGAAGTAAAAAAAACACTGAGATTATGGGAGTAAATATTCTTGCATTTATTGCTACTACATTGTTCATTCTAATTGCTACTGCTTTTCTACTTATCCTTTACCTAAAAGGCAAAATGATTAACAAATCATATCAGATCAAATAAATTTGAATGAATCGCGAACACTTAAACCAGAATATAAATGAGTCGGCAAATATGATATAGTTCCAAACTAGGCTGCAAACCAGCCGAGCCCACCAAGTCCACGACGGAAATTTTCAAGAAAACTTACCCCAACTTAAAAATAAAGTTTGAACTATATTTTGTTTATCACAAGGGAAACCACGGAATTAAGGGTGATAAACGAGCCGAAGGAACCAAGCAATTAATTGTTCAACCTGTAACTTGTTTATGAAACACGCCAATCTTGAACAAGCTTTAATCAAGCCGAACATAAGCCAATTTTCAGTAGCTTGAATTTATTATACCTCATAAGCCAAAGCCAAACAAGTTGAGTAGTAGTTTTTTTTTTTTTGATAAGTAAATAAATATATTAGAAAGAAGGCATTAAGGGAATGCCGCCCGTGTACAAAAAGAGGCCAAAAGACAAAAAGATCCTATACACTTCCATGCAAAAGGAAAAGCTCAAAGCCTCAAACCAATCTAAGAATTGGTCGAGAGACGGATTACAATCTCTCTTGTCCCAACTATACAAGCTATTCACCAAAAAGCTTTTGTTACTAAGCAACGATTTTTCAACCCCTTTGAAGCATCTAGAATTTCTTTCCCGCCATATGATCCACATCAAACAAAGAGGGATCAAACTCCAAAACCCGCTTCCTCTTCTTTCCCACTTTAGCACCTTTCCCACTTAAACAGTAGTTTGTTTTAGCTTAGTTTGAAAGCTTAAAGCAATGTTCTGAATACCGTACCGGTCAGGGTACCGGTTTTTCTACTGGTACGGTACGTACCGGTACCGATCAAATACCGGGTACCATTTCGGATTGATCGCTATTAGTGTTATTTTCCTACTTAAAAAAGAATTTATAGTATAATAAACACTTTTTTAAAATAAAAATAAAATAAAAAATCCGGTATTTGTCCGGTACCGTCCGGTATTTGCCCGGTACCATCCGGTATTGTCCGGTACTTGTAGAAAAAATTAAATTTAAAAGTAATCTGGTACTATCCGGTACCGCCCGGTACCAACCGGTATTTGAGCCGGAACGGAATTAGAGGGGTAGGGTACCGGATTCTATCATAAACGGAATGTACCGGCCGGTACGGAACGGTATTAATAACATTGGCTTAATGAGCTTCTAAAAACAATGTCCAAATTCAATTTGTTTATGAAACCAACTGATCTTAACGAGCTTTCAACAAACGGACACGAGCTCAAGCTCGAGTAGCTTGGTTCATATATCAAAACTGCACTGAATAGGAACTTCTAAAAAAATGCTCAAATTTAATTTGTTATGTAACCAACCGATCTTGAACGAGATTTTAACGAACTGACACGAGCTCAAGCTCGAGTAGTTTGGTTCGTTTATCATAACTACACAGAATAGGAACTTCTAAAAAAAATGTTCAAACTTAATTTGTTTCTGTAACCAACCGATCTCAAACGAGCTTTTAACGAACGGTCACGAGTTCAAACTCGAGTAGGTTAGTTCGTTTATCATAACCACACAGAATTGAACTTCTAAAAAAAAGTTCAAATTTTGTTTGTTTACTTAACCAACCAATCTCAAATGAGCTTGAATAGCTTGGTTTGTTTATCATAACTACACAGAATAGGAGCTTCTAAAAAAAATGTTCAAAGTTAATTTGTTTCTGTAACAAACCGATCTTGAAGAGCTTTTAACGAACGAACACAAGCTCAAGCCCTCTAAGTAGCTCGGCTCGTTTATCATAACTACGCAGAATACGAGCAATACGCAGAAAATGGGTACCTACCCGTCTCTCGCGGCGTATAACGGCGTCGAAGACCGCGCTCTGGGTCGGAGATTTAAGAATCATCGTGGCCGTTGATTGCTGCACAATGCCCGTACGGATCATGACGAGGATTCTCATACAGGAACCCACCAAAACGGCACCAAATGGTAGCATATCTTTGTCGTCCCCGCGGCAATCTGGGTAGACAACTCCGATCAAAATCGCGGCCAGGACGAAGACGACGGCGTTCGAGACCCCCATGATCAGGCTGCACCACCTCAGGTTCTTGAACGTTGAGACCACCCACATTGCCATAATTTGATGGGCCCCTTTTTCTCGAACTAGGAAGAATTGATTTGGAGGTTCATTATTAGGTTAAGAGGAAAATTACCAGGACGATTATTACTCGCCTGGAAAATGGCTGTGGTGGCTGTTCTTGCAACAGGGTCGTATTTCTAGATCTTGTTTTTGTTTAGCTTAATCAAAGCTATTTTTAGCTCTAACCCAATCCCAACCGCGTCGATTCCCTCTGTCCAAAAATATCTATCTGTCTAACGTGTGGAGAGATTCTTTTGACCGTCGGATTATATAGGCTATGTTCGGTTGCCATTTACCTTTAGTTTTAATTTTGTTTTTCAATTATTATCCTGTATCTTTTTTTAATTATTATTTTATATTTTTAATTATTAATTTTATTTCTCTCTCTATGTCTCTCCAATCATTATTCCTCTCTCTAATTATTACCATATTTTTCTCTTTACCCATTACCAAGACTAAACTACCAACCAAACAAAACCATAATTTTTTTTCTTATGTTTTAAATTTAACGGTTGAAAATTTTATTGGCATAAAAATTTTCGACACAGAAGATCATATCTCATCCCAACCACAATGGATATCTAATTTTTCTTGATATTATATGAGCCGGCACACGAAGATAAAAGTATATAAGCCGGCAACACAAAATTAAATCACAATGGATATTAAATTCCTTTCAATAGTATATCAGTTGGCAACACAATTTTACTGAGCCAATTGTTCCGGTTAGATATTAGGCTTTATTTGAAATTTGTGAAAATGAAAGAGAAAATTTTTAAAAAAATTTCCCTCATCTTGGTTGGTTCTTAAAAGTAGAAGAAAAAATTTCAAAAGTAACAACTAATTTAATGTATCTTTTTTTTAAAAAGGTCACTAATTTAATGTATCTATTATCATTTTTCTATTATATACAAAAGTAAGTCTATACTGTAATTTGACCAACATGATACTGTAATAGGGCCGAAACAATACCCTTTAAAAGAAAAGGGGGAATAACTGTAATTTCAGATCTGTTTTTTCAAAAATTCCAACCGTTATGAACAGTGAATTTACAGAGAAACGGGTTCGCGCGATTTTTGTAAAAATCGACGCACGGGTTCAATACTTTTCACTTCTAAACATATTAGTCATTAATATACTTAGGGAGAAGTAGGAGAGGGATTAATCTACCTCGAATTGGGCCGGGAGAGAGACGTTGGGTTTCGGATGAAAAATGGTTCGCCGGGGGGGATGACGGCGTCGGGGTTCCTCGGCTGTCTTCTGGCGATTGGGATTGGGAGTTGGTCCGGAGATGTTCGAAGAAGGTGTGGCAGGTTGGAGGCTCGAATTTGTTTTCGATCGAGCGGAGGGCTGAAACCCACTTCTGTTTCTATCTCTAGAACTCCATGGATGGAGCTCTTGCTTTTCTCTCTCCTTTCTGTGAGGAACCGGGCCGTTATTCGCCAAAACGAGTGCGGGCAAGCGGGTGGAGATGCGGCCGAGTGGGAGAATGGTGCGGTGAGCTTCGAGCGAGACGGACTGCGATAGAGGCGGCTGGAAGGCGTAGGGGTGGTGATATGGTGGCTGGCCGAAAAAATTTTGACTTAAGGGAGGAAGAGTTTCGGCTATGGTGAGAGAGAGAGAGAGAGAGAACGGCTATGAGAGAGAGATGGAACCGAATCCGCTAAATTGTGGGATGGTAATGATACGGTAGGCAATATATAGGTATACAATTACACACATGTAATATTGGCTAGGTAATTAAAAAAGATAAAATAAAACTTATGATGGAATAGAATTTAATTTAATTAACTAATAAAATTTTTAATAACAATACTATTTTTTTATTTGGAAAATTTAGGGCCAAAATTAGAGTCGTTACACAACTTTTGTGGATTTTTGTTCTTGTTTGAAATGAGCTTCTTTGCTAAAAGGTAGAATAGTATTAAAAACACGATTTTCTATTGTCCCACTGCGCACAAGAGGACAAGGAAAACACATATTCTTGTATTTTTTTTTTTTTACACATTTTAATACACATTCACACTTCTTATTGTCAGCCCATTGGGCAGATTTTAGAATTTTACTTAAAAAATTGGTCGATGTACATGTAAATTGGCATTGTAGATATAACAAGAGAGCTACCTCGTGTAGGTATAAGTATTAACTCAATTAGTCCATTTCTAATGTCAAAAATCCAACGACAAAAAAAAAAACGCGAGTAGAATTTTTTTCAGAGAACGCATAACAGATGAATTCATGGGTGATATCTTCCGGCCAAAAAAAATTATCTACTGAGTGATTTTGTGAAAATATCAAACAATAGATAAATTAACGTGTAAGTGCTCGTTGAAACTAATTAAACATCAAATAGATTATTTATTAGATTTCTCTCTTAGTGATTGTCATTTTCCGGTCACCACATAGAACAGATAAAAATTAGTGTTGATTTTGAAAAAACATAATAGAAAAAGTTATCTCTGTAAAATCTCTTTATGCGGAGTTTCTTTTTTTTATTATTTACATACACTTTTTGAACTTTTTCCCTTGTGTTCGATCCCCTAATCCCTTTTTCGTCTCAATTTTAACCTTAACCTGAAGTCAAAATAAACCACTTCCATTTAATTAAACTAACACAAGTGTTGCTTCTATTTTGCTTTTAATTTCGTTTCTATGATATTTGTGTTGGCAAATATTGTCCATCATCTCGTATATATCTCGTACTAATAGTTATCAATTCTTCCCGAATATCATATCCACTCAAAACTAATTTTGCTAGCAAACCACTGGAAGAGTGAGAAATGAAATACTACTAGAAATTAGTCAAACCCCCTTGAGGTCTTCAACTCTGCTATTCTGTATCTATTATATTGATATTTTCAAGGTTGCTTTCCACACTTTCGACCTACAAGGTCGCTTTTAAGGGTGGGGATGGATGTGCACATTGTGATAAATATAAGGATCTCTAGGAGCTTGTTAAGAAATCAGTTAGGGAATCTGTTTCGTTGGGGTAGCTGTATCTCCTTCCTCTTCGTTATTGCTCTTTTAGTCATGAGTTTATCAAGGGCGGTCTTATCCCTCACTCCTCAATCGATGAGAGAGAGAGAGAGAGAGTACGAAGCCAAATCTACAAGGAGGCGAGGAAGAGAGAGAAGAGGAAGGACAACAAACAATTCTCTTAATAGTCTTGAAAAACTTATCACCACTACACCTTGTGCGAATGATACATAATACTGCAAACCAGGAAAATATGTCTCAGCAATACGATAGCATTAAGCATCCCACAGACGTACTGAAAACTAAATGAATCCGAGTATGAAACGTCGAATACCAACTAATCCACACGAGAACTTGCGAGCTGGCCCATGGTTGGACGCTTGTTCCAAGTTCAACAAGATCTCGAGTTTGAGATTTGCCGTCTACTTTCTAATATATATTGTAGTTCTTGCCATTGCTCAAAAAACCAATCCGCATGAATACAAAGAATAAAAACAACAGTTTTTACAGCAGGCACCTTGCCGTGATCACAACCTTTCAACCCCAAATGTAACCAAGATATAGTCATACACTACTGACCGGAAAAACAATTGAATTTCTCTGCTTTAACATCAAAAAATAACGAAACCAAAAACAAAATGCGACCGACAGCCATCAACTAGAGCAGGACATCATCGACCCACCCTGTAACCCTCCATCCCTTCAAAACCAGAGATACAAGGGTTTCTAAGACCAATCTTACACCTAAATAGAATCAAAAATTTGATTTGACTACAACTACATGGACGTCTGTGATCCATCACGGACAGCTAAGTCACGCAAGGAAAGGCATCTCCTGCCATATAAGAATAACCGCCAACTCACCAGATGACGACATAATAGGAGCATCAGAGTTCCCTCTCCTAGATTGCTCCGGACCTGGTCTTTGGAACCTCAAAGACTCTGCAGGGTTTTACTCGACCGCTGGTGAACCCAACCAAAGAATCCTATCCCAGATTTGGACGCAAAACTGGAAGGAAGAGAGAGAGCGAGCAAAACAAAATTCAAGAGCCAACAAAAATATGTCCTTCAGCAGCTGAAATCATGAGGAAGCCGCAGCAGTCAATGATGAAGCAGATGCCTTCTCCAATTTTTCCTTTTCAATCTCTACTCTTCTCTGGTCAGCGTGCTGAGCAACGCCACTTGCCAGCGCCTGATAATGGAAGTCGAGCGTCTGCATCAGGTTCTGAAACCTCAACGGATCTGATGCTTGCAAAACTTGATTTGGAAATTTGAAAAAGAAAACAAGGAAAATGTTTCATCTCAGCCAACACCATCCCAATAAAAACTAATGATTTATGATTTACTAAAAAAGAAGAATCAAGCACAAGCCACGGGCCTTCACCTTTAACAGTATCCACAAAGAAAACAAATGGGTCAATCTCATCAATTGGTGATTGCAAATCTTCATCATCACTGTAGTCATCATCTGAATCCTCATCTGAGTCATCTGGCCGGAAAGCCTTTGCCTTAGAGACCAAAAATGTCAAAAATAACCCATCAGGTGAAAGACTTGATGCATCACATAAGTACGTAAATGAAATCATAAAAGTTTTAGCATGAATATTGCATAGAATATAGGAAATGAAAATTCTACAACGGCAGATATAAACACGCATCTTATTTACCAAAAAAATAGACATTTTTTTTTAAGTAATTAATTATATTAGAGATAAGGCATTAAGAGAATGCCACCCATATACAAAAGAAGGCCACAAAACAAAAAGGCCCTATACATTGCCACCGGAATGGAAAAGCTCAAACCAATCTAAAAATTGGTCAAGGGATGGAAAACAATCTCCCTTGCCCTACCCATACAAGCTATTCACCAAGAAAGATTTTATCCTAGCTAGAGGTTTTCCACCCCATCAAAAACTCTCGAATTTCTCTCACGCCATAAGGCCCACATCAAACAAAGCGGGATCGTAGCCCACAAACTCTTCCTTCTCCTGCCCAAACTAACACCCCTCAAAGCAATAAGAAGTTCTATGACATTCTCAACACAATCCATTATATCCCAAACCAAGAAAGCACCAAAGTCCAAAGCTCCCATGCCACCGGACAATGGATGAGTAGATGATCAACCGTCTCCGCATCCCGTTTACACATACAACACCAATTGACAATGATTTTCCACCTTCTAATCAAATTGTCAATCATAATAATTTTGCCAAGGGTCGCACACTACACAAAAAAAACTCACCTTCAACGGTGCCTTAGTTTTCCGAATCGCACGCCATGGAAAAGAACAATCACCACCCCCACTAAGCGCTTGATAAAAGGATTTCACCTGGAAGGATCCTGATTTAGATAGAACCCAGCGCAGCTCATCACCCCCTTCTCCTATCCCTTGGATACTATATACAATAGATAGCAAGACCATCAAATCCTCCTCCCAATCGTGCACATCCCTACGACGACGAATATCCCATACTATCGCTCCCTCATATAGGTAAAAACACACAAAAACGGGTACATCCCTGTCACAAGCCAACGAATAGACACTCGGAAAAGTACCCCAAAAGCCAGTGTTCTAAATGGCAGCCGCCTAGGCGCTTGGAGGTGCCCTGCCGCCACGCCAATAGCCCTTGGCGTTTGATTTGGCGCCCAAGGAGGTTTGGCGGTGTTTGGTGGCGGCGGCGGCGTCTTTGGAGGCCTTTGGCAGCCTAAAAATATATATATATATATAAAATAATACGAGGGAGGTGAGCGAAGCCCTACTACTTATTGTCTTATTCAACTTATTTGCTAGTTGCTACTCCTTAATTTCATTTGGGTTTGTACTTTGAAGTTTGAACTTGCATTATGAATACATGGAATATAGTTTGATTGGATAATGGTTTGTTAAAAAAAAAAACATCCGCCAAATTACTTGGCGCCGCCTAGGCGGCTTGGCACTTGGAGGTGTGTCTCCGCCCCACTACCACCAAACACCATTTAGAACATTGCCGAAAGCTCACATCTCCGCACCACACATGCTCCCAGAACTTCACCCTTCTCCCATCTCCAACTGCCTAACGAATATTCTTTGCAAAAACATCCCACCCATTCATGATACCTTTCCAGAGCCCCACCCCATAAGGCAAGCTAGTATTAAGAGAGGACCAATCTCTCCTTCCGCATCCATACTTAGCTACCACAACCTTTCTCCACCATCTTTCCCTTTGAGCATTAGATGTTTCCCATGCTCAAAGGTAAGATTAGATGTTCCTAAGCTCAAAGGTAAACCCCACAAGACCAAGTCTTGTTTCCTGCACGCTCCATTGTCGAATTCCAAGGAGTCATCCTTCTATTTTTAGTTTTATAAATTATCTCCGGGTGAAAGGTCTGCTTCAGGGTTTCTATTAACTGTTGTGGGAGGTCATACCTCACTGTACTCAGATAACCCAACCTCCAAGATGACACTGTCCTTGTCACTGCCTTTGTACCGGAATTCTACAGACTTTATTGACCATCCAATTGTCTACTTTCATACGATACACCGTGATGCACAAGAGGGACTTCTAAAGGATAAGATAAGACAAACAATAGATTCCTCCATCATTACTTCCCCTTAATTTACCGCACACTGAATATGATTGCAATTGACAGAAAATAGTAAAAATAGTTTTCGATTTCAGGCAACTGCTGGATCAGAAGAGTATGATAATGATGATGAAGACGAGGCTGTTAATTTAAAAGAGAGAAGAAACTGTTACACACTTGTGCAGCGAATTTTTTAAGCCTTATACTGTCGGCTTCATCCCCATCCTCAGCATCAACTCCCATTTCCTTGTCAGACGCATCACCACCATCATCATCATCGTCATCACTTCGCAGACCATCCATGTCATCATCATCACCATCATCCTCTTCAGCCTCTTCTTCCTTGGCAGCTTCTGTCCATGTTGAACCAAATCTAAATAAGATTTCCCATAAAGGAAAAGTAGAAGAACTACATTTAACATCCCCCAAAAAGTGCTCAAAATTAACATCTGGAGCAGAATTATGCAATCTGAGCTCATCAGAAAGTAAAACAAGGCAAAAAATAAAAATGGAAGAGAGAAGAGGAAGTGGAAGTGGAGAGGAAGAAAAGAATGGAGAACCTGCTACTTGCTCCTTGTAGGCAACAAGTAGATCAAGAGTAGCCCTGAAAACACGTCCCAAGGCCTCCCCTGGCAATTGACCCGCAGGAAGTGGAAGCAGCGATGTCAACCCCAAGCAGCACACTTTCTTATCGTGCTCTCTGCAAACACCAGCAGCAAATCATGACATTGCATGCATTACATACAAAAGGGAAAATATAGGGGGAGAGCGAATATGGGGAATGACGATAGAACCAGAATTATAACAATGAAATATCACCTTTTAAAATTAGCCCGCATTCCACTCTTTTTAGTTTGTTGCAACATCTGGAACCAAAGGTTGAAGATTTCGGTAGCAACACCAAGCTTTTGCAATATGTTTAGAGCCAAAGGTGAATTATAGTAAAGAATATCAGCAATCTGCAAAACAAATTAGATCCTCCTCATAACAAAATATTAAACCCAAGAACAACGATAACAGTGTTCCAAAGCACATTCCCAGTGAACTTTAAGCATGCCATGTTGAACAACGTCCTCTAAGTCATTCTTAAAAGTCAGTAATGTACTATACTTCGACGAGAAAAGGAAAGGAAATGAATGGAAATAACTTATATCTACATATGATTTTCTCTACAATCGATCCTGTGACCAGTCTGATGGTTGATGCTTTTCGTGAACAACCACCGCCTTTTCACTACAGGATCCCTCTTCCCCAACCCCAACGTGTACACAACACAAGAAAGACAAGGAAAAGACAGAAAAATTGAAAGCTCAACCATAGCCCCAGAGTTCTCTAGAAAATTGGCATTTGAGGGATGCTGGCCCTTTATGGTATGCCTTTGTTTCGAAAAGAGAGAAACTGCATGTTACTTACCACTTGCATCAAAAGACATTTTAAGTATGGTTTCTCGGTTCGACGCAACCGTTCAACTGTGATCCTGAGATACGGCTCAACCCAATGATCGACTTGTCCTCTGCAGTTATGAAACACCACTTCGATGAGCTTAGGAGCAGGCTCAATATCCCCGTCGTCCAAATTTTTATCACCCATGATCTGCATGTTAAAGAAAAAAATTAAAAAAAAAACAAAAAAGAATGCATCTGTCCTTATTAGAATGGAAAACAAAAAATTCAAAGTAAGGAGAGTAAACAAGCACAACAGCAAGGTATCCGACAAGCCTGTCTAGATGTAGATTTACATTCTACATAAATAATCCCCGGAATTTACCAACTACCACTGGAGACTTAGTTTTGATAAAAGATGGAGCAACTCACAGATGAAATCATATTCCAAAGGCTTTGCTGGTAATCTAGTTCCTTGCAGGCCAGGAAATGTGCCGTACTCCTGGATATATAGTTGTCCAATGGAACCAAGATATCTACACAAACGTATCAATCCATTAGAACAAACGTGAATGAGAGAGAATTGCATGGAAGCTGCTTCCAGGAAGAAACGTAGTTTAGACTTCAGATATAAAAAAGAGCACAGCAAGGAAAACACAATAACCACATATTTGTAATACACCAACTACTTCCTAGACCATCAAGAACTTTTGGGAGAAACGTACTGAGAAGTTCTTACAAACGCAGCCCACAAGAATTGACGGGAATTGAGGACCCCAGGAGCTATTTTAATTTGAATACCAGCATCACTTTTAAAACAAGTTCTGTTGTAAACAATTGACACTCAGATATGCAGCGTGGAAATTATGTTCAATAGGCTAACAAATGATGTTCAAACAAACCAGCCATGCCATCAAAATACATGTGGTTCCAGCTAGAATCACAACAAAAAGAAAGAAAGAAAGAAAAAGAAAACCAGTCCAACATACTAGAACTAGGTTAAACCCATCTACCCACATCCCCCTCTGGGGAGTCTATCTTCCAAGAACCCACAAGTTAAACATTCCCAAGAGTAATACCATGATTCTCCCTTTCATTAGGTAGTTGAATCAATGACCTCGCTTTTGTTCACTTTATGACTCGATAGAAGTTTCAACAACCCCAAGCTGTTATTTTGACAGTTCAAGAAACTAGTATACTGATCAATCAATGACTTATTTTCTTGAAATTTGTCTGCAATCAACTTGATCGTCATTTTTCTAGTGCAAATCCCCCAAGTTCCAGCTATACTGCATCAGAACTTAATCAGACAAATGGACGGTCAACCCAAAAGTGTAGGTGTCCTGACATACTCCCAATGCCAAGACGAATATAAGCAAAACCACAACAAAGTTGTTCCTTAGTCCCAGAAATATCTTTGAGAAGCTCTATTGATGCTTCTGGATAAGATTTGTAAGAGATAACCCACTTCTCTCGACTGAAAGGAACTCATCCTGACAACATACCCTCAGCAGAGGACAACAAACATTCAGCCTTGAATAAAACAGAGAAAACGTTGCTGATAAAACCCACATATCTAGCCATAAGAAACAAATAAAATGTAATTATTGAGACTGGAAAGATGATGTTCTGTACATATACATACTTGGAAAGAAATCGATAGCCCAATCAGCCAAAGCTTCCATCATCAAAGGCCAGAGACTCCACATATCCAGGGAAATTGTAGGTGAAAAAAAAGTCATGTATGACACAATTTCTAAGACTTCCTCAAAGACCTCTGCACAGAAATATAGAAGAAATATTAGCTGGATACCCAAGTACTTATCTACAAAAAAACAATAACTAATGAACGAAGGGCTCTTCCCTGGCATCAGAGCCTCTAATATCTAACTCCCCTGTCATGCCACCTGCTTTAGACTATAGAAACGATAATGAATGTAAACATGTTTATAAACTTCTGTGTCTCCCATCAAGTGAAAACCACTTTAATTTCACTATAAGGTCCTTCTCTTTCTTCACATATCATTGAACATCCAACCATTGATTTATTTCGAGTTTGCTTCAAGTCTTAGATTTTTGCTCAAAATCGCTGGTTTGTACCCTTTTCCACCTAAGTTACTACGTTTGGAGCGAGCTCCCACAGCATTATCGTCTAAGAGATCACTTCTACAGTCTGATGTCCTTCAACACAAGCATGTCAGAGCAAATTGGGGCTTTCAATAATTATGGACTACGGTAAATATTTTGAATAGCACTGATACATTTTAGCCACCATTTGAAGGGAGTTTTGTATTATCAATAGCAGTGATACATTTTGACCACCATTTGAAGTGACTTTTGTAATAACTTGATAAATATAAACAGTTCCAAGATATATTAGCTCTGTATGCTTACATTTTACAGCCATACAAAGAAAGATGGTTAAACTGGCATAAATACCTTGTCCATCAGTAGTCAACATCCTGCGCATTATCGGTAGCATGGTTGGCTCAATATGGACAAAAAGGTGTGGAAGCCTGCTCACTGACTCAAGAATTGTGCTTATGGCACGTAAACAACCAACTGCTGCCAAAGCACCAGGGTCTTCAGAGTCATCTTCAGCTTCTGCAGTGTTCATACACTTCCAAAATGCTGCAGCCTAAAATGCAAATAAGAGTTCTAAAGAAGGAAATATGTAACATGGATAACTCTAAAGGAGAATTGGAGCAATCATTACCAGATTCTGGCATAATCCAAGAGCATATGGTGCCATCTCCTCCCCAAATTTGTCCACAATAGTCTCAAGTGTAAACACAAGATCCTCATTTTCAACTTCATTCATGAGTTTAAAGAACTCTGAAATAAGAAGAAAACATGCATTAAAGGAGGTACATAAATATCGTTAATATTCTCAACTAAGTTCCGTAAACTGCCTACCATCCAGTAGTTGTGGAAGTATTGGTCTGATTTCACTTAAATCTGTTCAACAAAGATGATAACCAACTTTATCAAATCACAGACTGTTGGATCAACAAGACAAAATGAAACCATAAAATTGCATATTCCGTGCAAGTGTTGAAAAAACAAGGATATCTTTTTTGCTAAGAAGCAAGGATACTACCTTTGCAAGCTTCAACAAAAGAACGCAAAGCAAAGACTGAATCAACACGAACTGGAAGCTCTGGGTCACGCATCCCCGCAACAACACTATGCAATGCTTTACGAAAATTGTTTGGATCCAAAAAGTTGATGTGGGCATACTGTCCTGCAACCCACGCCGCCTAATATTCCATGACAATAAACACTTAGCAAAGGATAAGCTCACTGCAAGCAAACAGGATCCCACGTACAAAAAGAGGAATCGATCACGCAAAACAAAAAAGAAAGGGCTGATACACAATTGCCTGCTATAATCACTGATGTGATGAAGACAATCCACAAAAATAAAACAAAGAATCATGACTAGATATGGAGGTTCGAGCAGCCCATCCTTCATCCCCCTGCCAACCAACTTGATGCCTGCCACATTTCCATGAAGCACCCATACCAAACATGGGGAAAAAAACTCCACAACCCTCAACAACACTGCAATGAAGTAAGATGGGGGCCCTGATTCTTGTCATTTGTCAACCATCTAGTGAGCCACCATCAACCAAACAAAGCAACCTTCGTACGCACCTACCACCCAAATGCTTCTTCAAGGAATAGCTTCCAAGATAAGCCATGTAAATTTGGTACAAGGAAAGGAATAGCCCTAGGTTGGGCTAGGAGTCGTATACTCGCATTCCTCTTCCGATTTCACCCACAGACAGCTTGAGGCACGTTCCGACATTACAGGTGACCATGCACAGCAATGTATTCTTGATAGGTTTTCAACCAAGTTTTAGGTAATATTGTAAATTCTGGCTGCTATAGGAAAAACATGACCTTGAATAATTTGCATGTAGTGACTATGGAAACGTCAGCCATACTTTTAGCCTTTTTAACTAGTTTGATTAGAGGACCATATACTGTTTCAGCTTTATGATTAATACTTTTACTGTTTCTACAATAGACTACATGGGAATGTGACCAAATCACTAAGAACATATACAACTAAATCCAACTATAGGTAACGCAGAAAACATTCTGTTGTATTCAAGACAATAATTTTGTTCACTTAGGAAGCACCCTTATATAACGAAACAACTGATAAAGAACAAATCTATACCAAGTTCACATTCATGATACAATGTGGTATCTAAACTAAGAAGGCACAAGATTTCATACTGAAAGAAGAGAAGAAATACAAAAGAGAAACACACCTTGGCTCTAAGGTGGCCCGCTGGACTGCTGAACTCGGGAAAAACATGTTGAACTAACATGCGCTCAAGTTCAGACTTGTAAGGTTCAGTTTGTTTCAATTTATCGCAAAGTGCCCCAATAGCAAGGAGAGCACCATCTTTCTGTCGATAAGGTTTATATTCCACTATTGCTTCATCATATCTGGATTGGACAGATGGGAAAATATGATCTTAAACTACAATACATTACCACAAATAGTGTACAAAAAACCTAATTACCTCTTAAAGATCTCCACAATGAATAGTATAAACTTCTGAAGGTTTTCTTTCCCACGCTTTCTAACCAACTCACTAACGAAATCCATTGCAGCTGTCCTAGGGCTGTACAAATCTTCAATTATATCTGCATCAAATAACAAGTACGATTATCATGCAAAAAGCAGAGAACGACGACATTTTAAGTGACGAAATTAGATTCTTACAACTCACCATACCCCTTCCGCACATATTCATGTGGGTCTTCATCCCAAAGCTTTTGATCATTGTCACTAAAGCACATTAGTGGGAAAATTATCTCAAAAAGTACGACATCAAGTCTTGGTTGCAGCAGATTGTACATAGTGGTCTTCGAAACACTGCATATTAGACAATTCACCATGATTTACATCCAAAAAATAACCAGAATGATAGTAACAGTGCAAAAGGCATGCTATGGAAGCAATGTACAATTCCTTGAGAACAAGAGGAAGAGTTAGAAGAGTGGGAGGCATTTCACCTACAATACCAAAAATGTAGTGGGCATTTCAAGAACAGACTCACGCAAGCATACAAGAGGAAACGGTTATTCCAAAACTTGGAAAAGCTAGTACAATCAGCGCATACTATCAAACAAAGGATGACAGTAGCAAGTCTGGGTTTTATAACTAGCTAACAAAGAAAAAGCACAATAGGGGCTTCAATATTCAAATATGTTAATGAAGCAAACAAGACAAGGAAATTTTCTCTCTTAGAGGCCCTTCAACTCCGCCTCATCATGCTTAGTTATCTTTTATACAGATGGCCCAAACCCCGAGAAAGGAGAAGGATTCTATGTTAGGTAGCTGATAGCTGCAATAAAATCCATGTCAGATTCTTATGACATTAAGCCGATACTTAAGCACTGCATTGTACTAGCCTTCGAGTGCAACGAAAATGTGTAGGGTTCCCCAATAGATTATATGGCCCTTGACAGAGCAGAATGGGGACCTCAACTCACTGGCAAACAATGCTTGGGTTGGTTTGGTTTGTTCCTTTGAGACATGAATAAAACAAAAGATGCATGGGTAAATAACTCCCACAGAATCCATGGAAGTTTTCAGGTGAGAGATTTCTTTAATACAATCGTGTACTATCATCAGTGCAAAGTTACATGGCTACTTTGATCAGAGTTTAGAGCCGCACCGTTGAATAAACAAAACAAAAGATATGTAGCAAAACAACATAATATGGTGTATCTTCAAGACAACCAACAAAGACCACCTACTGAAGGAGCACTTGCTTGTCCTACGTTAAAAACTTATATTTGACTTGAAAATACCGGCAGTTGGCATCAATGCACACCCCAAGTAATCGTGTTGCCAGGGACTCTACTAAAACCTCCTAAAGCAGTTACGGAACTATTTTTCAGGCAGGCTTTGTGCAGTACATTAAGCATCTTCTAACTATTTTACCCAGCCAATGCCTTCCGAACTCCAACAAATAAGACCACAGCGTGATCATTCAAGAGAATAGAAGCTGTAAGAGCAAAATGCCTCAATAGACCCCTCCTGATTTGAAGCTAATTGTTGTTTAATTCATCTTTTTCCATTGGTTCTGAAATTAATATCTACTTGGTTATCATTGCTCACATACACAATGGATTCTTTGAGATGGTGAATTAATTACTTGTCAACCGAAATATGCGGCTGAGAGGCTTTTTGAAGATCTACAACACAAGAAGGCCTTAGTTAACTTGGAAACGAAAAAAGGATATAAAATCGGTAGATCTCATAGGAAAATGGCGAAAAATAATTCATTTAGCGTATACTCTGTAGACAAGGGAAGTCCATCAGAAAATGATGCAAAGAGATCTTGCAATAAAAAGAAATGAAGGTTAAGACACAAACCTGTTGCTTAGGTACTGCAAAATGAGATTTGTAACTCTATCGGGCAAATAGCCACCAACTCGGATGACATTCAACAAATTCAAATGGCACTCCAAAATTTTTCCAGCATAATTCTTCTGAAACATCTGTGCAAAAGCTCTGTTTTCTGGGTTTTGAAGTTTCAAATCTCCAAATCTACAACAAAAGGTAAAGTGTTGAACAGAGATTGAAGTTTTTAAAGCCAAGCACTAAGTTCAATAGCTAAAAACTCACCTGGTGTATAAGCGATTTAAAATGTGAACTGTCCACTTTTTTACTTTCCACCATCCCCATGATTTCCTGAGCTCTGGATCAACAGGTTGACCTTCTAATGGGACAGGCCTCTCCAATACATTTAAGAAAAGAACCATCCACGCATTGAAGACATTTGGATCAAATAACTGTTTTGGGATCTCCAACTGAAAAGCATATACATTTGAACAGTATAAAAATGAGTGACCATAACACATTTTAATACTGGATAAGATGAACTCTAATTGAAAGACAAAGAGATGCAACTTTGATTTTTTTCCAATTCTCTACTGAGAATGTCAATGTTGGAATTGGTCCCACATCGGTTATTATCTCTTCCAAAACAAATATATGAGCTTGGGCGGCCTCTTCACTCATTGCCAATTGGTTTTGAGTTGGATGCTTTAACATGGTATTAGAGCTAGGTTTTCGGAGGCTTTTCCCATTTGTTTGTGCACCATAGTTGCATTTTGTTTCGTTGAGATCCGTATGTTCCGGATCCTCCGTTAACTCCACTCATTGCCAATTATTTTTGAGTCCGTTAACTCCACTCATTGCCAATTATTTTTGAGTTGTACGCTATAACAGTCAATACTAACAATTGCAAACCAATGTAGTCGTGCTTTCTCATATATTGGTTCATTGAAGTCAAGAATGCTTAAGATAAACACCAGCCGCTAACATTAAACCTTACTGAAAAAGATAGAACATATCGACATATTGACTATAAGGTAAAGAGAACGAATTCCAAGAAGTTTCCACCAAACATATTCTAACATGCTTTGGTGCAAAAGATTTTACTACAAATAGTATTTTATCTCCGTTAGCAAACATAATGCACCATCCAACAAAGAATGGAAACCTTTGTACCAAGAAGTTCTATGAACCTGTCAGTGTGAGAACATACATAAATGGATGACCAGAATATTTTACAAATCAGCTTCATCAAATCTGCAACTTCCAATGAAGGGTGGACAATCTGAACGAGCCTGTTGAATATACTTAGCAAGTGAGGAAACGTCTCCTCAACAATCAGATAAACTGGTGTCCTCTCATCATCTGACTTGAACCTGTAAAAGATCGTAAATTTCCTAAATGATACATTTAAGAACACAAAGTCTAGCATAGGTGTACGTCAATAAACAAAATCAAACAGAGGAGATATAACCATATGAAAAAGTTTCATAAAATAGATAATAAAGAGCAGGGCAAGAAGAAAAACGATATGAAAAATAAAACACATAAAAAGGGGAGTTGTTTCTAAATGTGGGTAGAAAAAGAAGCAGCAGAGAACTTTGAACCGATCCCAAGTGGTATGGTACATACTGGTTCCGGTCAAATACCGGGTACCATTTCGGATTTATCACTACTACTAATATTATATATATATATACACACACACTACAACTTGAAAATTCTCTCCATACACGACAATTGAAAAAGAGACGATCCCTAATTTCAAAAGGACAGATCGCATGTTGAACAATTGCAATACATGTACATAAAAATATATGCACTTTAAAGAAAAGAATCAAAAGATCACGTGTTGGCCTCTGGGGACATACTCTTTATTCAAACCCTAATCCCAACCTTGTCTTCTCTTCATATTCTCTTGCCGCCATTGCGCTCTCTCTCTCTCTCTCTCTCTCTCTCTCTCTCTCTCTCTCTCTC
>BPLS01000707.1:7267961-7373038 GCA_019656275.1 Rhododendron kiyosumense
AGAGAGAGAGAGAGAGAGAGAGAGAGAGAGAGAGAGAGAGAGAGTCGGTTGGGGTTTCTCTCTCTTATTCAATTTTCCCCAAATTCCCTCAAAACCCTCCATGGCATTGTCTCCCCAGACCGTCAAACCCAATTACAGCAACAACAACATCAACCACACCAAAACAGGAGAAGAAGAAGACGAACAAGCGGAGCGAAGCCTACAAGAGCAGCGAGGGGAAGAAGAGATTGGCCCGGGAGGCTCTCCGAAGCGGTACGTCCCGCTGTGCGACTTGTACTCCGCCACGTCCCCATGCGTCAACGGCGGCATCATGTCCAAAAAGGTCAAAGCTCGCAAAATGACGACAACGCTCAAGACTGAAACCCTAACAACCCAACCTAATCACCACCTGGATAATGGACACGAAGAAGATCTTGGCCACGCCTCTTCTGAACCACAACCACTGCCGCGGCCGCCTGTCATTAGGGTATACACCAGACAACGTCGTCCCAAGAGGCCCAGGCCTTCCCCCGATTCCTTGGTAGTGGTAAAGGTAGAGTTAGAAGAAGAAGAAGCCGTCACGAGTGCGCAGCCGAAGAAAAAGCAGAAGAAGAGCAATGAGAAGAAAGGCAAGCAGAAAGCCCTAGTCGACAGTACGGGTGAGAAATCGAAGAATAACTGTGTCAGTTTGAGGACAAGGAAGAGTGGTCCTTCTTCAGGGAATTTGCCAAGCCTTGATCGTTCCCGAATGGTTAATTCTGCTGCTAAGAGATGGGTCCGGTATGTACTTCTCAATTTAACCGCAAATGTATAAACTAGTCTGAGGTTGAAACTCAATTTAACTGCAAATGTGGGTAAAAGCCAATGTTCTAAAATTCTCAAATTTTCTAAAAATTGCATGGGGGAAATTTAAGAGTAACTGCGTCAGTTTAAGGACAGGGAAAAGTGGTCCTTCTTAAGGGATAATGACAGTAGTCATTGTTTTCGATAAATGGTATTTGAATTGATGTATGCGAGGAGAATAACCTTCTTAAGAATCGGTAAAAACGTGAGCTTTAGTCCATTTAGCTTAAGCTGAAATGGCCCCTAAGTAAAAAATTTGTGTAAGATCTTCATTTTGTATGAACTAATCTGCGGTTGAAACTCAAGTTTAAGCACAAATGTGGCTAAAAACTTCATTGATGTCATAGTCATCAATTGTGAAGAGCAAGCCTTCTGAAACTTGGTTAAAAATTTGAGTAAAACTCATCGGGTATGAGTTTGAGTTGAGGACTGGAGTGAATATAGAGGGTTTCGACTCTAAATTTGGTTATGAGTCAATTAAAGTGTAAGGGCCAGATATGCTCTCAGTACTTTCCGTAATTTTTGTTGTTGTTATGAAACTGCTGATAATATGGTTTATTTGAGGAAGTCTTTCGATTGCATATTATATACAGGTTGGGTTTCGATGGTGCTGATTCCAACAATTTCATTGGATTACAATGCAAGGCAAGAATTACCCCCCCTAGTGTTGCTATTCTAAATACAGCTGGTTCAACTATACATGTGTGTCCTAAAGTTCAGCTTGCTGCAAACAGGTTTACTGGCCTTTGGATGATGATTGGTATACTGGTCGTGTGGTCCGATACAATGCGGAGACTGGTCGACATCATGTAAGGCTGCTGTACTCTTCCACAAACAAATGAACGTTTATATGGATATGCTTATTATGCATATAGCTACGTATTTTTTGGTTCAATCTTTGTGATATAATAGTGTAGGAATGCAGGTATCATATGAGGATGGTGATGAAGAGGATGTCAATATTCGCAGTGAACGTATCAAGTTTTATATTTCCCGGGATGAGATGCGCCGGTTAAATCTGAGTTACAAGATTGGAACTTCAGACACGGATGGCCTTGAATTTAGCGAGATGGTGGTGTTGGCTGCTAGTTTTGATGATTGCCATGAGCTTGGACTTGGGGATATCATATGGGCCAAAATTGCTGGTGAGGGACTTTTATCATGAATAAACATTTGCGATACATCCAATTGCGTGGAGAAAGTTCATGATATTCTGTGCTTTACCCTTAGGAGTTTTATATGACTTGATTTGCAATCCCTTAGGTCTTAAAGATCCCTCTTTATGCATAATAGACATATCACAAGTGAACTTACTGGACAATGTTTATCAGATCTCTCAGTTAGTCCAATCTGATTTAATCAATTCATGAGTGAGCTTTGAGATCCATTGATATATTCCATGCAATATATGGAAATTTGCTGTCTCATAAATATTTTTGATCGCTTGGCCAGTCATACAAGATAAATATGCTGTTTTCTGTTTCCTTCTTTCATCAATGGAAGAGAGAGACAAAGAACAGAAGCGACAAAAAAGGTTATTGCTGGCAAAGCCATATTGTCTTTGAAGCCTGAAGGTTCTCATTCGTCGGGCAGTTGACTGAATTGAGTGAGAGATTTTCTTGTCATTCTCCTTATTCCTCTCCGTCAAAGCACATGGTTTTGTTACTGAGAGTGAGAACCATGGAAGCTATTAACATTAGAATTTGCTGTCTTTTTATGCAGTTACTTGCAAAATGCTCACGATGAATCTAACATTTTCACTTTTAAAAGGGAATTTTGCAAATGTAGGCTTATCAGCATGTGTTTGACGATTCACCTTGCTTCTTTGTGCGCTCTAATTCCACTTTCAAATAGCTAATTGCTTGGAAAAAACCACCCTCTAGGTTCCCCCTCCCTTCTTTCATTTGCTTCCTTACGTTCTTGTTTGCATTTTTCTTTTGTTCCCCTCAATTTGTAAAGACTTTATTGATCATGCCATGTTACACCAACATCATCCTTTCCTAACCTAAGAGCTGATGTAGGATAAATGTTTGGCCACCCACTCACCTAAATTATTAGAGATGGCTGACTTGATTATTTATATACCCAACGTGGCTGGCGTGTGGCCATGACTTTCTTTATAAGCTGTCCACACATGCAAATATTGTAGGTGCAAGGTTGTTGTTGAATTGGGGTTCACATGATCTATTGCCTCCTAGAAGCACAAACTATTAGAGATATAGGATAACTAATTATATCCTCAACATTGAGAGGTGTAGGCTAAAGTGCAGAATATATAGACGTTAATATACCTTGAGTATCGAGAAGGAATTTTAAAATTATTGCTTAGAATTACCTAAAAGTTACTTTTGGTTTTTTGTATCTTGTCTATTTAAAAGATTTATTGACAAATTTGTACCCATATGGTGCCATTTGCGTGGGCACATCAGCATGCAAATTCGTAAAGTGTGGTAGATGGACATAGTGAATGGCTCTTTGCTACCTTGGAATGTACCACATGGACATAGATAGGACACAGTCGTATAGAAATCCATGCGGGTGAACTCATATACTTGTCCGTTTACATGCAACAAGTACATAATTTATGTATAGCAATGAATTCACTTGTATATTTTTGCTCTCTGTAAAAACCAATCACTCCAACTAAGTTTATACATTCCTATTTAGGATCATTTGTCTTTTATCATTATTCATTCTACTTATTATACAGTGGTTATTCCACACTTGATGCGTGACAGTTATTTGACTTTCTTTGGATGTGTTTGTTGGTGCTTTATATGCTGGGGCCTGGGGGTATTGCAAGGATGGTGACTGACATGGACAAAACTCCATTTTAATCTGAAGTGGAGCTGAAAAATCATTCTTCTTTTTCAGTTGTCTGTAGTCAATGAATATGTTTTGGACTCTTGGAATAGCTTTACATGACGGTAATGCCAACCACCTTTTGTAGACTAGTATGTCAGTCAATCAATAAATACTGTAGGACGTATATAGTTGAAGTGAGTTGCTGGGAAGGTTGAGCGGTATGGCTAGAAATACCGTAAGACAATGAATGCATCTTGAAATTTTAATGGATTGAACTAATCTTGGAAAAGAAGAGAAATACATGTTTAGGATGTCTAGCTGCTACAATGAAGATCAGGGATTGGACACATTCACTGTTGCAATGGAATGGAGGCTTTTGTTTTTGATTGAGCGTATCTTCCTTTGGTAGAGGATAACAGTAATAGATGTAGGCTCAGTTCTTTGTGATGGAGTACCATTCATGTTTAATATCATTCCTTGTTTGCTTGCTTTAAGATTTTGGTAAGGTGGGATTACTAAAGACCATACCCTCCCTTGTTTTGTTGATGTCTTCTTTATTATTGTATGCTTGTATCCAATTAATACGTTGACTTTCAAAGTCTTGAATTGTTTGCTGTAAGACTGAAGGATCGCTGTAAGACTGAAGGATCTCTACCCTGATGTCGATATGTATCTGATTATGTAGGAATATTTAACTGATGTTTGATTTGGTTTGTGTTGCTGTGTCTGGATAAGTTTACAATCATTCTACCATATCTGTTATTATTGACGGAGCAACTATTTTCAAAATCTTGAACTCATTCTAACTTAAGATATTATGGTTCCAGAGAATTAAGCAACACAGCTGCGAGCTGAAAACTGGTGCTAATTGCAATTGTCCTGTCTGATTATGTTTGCTTTATCTTTGCAGGCACAAACTGAAAGATATACATCTTCTGATATCAGTCTTTATCTTTGTCTACTATTTTGTAGCGTCTTTCCGCTCAGCATTTTGAAAATATATGTTTTCGACGTTTTTGCTATTATAATTCTCTTTACTTGTATAACAAGCCCATGTTCTTTGAATGAGTCAGTTTTTTTATTGTTATTTCATGCTAATTGATATCGAAATTCAATTGTTGTTGGTGTCTAGCTTGCTTCCTGCTATGTACCATTAAAGAACTAGTTTTGAAGTTTTGATGCATTAACAACTTCAACTTGCTGCTGTACTCCAAGCCTGTTAGAATTTTAGGAAATGGTAGCTTAGCATGTTGTAGGAACTCATATTTGTAAGCATGGATGTTTATCATGCCGATACAACCACCCTTCTCATTTGATCCTATATTATCCCTTCTTGCATACTTTTATCCATTTCTGGAGAAGTACTATTTGAATAAGCATAGTAATTGTAGCGATAGTTGCCTTGTTTCCGGTATACTTTAAGCCATGCAATATCAAATTACCAATCACTACTCAATACTGCAGTCCGCACCAATTTGTAGTTAACTCTCTATTGCCAAAACTTCTGAAGTCACCGTCATGCTTGATAGATTGTATGCTATTGCGCAATGTAAGCTTTAACTGTTTGTTTACTGATCAGAATTTTCCTTTTTCTGATGCAGGTCACGCTATGTGGCCAGCAGTCGTTGTGGATGAATCTTGTCTTGGAAATCGTAAAGGTTTAACAAAAAATTCAGAAGGGAAATCAGTTCCAGTGCAATTTTTTGGTTCCCATGACTTTGCAAGGTATGCTGCGTAGAAGTTATTTTTTTCTTGATCTTGCACTCGTATTATTCTGAAGTAAATAATTCGCTATAATGCACTCTGCTAGGCTTAAAGTGGTTTGTTTTCTTTGCATTTCCAGGGTTAATACAAAGCAAATTATCTCATTTCTTAAAGGACTCCTTTCTTCTTTCCACCTGAAGTGCAAGAAGCCAAATTTTGTTCAAAGCTTGGAAGAAGCAAAATTGTGAGCTTATATTTTTGATGTCATTTTTGCACTTTCCATGAAAAATGAGATGCATGAAAATTTTGTTTCTGTATCTCCTTTCCCACTTTGCCTTTTAGTTACAACATGCTTGTGCATATCGTTATTGATTTGCATATCCTTTAGCTTGTTTAGCCATCCTTTCATCCCCATCAGGTTTCTTATCCAACAAGGCAGTACTTGAATGATGGTTTGCATTCCTTCAGCTGTAATTAAGGGCTTACCTTTAGGTCTTTACTCCTTATGCTCATATCTTAATTCTTAAGTGACCAAAAGTTTTGAGCTATTTGTACGGAAGTAGATAGACACTGGTAACAAGTATTTTTTTGTTTCTGCCAGTCTGCCCATTCATAGCTGCATTCTGCGAGCTGTTCATTAGGTTCCAAAGTTTACGAACTTGTAAGTGAGGGCTTTTGGGCTTCAACATGGAAAAATGTCACAATTGTTTGATTCTCTACAAGTTCATTGTGTCTCATGTTTAGGCTAGTTTGATTGCATCATAATACTAGGCTTATTCTTTCTTGCTGATTGCCTGCCCATGTTCCTGTCTCCTTCTCCTCATCACGGTGTGTGTTTGTAGGATTTTGTTCTGAATCACTGGATACTTGTTCTCTTGGTTACGGTCGCATTTTCTTTATGAGCACAATAATAGTTAGAGAATTTAAATGGATGACAACCTGATTATTTGCCAGGTCACTGGTTCTGCTACTAGGGCTGGGTTACTAGTTTATTAGTTTATTACTCTTCCAGTTAATATAAAAAAAAGAGAACAATCACTCTGTTTGGTTGAACACTCTGAGAGTAACTTTTAACTCTCGGCACAGTTTTCGATAAATCTTTCTCTCTATCTCTCTCCACTCATTACCACTCCAACTCTCAAAAATAACTTTCTAAAATCTAAACCAAAGTCATTTTGTAGTGTTATTGTCACAGGTTTATTATCACTTATTTCTTTCTACTTGAGCATTCCCTTCGTAAGGATGATTAAGTATGGAGTCTCTTTATTAGGTATCTCAGTGAACTGAAGCTTCCAAGGAGAATGATAAGGATGCAAAATGGAATGGAGGCTGATAATTGTGACAGTGCAAGCCAAGAGGATGAACACGATGCTGATTCAGGTGAAGAATGCAAAATGGTACAGAGGACCCTTCGTCTTATACTTTTTTCCCTACTTTGTTTGTCGGACATAGGCCAACCAGATGCAACTTCTAGGATTTACACTTCCTATCTCTCTGTATCTTTGTTTGATGAACTGAAGCCTGGAACTCATTTTTGTTTACTATTACTAAAGCCTCAAAGTTAATCTTCAGTAATTGAAACTGTCACTCGAAATGTTTCAAAATTACCGTAGTTATATGCATATCCAGTCTCCCCCAGATGTGTCAATTCTGTGTGTTTTACTGAGTTTTTGTCTGAAAAAGAATCTAACGATGGACAGATGCAGAGATATTTGCTTTTCCTGTGTGTATCGTTATCTTTGTTGTCTGTCTCTGACATGTGTCAGCCATGCACATGTTCCCTTGGGTTATCCACATATTCAGCCATATGACACTTTAAAAGAGTCGTTAGTGGTGATAGGATTTTCCTTCTCCATGTGTACAGAGTTTGAAAAATCCAGGTATTTTGCTGTCTTGGTGAGCTTTTTCAAGTTGTTAGTTGACATGGGTACCTGGCTCATATGATACAGAGATTGATATATCTGATTCTGTAACTGCTTGTTCATATGTTCGTGTGTGTCACTGTGTGTGTAGTGTGCATTTTATGTGTAGGTAAAGAGGCTAGGCCCAGAAACTGATCTCATGGTTATTTGCCTTCTACAACGTGGGACTATACTTACCATTGGTCATATTTGATTTGCCTGATTCTGTTCATTAATCTGAAGCATTAGCGGTAGCTGTTCTTGTACTTGGGAATTCTTTTATGTAATTCTGCTTTCTTGCTAAAATTTGGTCCTAAAAACCATTGTTCCATCTATTTACAGGAATTATCAAATTCCAAACCGTTTTTGAAATCCTCTTCGTCTAAGGTGGTTTCTCAAAGATCGCAAGACCTGCCTATTGGTTACAGACCTGTTCTTGTTAAGTGGAAAGACCTTGACAAGTGCAATGTTTGCGACATGGATGAGGTGAAAAAGCCAGATTTCGTTTTACCTTGAAGAAACACGTTCATCCTAATATAGAACTTATTAAAGTTTCTGATTGCATTTTTGCTTCTTTCTTCTAGTCCAACTTTTTCCCGTCTTCTTAATGTATATTGTTTTTGTCATTTCAAGGGGCATATACTGATGGATATTGTGTATTTTTTCTTCAGGAGTACGAGAATAATCTTTTTCTGCAGTGTGATAAATGCAGAATGATGGTAGGCCTTATTTGCATGAATTCATGATGTTTTCAGATCGCAAATGCATATTTTGGTCATCCAGGATCCTACAGTTGACAGTCTTCTTAAAATATAGTAATTTGTATCAGCATCATCAAAATTGTTAGTTTTTCATTTAGATGCTACAGATACGTGTGATAATGCTACATATTTTCCCTCACCAATCTTTGTTTGTTTGACACAATATATCGCCTGCATGTTGTTCCTTATTTTGGAATATATATGTGGTTGTATTTCGAAGTGCTATCTGTGCTTGGTGGAGATATAGATTCGGTTGATGAGGTACTTCGGTGTGCAGCTCTTGCATTATAGCTTTTAGTCAATGTCCACAAGATACCAAACTCAACAAGCCCACATGAAGTTGGCCATAGATCCATCTCTAGTTAGTCTCTATTTCAAGTCTTAGACAATGATGTTTATTGCTTATTCCTGAGTCTTTATCCTCAGCCTTATTCTATTTATTGTAGCGCTTACAAGTTCACAACATGGATCAAATTGGTATCTTTTCAGGCATATTAGTTGGCCTCACTTTCTCAACTCCCCATTTCTAGTTTCAACTTCCCTCAAATGCCTTCTACTCTCTACTGCATCTTTTCTGTAACAACACTTGTCCATCTCAATGATGCAGTAGTGAGGGAAAGGTTTGGGTAAGTTCAGATTTTGACACCCACGATTCATGGACATCGAGATTTTGGACTCTTTTAATTGCTCAACATTTTCTATCATATTAATGGGCCTTGTCACTCCTATGAAACTTTCACTTTAAGCACTCTTCCTGATCATTCCCTCAGGTCTAATTTGTTGGGACATAAACCCCTTAGATAGCCCCTCTTAAGGATATTTCACTACGATAGCGAAAATGTTTACTTTTTAGTTGTCTCTTGGTGATGTCGGAATGGTTGGTGTACTTGAACCGACAATAGAAAAGGAGCTGAAATAAAAATAAACCGTTCTTAATTTGATGTTTAATCTCAATATCGAAAAGCACTTCATGAAGGTAATAAGAGTAGTTTTTTTATGGCTAACCACAACACTTCCAAAATTGAAATAAACAATGAATTCCTAATTTGCATTTTCGAATCCTATAATAAAATAAATCAAAGACCAATAGAGATTAATCCTTCCACCCGCACCTCATGCAGATGCGGGTGATCTTGGGCCTTATGTGATCTCCCTCACATATTACTGTATTGATTGCCTCAAAGAGTCATGGTGTAGGTTGAGATGGCTTTCATCAAAGTGGCGGTTAGCTTTATGTTTAGTTTACTTGAGATTGTTCCCCGTGATTAAGTGGAATGGTGAAACAAATTTAGTTGGGAAAGGTTTACGTAAGTTGGCTCCTATTGTTTGTGGAGAATCATTAATTTGGTTTATGTTTTATGGACCTTACAGGTGTAATGGTTTTTTGAAGTAGCCATATTTTTGTTGTTGTATAGTTGGTCAAATTTGTATATGGATGTAAAGGTTTGCAAGAATGTTCATCTGCTCTACAAATTTCTTTATTAGTATTGAAAATGTTGATTGATGAGCCATAATGCGTCAAACGCATGTATTTTTTTGGTCACTCCTACATATTTTTTTGGACTTTTGGTGATATTATCATGCGAAAAACAATTTGGATGCTTGTATGGGTTCATAGTTAGAAGTATGATTCCGGATGCTTGCCATCTTAGACGTGTGGCCACTGGCCAGTACCTCATCACAGTCATATCTTGTACAGTCAGGGCCTGCTTTTTTCCTTGATAGGGCAATGAGAGGTTAATGGGTAGACATGGCTGCCCGTGTCATACATGCTTTCATGGAAATGACTATAGTTGTTAAGACAAAAATGCATGCGCAGCTTTGGAAAGTACATGATGTTTGACTGGGTTTTATCTTCAACATCATTGTCAGAATGTGAGTTATACATAATTTATTGTTCTTGAGTTTTACGAAATTAAGTGAAGTCCTTACGAAAATATTCCATTCCAGTTTGCCATGCACCTGTATTGCTCATCTCTCATGTAGTTAGAATTTGCTGCATTAATGTCTGAGAACGTCCACTAATGGGGAGATCATACAAGTTCCTAGTGCTTCTAAAGTGGGAGGAGCATTCTTCAATGCATCCTACTCTCAGCATGTCAAACTAGTTCCATTCCGTGTTCTTCTTGTAGTTGAAAGAAGTTTTCTTGCTAGCTATTCTTCTTCTTGACCACTTCATGTCTTATGATTATATTTTGTCAGGTTCATGCTAAATGCTATGGGGAATTAGAGCCTGTAGATGGGGTACTTTGGTTATGTAACTTGTGTCGTCCAGGGGCCCCCAACATTCCCCCACCCTGCTGCCTTTGTCCCCTGATAGGTAGTTTAGTTCCGAACAATAAAAGAAACAATATTTTCTTATCACCATTTCTTTTTTGCTTTCACTTTTTGTTGTTGTGCCAATGTCCCTAAATTCTGAATGGAGCATTTTCTGCATCGGTGGATGAAGAATCGATTTTTGTTTACCAGGGGGTGCTATGAAGCCTACAACAGATGGACGCTGGGCTCACCTTGCTTGTGCAATATGGATACCAGGTTGGATTCTAAGTGTATTTGTATTATTTTTTTTTACTTCTGTTGCATGTTGTACCATATTTGTTGACTGGCCTACGATATTTCAGAAACATGCTTATCTGATATCAAGAAAATGGAGCCGATTGACGGCCTGAATAGAATCAATAAGGTAATCTGTACTTTGTACTCCAATGGCCTTTGCAATGACATTTTTAGTGTCTTGTTTTCAAAATACTTTTCCAATGGATTCTCAAGACAGGGCTGTCTGAAGATGGTATAAGGCCTAAAATGTGAAAATTTAAAAATTGGGTTTTCAAATTTGCTAGAATTGTTAAAATCTTTTATCTGAAAATTTATATTTGTAGCCTTTTTAGTCTTTGAATGCAATTTTGATTACAAGTCATTTGGAAGGATAGGTATTCGAATCCACTCTTTCTTTTGCGCATTGTTTCACTGAATTATGGGATTTTTTTTAACACATTCATTTGCAGAATCAAAGTTCAGTTATAACCTAACTCTCTTTGTTTGGATGAATATGTTAGATTTTGCTTGTAGAAAAGCTAACTAACTTTGATGTGTTTGAGTTTCGGTTGTACTTTGTATGCCCTTTTTGTAGAGTATATGATATGGATTTATGGTAGTTCAAAAAGCTAAAAAAATTCGTGCATGAAGCAAAAGGCTATTGTTGCCTAACAGTCAGCCGGCCCTCCCTTTGAGATGGTGAAGATTAATGCTTTGCAAAAATGAGGGGCAAAAGGAATTGTATATTGCAAATGAGAGTGGTACAAAGTTTAGTACAAACTAACCATTAGATTATATATCCAAACCCTTGGTAAACCAAAGAAGCATGAAGACTGAAGTACCATTATTATAGAATAAAAAGCAATAGTATATTGTAGATAAGAGTGATAAAAGTTCAATACAAAGCAACCATTAGGGTATATATCCAAACCTTAAGTAACCCTAAGAAATGTGAAGACTAAACTACCCTTATAGAACAAGATAAATGACAAGTACATAACTACACATAAAAATACGTTCAACCTCACAACCCAACCCAACTCAGGATGCAAGGACAGAGAGCATCGAGAGTTTTCCATGGGGGAAACGAAAATGAGGAGGAGTTTTAGCCTCTTGTAGTGAAGACAAAACAAATACCAGATTAATAGTTCCTGAATGAAGATGCTGGGAAGAAAATGACAACCAATCTCAATATGCTTCGTGCTCATGGAAAATAAAATTGTGGGCAAATAGCACTCTTATTACCACAATAAACAGGCGAAGAAGGAAAGGTGACATCAAATGACTTTTCACTATGTAAACCTATTTGCAGCCTGCTAGAGGAACTTACTTCCTAGTGATGTTTTAGCAGAAGTAGTGAGCTCATTGTTCTGGCTTTCACTTAGTTGGGATAATTGCAAGCTTCTTTGTAGGATTTGGGCTCTAAACTTACAACATAGAGGTAAACGACAGGAAGAGGAGAAACAAATATTTGTAAGTCAAGTCTTACCGGTCGGCGGTCGACAACAGTAAGGAGAGATCGACGGTCAGACGAAACATGGTTCTTAGAGGCCGTTTGAGGAGCAGAAGAGCTGATACGAGGAGGCATAGAAGCTGCATCATGATGAGAATGGACCTAAGGGATAAGGATCAAGGAGAGTAGAACTAGAGGCAGCAGAGGGATTAGGTGGAATATTGTATTGATATTCTCCCATTGTTCCAATTTTTGGACCCTTTTTGGGAATCTTGTTGTCATGTTGTGTAGGGAACATCATTGCTCTCTAAAACGTATAGATTTCAGAAACTACCCTTTTGACCGCTTTTGATGGCAGTATGTGCATTTAAAATGCAATGATATCCGCTACGGAATCCAATGCAATTCTTTTTGTCAATGTTCTAAATGGCGCTCGGCGCTAGTAGGGTGGTGACACACCTCCAAGCACCAAGGCCGCCTAGGCGGCGCCAAGGAGTTTGGCGTTTTTTTTTTTTTTTTTGTGGTATTTTTTTGATATTTTTTATACTTTTAGTATATATTATGATATTAATATATACTAAAAGGACTTCTTGTGTAATTTAACATAGCTGCACACACATATATACACTGCTATACACAGCACTGGATAACATTTCCAGATCTGATCGAGACCCACGACGATCGTCGTCTTGGAGTTCGCCTGCTTCACGCCGATTGTCGTCGCCGGCCGCCATCGTCGGTTGCCGTCCGGTATGTCTCTCCCTCGTCTCGTCTCTCTCTCTCCTCTCGTCTCTCTCTCTCTCTCTCTCGCGTCTCTCTCACTCTTTCTGTCTCTGTTTTTCTGTTCTTTCTCTCTCTCTCTCCTAGCCGCCAAGCTCCGCCTAGCCTTCCTGGCCGCCGAACAAAATGCCAAGGGGGTAGTCGTTGCTCTGACCCTCTGCCTAGCGCCTAGGCGGCCGCCTAGGCCGCCATTTAGAACACTGCTTTTTGTTGGATATTGAATTTGGGGAGGAAGGGCAACGAAGGTAATTCACCAAGTTTCCCTCTTTGACTAGTCAAAATGGATCGGGATATCCGAAAATGGAAATGTGCACCAAAATTTTGGGATGGATAGAGTACTTCTCAGTCAGTACTTCTTAGTGAAAGGCACAATTAATGAAGGTATGCCGAGACGTGTAACTTTTTGGTCACTTGATCAGAGCAAAATTAGCCTTTTTGATTGACACTGCACCTCAAGAAGACACATAAAACACAGTGAGAGATGAGTGCAATCTCTCTTTGGGAGATGAACAAGGCAGGCAAAAGCAAACACATGAAGAAGGGAATAGTTAGGAACTTGACCATAAAGACGCTCAGAAGGAGAAGTACTAGATAGAAGTGGAGTGGGCATCTGATTCAATGGACAAGCTGCAGTGAGCACAACCTTTCCCCACAACATTGAAAGAATAGAGGAAGATCATTTTGGGTGGTAGTGTCAGAACTAGAAGATTGACCTATAGTCCCAAATAAAAACAAAGAATTTTGATACATGTAGAATACTTAGTTTGACCAAGAACCAAGAATTATGAAGCAGCAAGCTTTTTAAGTATCTTGGCTGAATTGTTAGTAAGGATGGAGATATTGCGAATGATGTTACACATAGAGTATAAGTTGGACGGATCAAATGGAGGAGTGCTTCGGTAGTGTTGTGTGACTTCAGATACCAGCAAAGTTAAAAGGAAAAATTCTACCATACTGGTATAAGGCCAACCATGTCTTACAGTACAGATTGTTGGGGTACTCAGAAACAACATGCAAGTAAGGTCAGTGTAATTAAAATGAGAATGATATAAATGTGTCGTTAAGACTTTGTGAGATCGAATTAGAAACAAAAACATATGTGGACTGGTAGGGGTGGTTTGGACATGTCTATCATAGATTGATCAATATTTTAGTTTGGAGGAGTGATATAATTAGGTGGAGCTTAACCCTATGGGGAGGGGAAGACCAAAATTAGCTTAAGAGGCGGTAGTTTGAAAGGATCAAAGATTTTTGAAAATCACGAAACACGATGCCCTTTATAGAGCTGAATAGAGTAAACGGATTCATGTAGCTGACTCCAATTAATTGAGAGTTAAGGCTCGGTTAAGTTGGTTAGAAGCTGAGTTTTAACTGTGGAGTGAAAATTGTAATGGATGTGAAATTATCCTATTTGTTTGTTATTATAAAACCCACAATAAGCTACTATAGTAATCTATAAAAGAGACAATTCAAAGAACCACCCTTGGGTACAGTCGAAAGGGACCCCCCAAATCAGTATGAACAATGTCAAAAGAAGTAGAAATAGATGTATTTTTGTAAAAGGTAAAGCAGAAAGTTTTGCAAACTTCCAACCATTGCACTCAGAAATGTCACTTGGAGAAATTGTTCCCAAAACACTTGGCTTACTTAAAATTTCCAAACGCAGAGTTCAATACAAACTAACCACTAGGTTCCTTAGTAACCGTAAAACACAAAGGCTAAACTACCCTTATAGAACAACATGAATAACAAGAACATAAATACTGAAAACATTACTTTCACAAACATAACCTTACTAGTTACCCAGTCTCTAATTTAACACAAGGGATTAACCTTCCATTCTTGTCCAACAGTCCAAGGGTCAGTAAAGAACATAAGTCACTATTTATTATTTGTTCGAGAGTAAGCAAGATTCCCCTCCTCCCTTACACTTCTGTTTCCTCTCTACTCAGGACCGCTGGAAACTTTTGTGTAGCATTTGTGGTGTGTCTTATGGAGCTTGTATCCAGGTATGAATGTAGCTATAGAGCAGTGAGATCATTTCAGAATGTCCTTTTGTTAGGTATCTCCAATTGTTGGTCTGTGTTTATGATTTGCTATTGATGTTACTTTTTTATTTCAATGTTTTCGGGTCTCATCTGTTGTTGCATAATTATGCACCAGGGGAGCATACACATTTGAACCCTAAACGTTGGAAGGAAAAAATAGATGCATGGGATAAAAAAGTGGTGTTTCTATGATTACTTTTTAGTACATTAGCCTATCATTACATGCTAAAATAGGTAGGGGAATGCTGGTGCATGACTATATGCACTATATCGTGCACTATTATAATCGGCGTTGTCAGTATTTTGTTTTTGTGTACATTGTGGCAAAATTTGGTATTGGGTTTGGATAATTGAAACGATGAAGAAAAATGACACAGAGGGAGAAGGAAATGGCAGTCCATTTGCACCATTCTTAATTGATAACATAACTAGGAAGGGTACAATCAATGGACATGGATTTGGGCCATAGTTGTATGGCATTTGTTTGCGAACGGAGTAAATGAGAAGGTTTGTTATGTCGATAAAAGAGATGGATGAGGCAGCCGTGGACATTGGCATATTAGGCCGAACTCCATTAAATTTGGTGTGCTCTCATGGTTATGTTTATTTTGTCTTGGCTCAATATCTATTTTTGTCAATCACCACCAAAAACTAATTGGATAACATAGGCCCGTGGCCCCAAATTAGTAATTTGTGTACTAGCACCAGCATTGGAGAACTGACAGGAGGAAAAAAACCCTTTTCAGTAGGGAGAACCTCAGTTAATTCATGCTTAGCCCAAATTTGGAAACCAATATTTTTAACAATCATGAATATAAGTTTTTTATCCAGAAAGTATCCAACTCTTAAGTCTGATTCCGGAAGCCCACAATCTTGAACCTCACCCGGACAGGAAACCCTACACTTGCATCATAGCATCTCAGCCGCATTCGTAACTAAGCTATGTTTCCATGGAATTAGGTTTATTCCACTAGGTTTAGCGGCATCCGTAGCTATGACAGCTGGCCACCTATCAGCCAATGCCCTGTGTTTTATCTTCTAATTCCTTGCACAGTTTGCTGGACTTCAGCATCCAACAATTTGTAAATATAAGAAGCTGTTATCAATTTCCAAACAGTCCTTGGTCACAACAGTTGTCTTTTCCAACTGATGGAAGAAGTTAACCTCACTGATCCCCTTCACACAGTTGTAACCCTAGATTAGAACTATCCTTCGTACTTCATCCAAGTCCTTGGTCACAACAGTTGTCTTTTCCAACTGATGGAAGAAGTTAACCTCACCGAGCCCCTTCACACAGTTGTAACCCTAGATTAGAACTATCCTTCATACTTCATCCAAACCTCGAGTCTGCAACTTTTTTTAGTTTTAGCCAGTCTCACTCAATGTTTCCAAATTCCAACTACTAGCCCTCTTAATCCAATTGTGGAGAATGGGCCCATCAAATTAACCAGAAAAGGGGCCCAATCAAGGGTTCGTGCTTCAACCGTCGGATCAACCGGGATTAAATCGTGATGTTATAATACGTTGCAAATAAATTTTAAAATACAACACGAACATGTAAGAACTTGGATTTGTATCTTCTTCTTGACTGCGAAAGTTCATTGAACATAATAAGAGTTCAATTCAGGAGCAGAGAGGAAAACATACCCCATATGCTCCCACATGGACGCACAAAATCTTGATAACGTTTCTTCAATGTCCATCTTCAAGCACTCCATCAATGCAGACTCCTTAAAGGTCATGATGTTCTCAATCCACTAGAGGATGTTCACCTGCAACGTCTCCCACCAAATCCCTGGTTTGGCGGATCAAACCTGCTAGCCTCCTCTGTACCGTCAGTACAAGAGAAGCTTTCTTTTGTTCTTCCATCCGCCATAGAAAATGGGTAGAAATATAAGAAAATCCTAAAAGTCGGGTCAATGGTGGGGTGGGGATCTTAAAACTGCCAGACCAGGCTTGGTTCTGGGTTATAGATTGTATCATCCCCATCCCTGGTTGCTGAAAAGTTAGTGTAAATCTGGTCCCTGGTCCCAGCTGTACAGGGAGGATCAAAATTCCCATCTTCGCTAAAATCAGTTTCTTGGAGTTCTTTTTTTGTTATCTAAGCTCTTTAATCATTTACCTATTAAAGTAATTATCTTTTCAAGTTAATGACTTGCTGTGAACTTGAAATTACAGTGTTCAAATAATACTTGTCGTGTAGCATATCATCCTCTATGTGCACGTGCTGCCGGGTTCTGTGCTGAGGTACCTTCTTCCTTTCTCTTTTGGACATTCTTGTATTTCATTTATGCACGGAAATGCATAATTTGTTTTCTATAAAACTTTTGGGCATTCTTGTATTTCATTTGTGCTCGGAAATGCATAATTTGTATGCTATAAAAAACGCGTCTTGCTTTGAATAATAATCTGAGTTAATAGATTGATAACAGAGCATAGAACATATTTAAATATTTTGTTATTTATTACATGTACAGCTTGAAGACGAGGACAGACTTCACCTCATTTCCATGGATGAGGATGAAGATGAACAGTGTATTCGGCTGCTTTCATTCTGCAAGAAGCACAGGCCACCATCTACTGAGCGTTTAGAAAAAGATGATCGTGTTAGGCAAACTGCGCGACAATGTCCAGATTACAGTCCTCCATCTAATCCATCTGGTTGTGCTCGCAGTGGTATGGTATCTTTTATTGTTATCTCTACGCTCTTTGAACCGATTGCCCTTTCCTTTGTCCTATTTTTCTACTTCTTTTATCTTTTCCTTTGAATTGCAAGTGTAGATCATTTACGAATCTAGTTGATGTGGCCTTCTCCTTTGGTCTACCATTTTTTTGAATTTTGAGTGCTTGTAATGTTTATAGCTAGGCTATGTAATTGTTGCATCCCTCCTTTGGGCAGAGCCTTATAATTATTTTGGGAGAAGAGGGAGGAAAGAACCTGAAGCTCTTGCTGCTGCATCCTTAAAGCGCTTATTTGTAGAGAACAGGCCTTACTTGGTTGGTGGATGCTGCCAACACGAGGCCTTGGGCTATACAGTATCTTCTACTACCGGACTTGCAGGTTCTAAGTTCTCCTTTAGTCTTCAAAAGCTAAAGAGCTCTCAACTTGATGCTCCCAAGACCATACATTCTATGGCTGAGAAATACAAATACATGAGGGAAACGTTCCGGAAGAGACTGGCATTTGGTAAGCATAATCTTCAAATGTGTTGTTAGGTAGCATTTGTGTCAAGTGTAATAATGTTGTTCCCTGTTTCTAGTATTTCTGTGAACTGAGCTAAATATTGCTGTCTAAACTTTTTTTGTTTTATATTTGGAAATGTTTTTGCTGCTTGTTTGATGTATTATGGCTTATTATAGGGTTGGCTTTTAATACAAAGCCTGCTTGTAATGTTCCATGTGCCAACACAGGTTAATCTGTATTCTTTCTAGATTTTTGCATTATGTTCTTGGGTGTAGCTGAAGTTATATTAGGTCCCTTCATTGTGATCTGCCATCTGAACTGTATCTTTCCTTTTTTAGTGTGTTATTTGTTCCCTTATTGCATGGTATGAAGTATTTGTTGACGAATATCATCACCTCTTTCTTAACCAGAAGGTTCAAAACTAGTGTTGAATCCCTCTCCTTGACGAGCTCTCTGTTATATCCTATGCTGTCTATTGCAAGCAACGTTTTGACAGCTTACTACTATCAATTCAGCAGAGCATTGTAAAAGTTAGGTTCCCAAATTGTCCCCAGGTTCCATGTTCATAAAACTTCTCCATTCATAAGAACCACTGATAGAGGCATATTCCGTCAATCAACCACAACTAAACAATCCTACCAACGCTATTCTTCTCCATAGTCCCTTTCCATAAGGTCCCTTAACCTCTCTAGTCTTATGGTATCATCACCCTCCTTCACCCTGTACTTTGCACTAAACCATGTTGTGAAAGCCACAACCTTTCCCGAAGGCACATTTTTGTAATCTTTGTAATGAGGGTTGATTATATTATCCAAGACGCTGCCGATCAAAAAAATAAAAAAATAAGATTGTACGATACGCTCGAAACTTGCTTCATCAGACAACATACACAAACCCAATCCACCAATTTCTCTTTTTTGATACTATATGAATGTTGTTATGGTTGGGTACTAATGGCTCGTATTGGAATTTCTGTATCTTCTCTTTTCTATTTTGCTCTTCAAAAAGTCATTGTTATCATAGTACAAGAAGATAATGTTCATAATCTAAACTTTAGTAAGCTGCTAATGGATTATGGGCCACTTGGCAACAGTTTTCTGTTAATTCTACACTCTCATTGAGGCAAAAGTTAGGAAGAAAGGCATTCATCATTGATACCTATGTTATGTATATCATGTTAGTTTACTCTCTAGCTTATGTCTTTGTTTAGATTTGTTTGATAACCAAAATTTACTTCTAATGTTGGTTGTTTTTGTTGATGGCTCTAGGGAAATCTGGAATACATGGATTTGGAATCTTTGCAAAGCAACTACTCAGAGCAGGAGACATGGTAAATGATTTGATTTGTTGAAAATAAAGGTTCTGACAGTTGGAATTGCCTGAACTTTTTTAATCTTCGTGGCAGGTGATTGAATACACAGGCGAACTTGTTAGACCCCCTATAGCTGACCGAAGAGAACACTTGATATACAACTCATTAGTGGTAAGTCAATACCATGTGTTTTGTGTATGTGCTTATGTTTTCTCTGTGTATGTCTTTCTGTGCTCATTAGACACTCTGTGCAATTGAGAACAGTCATACATATAAAAACTAGATCTTCCTTAAAAGTGCCTTCTAAGAAGAACTGACTAACTAGACCTAATCGAACCCAAAATTCTCCTAAATTTTTAGTATGTATACCATTTTGGAGAGTTCTTGTGGTATTCTTTGGTTTTGTCTGGTTTCATTAGGTGAGATAGCCGATCCATCCCCCTTTCTTTACCATATAGGCCCGTTAAAACTAATGAAGAAAGATCTCTCTTCAACGACCAAAAAGAAAGAGAGGATTTAAACCCTTGATAGTTTGTTATTCAGAATATACGGGGTTTCAAGGCCGTCACTATCAATGACTGTCATTTCTTCGAGAGACAATTGTATGCCATTCCTCCAAATAGAACATATACCACATGAGTGGATACCTCTAGTATTGGTAGAAAGATATCGGCTGTGAATTTACAAGCCAATCTATATTTCCAGATAAATAGATGCGTGCTCCATCATACCCATTTGTGAAGTATAATAAATCTATTCTCCTCGGCTACGTGTTCAAATAAAGTGGTGAAATAGTAATGTAGTAAATTCTTCTGGAAGAAGATCAAAATATACTAAATTCACTTATCCAACATGCAATGTATCAAAAAGTGGAGGCACGTCACATTGGGACACATTGTAGACATATATTTACATACTTAACTATAGGAATATGATAGAAATAAGGCTCTAATTAGGACCCCGTATATGCTTGACATCACATGTATCATTACCTTAGTTACAAAATTGTTCCAACAAAAAGCATTTCATTATTTACACATGTTTTATCATCGACCTGTGTCTTTATAGTTGGTGAACCATCTTGTGTTCCCCCCAAAAAGACTTCTACAAGCTTTGATTAGAGCCTACTTTGTCATTCACAGCCCGAACATATTCTGCGTCTCGCATAGCGTTTCAAGAGAGTGTCCTAGATTGTCCAGAGCATGTTCTAGAGTGTTCCCCGGTTGTCCAAATGAAACGCGCTAAGAAAAAAACAGGATATTTCCGATTTGAGTGTCGGACACTTGTTTGGATGGTGTGCGACACATGTTGGGAGAGTGTTGTTGCACGACAAGTGTTTGACAATGGTATGTGACCTCTAGTGAAGTGGTAGTGCTTCATATCTTATACCAATGGCTACATTGCTGGCTTTATTGGTAATGGTTGCTAGTTATTAATTATTATACCTTTTATTGCTGGTAAGTTTTGTGTCAGTTGTGTCAATTTGATCTCTTTCAACATTGAAGTCATTTAAAAAATGGTGCTTTATGGCATCCTTTTTACTACAAAATGCCATGATGTAGTGCATCTCTTTCTCTTGTAGGGGGGTACACTTGAAACCCCAAACATCGCAGATGTAGAAATTTTAGTTGTAAGCCTTTTATGGTTGAATCACCTTCTTGTATTGCTGCTTAACATGGTGGAAATTTTTTGTTTTCCAATTCTTGAGCTGCTACTGATTTATCGGTCTTAGATATGTTTGTGGAGTGATCTTTACTAATGAAAGAACCATTTTCTTATCTACACTCATTTATTGTGTATCTGATAAAGAGAAAGTAACATTGCAGAAAAGAACTTGACAATCTCTCTCTCTCTCGTGTAGGGAGCTGGGACTTACTTGTTCCGTATTGATGATGAGCGTGTCATTGATGCCACAAGGGCTGGAAGCATTGCACATTTAATTAATCACTCCTGTGAAGTATGTGTCATCTCTGCTTTTTTGCTCGTCTATTGCTTGAATATTATACTGTCTTTGAGATGTCTTTTTCTTAGATTCTGCTAGTTGAGAAGTTCCTCTATGGGCTATTCAGTAAAGTGAATTGGGGATTACTTAACAAAAATTTGGTAGAAAGGAAACCAAGAGCTGTCTGTGAAACTTTGTTCTTGACTGGAGTTTTCCAAAGTTCATACCTGTATGATCTGCTTGTTACTGCAATTGTTATTTCTTCAAAATGACGAAATTGAAAGCTGAAGTTATAGTATAGGGTGAGAATACCGGTATGCGTTACTGTGGATGATCTTACGTTCCACGCTTCTTTATTGTATGGATGCTCTTGCATATTTTGTCCAACGAGTTTGCATGCCTTTACCAATTATGACTGGATAGTTTACCTATATACTCAGAACCTTCTGGTTCATGCTTAACAGACAGTAATGCTTCGAGTTCAGTTTAATGCTTCGAGTTCAGTTAAAGGAACTTAGAGAGCTTCCGAGTTGCATTTTTATTGTGGTTTTAACTTGAAGGAACTTTATTTACATACTGTTGTCATTTGGTGAGAGTGGCTTTATGTTTCTCCTCTCTCGTACTGGAATATGTGGTTTCTTGATTGACCACTGATTCTTTGAGTTATTGCAGAGGTCTTAGTCAAGCTTTTGTATGCTGGTTGTATTCTGGTTTCTGTTGGGTTTGGCAAGATTGAAGCCAATTGGTTCTTAGAATTGTTGTTAAGTCAAGAGAGACAGATAGAGTTGATTCTTGTTTTGGACAAAGATAAGGTGTGTCCTGGATCAGCCAATGAGCGAGCATATTTTTTGAACACAAGTGAAACTTCCACCCTTATTACCTAATTTACCTGGGCTACATGTTCCCGCCACACTATACCTGTAGTGTTGGGATCCGGTTTTAATTTCTTGCAGGGTTTGGGCTCGTCATATTTCCAACGGAAGATGACCCTGGTTTTTTTGTTGCATGGTTTGTGTACCCTTCAAGCCACTTAACTTATTAATCTAATACTTACTTTAAGTTCGCCAAAAGACATGAACACCGGATCTCTATTTCCTTGGGGGTCATAGATTCCCCGAGCTGTAAGACGTGTGTTGTCTAGAATTCCACGTGGTTCTCCAGTTCTCGAATTTGTTTTGTTCCTACCGCAGGTGAAGTAGCTAACGAAGAGTAATATTTAGGGCCTCTTCTGGAATATGTTTCAGTCTGAACTTGTTATGGCTGCTATTGAAATCTGAGCCCAGCTACATTGCTCGCTGATTCTTGTTTTTGTTGGGCATTCCTACCATGTATACCATAAAAGTGTATATATATTTTTCCAAACAACAGCTTGGTACTAGCTAAGCTTGATATGCTAGTTGGCAAGGCTTTCCTGTGTCTATCTTATGAGTCATATGCCTCTCCTCTCTCTTTCTTTAGAGCCAGAGAACAAAATTTGTCTGAAAACCAACTAACTCTATGCGAAAGCCGTTTCTCAACCACACAGGCCCTATTTTGCTCCTTTCTTTGTCAAACAAGTCAAGTTGATGCTTAGCCAACACAAGAAACCTGATGTTAGGCTGTTGCCTTGTTCTGTTCTAGGTAGAGAAAGGGGAAAGAGTGCAAGTTGTCATGATACCAATTCTCCCAGAAGCTTAAGCTGTTAGGAATTGGGACCAATAATGTTTATCAAGCTATCTAACTCCTTCCCTAACTTACAACCCTATCTTGCCCGTGGAGATGCAAACATTCCTGCATGTTGGGAAAGAATGCAAAGGGGATAAGCATAAAGAAAATGGGGGATAAATTCAAATAGAGAGACTTGAAGCCAGGACCACCTAGAAACCAGAGTCTGACACCATGCTAAGCTACCAATTGTCCCAAAAGCCTTAACTGTCGAGAAGGCCCAACATTGTATATCAAGCTATCTAATACCAACACACGACTGTTTCCTAGTGTTAATATCAAGTGTTCTACAACCATTATTGGCTGTTTTGGCTTGTAACAGTCATTACCCAGGTAATTTCACGACGTCCAGAGTACTGACTGTCTCGGATGTCAACCCCCATCTACTCACAAAAGAGAATCTGTTAAATGCATGAAAGGTCTTTAAACCAGACTAGTGGCTTAAGCATTTTTCTGTGTATTGGGTGAGAAATATGTATTCTATTTAATGACATCAAACCCATCCAGAATCCCTTGAACTCAAATCTCTTTCTAGTCATTCCACTGCTGGTTTAGCTTCATATGGCGACAACCATATGTCTTGCACCTTTCTTGAACTTAGCAGCCTTCAAGGAGATTTTACTCCTCACCACTTGGTGTCCCATTATGAATTGGCCATGGATAAAAATGGTCGGTTCATTCAACAATTTTGCTTTACGAGTAGCACAAAACTCGAATTGTGATACACAATACATCGAATTCTCTATATGCTGCGTACTATAAGTGATTATCTAGTCTGTTGCCTTCATTGTAGTGTCAATACTATATTTGGAATTCGGATAGGATCAATATATCGTATTCAGAATTACATATGAATAGATGTTTGGATGCTAATCCTGTCATAGTTTTTGCCATCAAAATTTGGCTTTAGTCTAGGTTGATAAACTTATCAAATAGTCTGGTTGTGAGCTTTCCATGGTTGAAGATAGCTGACCCACTTTGTATAAGGTGTACTGGTGTCCCGAATTTCTTTAATGCTTAACTTTTCTTTTCTGGGAGCTGTATTTAAAGTTACAGATCACGGGTTGCTCAGCTTATCTGTTCTGGTAGCTGTAATCTGCGTCTGTTTTTGCTAGAAATGCTAGTACAATGTTTTCCCTCAGTTCTGCAATGTGAGCTAATAACCTTTGCCGTACAAAAAAGAAAAGAAAAGAAAGAAGTGAGCCAATAACTTTTTTCCATGTATATCGTACGTTACAACTATATCTGTTTCTACATGAATGCATGGCACTATAGTTTTGGTTATTTGCTGATATTGTACTGGTTCTAATCTTTTTGCAGCCTAATTGCTACTCGAGAGTCATAAGTGTGAATGGTGACGAGCACATAATAATATTTGCCAAAAGAGATATTAAACAATGGGAAGAACTAACATATGATTATAGGTATTTCCTAGCCTTTGTATTTTCATTCTCATCTGCTATGCATGAGGCCCGATCCTCGTGTTGGGAAGTTCTTCTTTCATCTATACCACTTGAATCAAATCATATTCCACAAGATCCAATATCTATTATATGTTCTTGTTTTATACTGCAGATTTTTTTCGATTGATGAGCAACTTGCTTGTTATTGTGGCTTTCCGAGATGCCGCGGTGTAGTTAATGACATTGATGCAGAGGAACAACTGGCAAAGCTATATGTATCACGCAGCGAATTGAGAGATTGGAGAGGAGAATGAAAGAGGTGGGCATGTTTATAGTTCTTTTGGTCGTTCAATATTTTATTATTGTCATATGTTCTAGTTCTATTCGTTTCCATATGTTTTGTGTTCTATATCTTGACACACTGACAATTAGTTTTATCTTTTCCATGTTTTTAGTGTTCTATATCTTGACAAACTGACAAATGTCATGAATAGATCAAAATATAGTTTCTTTGCCTGTGGTAATGCAAATTTGGGCTGCAGTGGTGGCTCAGATTTTGGCTTGTTTTGGGGTTGCTTAGTCTGGACTCTGAAGGGATTTCAACACCTATGTGGAAAAGTTGTAGTCCATGTTTATTTGGCTTGGAATATCTCTTCATTTTTATTTTGGGGAAAGAGATAAGGCTAAAAGGCACGAACACTTCTAGGAAGGTGTCTCAGTGTTGGATGTGTTTGACACTTTTTGTCATGTATTGGATACAAGTCCAGATATGTCCTATCGGTTTTCTCGTTGTTTTAGAGCCACATACATTTCAGATGCTTGGAGGTAAACCTTTGCATGTTAGATTATCGTAACTAGGGATTTATTGGCAGAATTAGAAAAACTGGTTTATAGCTTGTTATCCGTGCTTATGAGTGGCGAAAGAGTTAGATGATAAAGACATAGAGTTCCTGCAAGAATTTCGAAGCCTTCTATCTTTAAACAAGATGACTGAATTACAAGTTTTTTGAGCTTTTATCATACAAGTTTGGATTTCTCTGTTAATTGAGTTTGTTCTTTTAGCATATGCTTTTCCATTAATTTGAGAAATAACAATACGATATGGAAGGCCATGTTCTACAGATCTAGTTAGTGTCTAATTAATTGATTTGATCTCCTTACGTAGTCTGTATTAAACTATTCATCTTCTTTAGGGGGTAAAATATCTTGGTTTCCCCCTCTTTCTTTTGGGGTATAATCTGTAGTTTGCAGTGTTGCTCTTTGTAGTTTTCATGAGGTGATATGTTTTTAGTCTGTTTATGTGTTTTTTGTGTTTTTTTTACCCTTTTTTTTGCCCCTTGCTTCATGTGTTTTACCCCTCATAAGAAAGAAAAAACACGTTTTACTGTCGAAATATTGTTTGAACAATAGGTTCCAATGTTATAAGCTTTGAACACTGATCTCAATAATGTTCAACCAGTCATCCAATTATGCTGAGCTCGTTTAACGAAAGCCAAAAAATTGTGAAACTGTAAGGGTGAAGTAAGAAGTCAGTTGTATCGTCTTCCCAATTTAGACATGTATTGCGATTTCATATGCATATTTATTCCCATCTCATATAAGCAGAAATTTCTTTTCTTAGTTGTCGTGTCATGTGGACTATCAATGAAGGAAGCATGGTAATGTGCCTAGAAATTGATTTGGGTCTCTAGGCCTGCCCCTTTCTGATGCCATTTGGCTTTGATTTGGGGGCACGGTTCTACAACAAAACGTCCCTGTAGCTCCTCAATTCTTGGAGGTTTAGAGGGGGCCACTGTTTCAGTAGTATTCCGAGAGCAGCCACTTTGTGCATATATTGCCAAAGGTTAGGTTTGTCTCCAATCATCCCCGCCCATACCCCCAATGATTGGGGATTAGATGGGTTATGTTATGTTGTAGTTGTCGTGTCATGTCATGTGTGATACGGGGAAGTAATAACGGGAAAGTAAAACAAGAAGAAAAGGAACAAAAATTGACCCAACAACTTCCCCCCCCCGCCCCTCCCCCCCAAAAAAAAATAAATCAACCCCTCCATTTCTCTTAGTGTGTGTGTAAAAAAAGGTACTGACTTCGATAACAAATCTTTCTCATTCTCTTCGACGCCTTTGCTAAATAAATTGGTTTCTCTTTCCGTCTCTCTTCACCTGGTTACCCATAACGACATCAGATATATGCATGGTCACTCCTCTGTCTGCCTCCTGAAATGCTCCATAAAAGCAAAGTAAGCATTTGACTAGTTTGGCTTTGACTACTTCTAATTCTTCTTTACTCTTAGACGACATAACTGATTTAGCAATTACTGACCTCAACCAAATTCCCGACCCTAAAGACCTTGCAATAGGTGGCCATCTTTGTTTTTATTGTTCAGTTGTAGTTTTTTATGGAGAAGTTACAGCTGGTTTCTTGGTGGATTGCAATACTGAAGTATGATTAATGCCAAGATACTCCTACTGATCCTGTTTCGCAATAGGTTTAAAGTGGATAATAATTTAAGAGGAAGTAGATGACGCTGTAAAGCGAAAACGCGAAGTGTTAGCCTAAATTGAAGATAAGTGTTCCCTCAGAGATGACTCGTCTGCTTTGAGGTACTCATCCGTGTTCCACATTTGGGTTTGCATCTATGCTGTCTTTGTGATCGTTATCATCTTCTTCATCAATTTATGGCTATAACGCTGTCTCCATCACTTTGTGGTAGTAATGTCTTCTAAATCAAGTTGTGCAATCTATCTCTCTCTCTCTGCCAGTTCCATTTTCTTATTTTGCTTCGACTTAATCCTAAGAATTTCATGACTGCTTCATCTTCGTCAGTATACAGTTTGTAATTAGATCAGTCTTTGTTCTTCCCGTGCTGATGGATTTTTGGCAATTCCTTGTGCAGAACTTTCTCATCTTTGGTGTATCCCCATGTGAGATTCTTCCATTTTCCGGAGACAGGCTGCCTCCCTCAAATAATCGCTACCCCACTGCCGGCCTTATTGTTTTGGCATGCGGTTAGCTTACCCAAAAAGGAAATAGGAAAAGGGGAAGGAAGGGTACATATGGCCGATTAAAGCAAAGGCTGGTAGATATGGGTATTGAGCTTCTAGTAATCTCTTCTCAGGATTTCTTCTTTGGGAACCTGACTAAGTGATTAAGCTTCTTTAATATAGCTGTGATGCTCGGTGTAATTATATCAACCTAGAAAAGGTGTCATATGATTTTGATTTTGCTGTTCGGTACTGCTACATATTCCTGTGCCTAACTGTGCAGCGATCAACTAATTAGCAAATGATCATTTGGTGCATAAATATAATTTTGGTTGGCAGAAATGACATACAAGTATATAAACCTGCGTTTGTCCTGTTGGTATTACCTTTCTTACTGGATTTACAATGTTGGAATAGTGCTTCGAGTCTTCTTCTGCTCCCCCTCTTGCTCTGTTTTTATCCTTCTCTTTTTTTTGGTAATTCAAATATAGTTTAGGGCACACAAATATGATGCTAGCATCCTTATGATGCTCGACAAAGGATCTAGCAGCAGTCCTAAGGCTCAAAATCTTCCGCCAAGTCAGAACAAGTAGCAAGAGTTTTCAAGGTCCAGAAACACTTGTTCTTGTAAGATACTTATTTTTTTTGAACAGAGAAAAATCTTGTAAGATACATATAGCACCATTTCACTCGCAAAGAATTGTGCTTTGAACAAATATGCTACAGAATGGAGGCAATTTAACTGTTTAGTTGTCCCAGGTCACCCCTTGAATTATCCTCGGAATAATTTAACTGTTTTCAAAGTAAAATGTTCTCTCAATCCTAACGACTCGGCTTTTAAAAAGCTGCGGATGCAAGTATACTCTTTGGAAATGACTTGTTTTTTTTAATGGTCTGCGAAGTTAGAAAAGGCGGTTTGGTAATTTAGTGTTACGAGTGAAGATGTTTGGCACCCCAAATTGCCCTTTCGGTACTTGACTTCCTGATTAACACTATCCAAGTTCGTTGTGAGTCGACCTGCCTACATATCTCATTTATCAATGAAAAGTAAGGTCGTTGATGTCGATTGTTGCAGGTGGGGCAATATCTGGTGTAAAAAGTTTTCTTGATATCAATATTCATGGCACTTGTAGGAGGGGAGCTGATCCTATTATCATTCCTAACAAGCTCCTGCATGAGGAGGATCTTATCTAAAATGGATCTGCCAGAAACAAATGCAGCTTGGCTGGAATTAACTAAGTGAACCACAGTTTTGAGCCTTGTAGGGAGAACTTTAGATACGGTCTTGTGTACATTACATTGCTGCAGGAAATTGGTCTATAGTCAGTCAGTCATGTTAATAGTGCTAGGAACTTTAGGAACCAAGGAAATAGAAGTAACCATTAACTCAAGGGAGATTCGTAAATTACCATGTAAGCAGAACATTCTTGTGAGCTGTCCAGGAGTTGCATTAGGAAGAGGGAGATTCATATACCCCAATCTCCTATCTCTTAATGCCACAGGGCAACCTTGATGTGGAGGCCCAATTTCATGATCAATTGGACCGGTTGAAGCCTCGGAAGCCCAAACGATGCTAACTTATTTTCGCGTTGCGGTCAAGGCTCACGACCTTTAAGTTTGTGAACCCCAGTGTTTTTCGGCCTAATTCCTTCGTTTAGGCCTTCAATTTACGTTTTTTGTCGTTTTAGGAAATATTTAAATCATTAATAACTCTTAGACCATAATTCCTTTTTAGTTGGTTCTTTTTGGGAAAGTCCTGTTTTTCTTTCCCGTTTTCAATTTTAGTAAAAGCCCCAAATTTTGGGACTTTATATTTTCCGACTTTATTTTTAGGGTTTCTAGGGTTTTTGGCTTATATAAGGGTTTGTAACCTAATATTTATGCAGCTTTTATCAATATTATTCGAACTTTGTCTCTTTCTCTTGTGGACTTGAGTTTATCATTCATTCGATTAGTACGCAACTAATCTCTTTGTAAATTCCGCTACGTCAAGTGGTATCAGAGTAAGGTCTAAGAGTTATTAATGCATTTCTATACTTCATTTTTTGGTAGTGACTGGCACCGAACAGTAGGCCTGAGCTGGTTTATGGGATGTAATAGCTAGTAATTCCTTTACTTTTTGCACACTATGAATGCATGCACAGGTACCAAATGTTATCTCTGAACATTTGATGGTATAGAAACCTTTGAAATATTGACCATTTGATTGTATAGAAACTGAGTGTCAAGCCCTTGATTCTCAACATAAATATAAATGATTTTCATAATAAAATCCTCACAATAATCCGTACGATATTCCCAAAAAGAGATTGTCAGTTCCATGTCGGTCAACATTCCATAGTTTCAAATCCAGATATCTCAGAGTATTACATCAATGGCACACCGGCCCAAAATAATATAAGTGTGGTTTAGAAGGAAGAGTTAAGAGTTTACATTATCCATAGTGAAAATGAATAGAATTTATTTAAAGTTATATTACATCTTCAAAACAAGATTAATAAAGATGTTAGGCAACTCCTTTGTCAGCTTTCAAAAATGTTGATGGCCGCATGCACTTTCGACACTCCATGTCACTATCCTTGGTTAGTCCCTGAAAATAATGAAGGGTTGAGCAACACTAGCCTAGTAGAAAAGTTTATGCAAACTCTTTATGTAAATGAGCATGACAAGTGAGCGTGCAACTGAAGCGAAGATTATAACAGGGTTTAGCGAGACTATCATGATCAACCAATTCAATTATCTTAGCCCCTCCTTGTCGTCATACTGTTTAAACCATTTCCACGTTGTTTGTGTCCCAACATCTCTTTATCTTTATGTGTCCGAGCCTAAGCTCCTGCCGGGCCAATTATGGGATCCCGATACCCCCTGCAGGCACCTCATCCATTGGTAGGTAGGTCCTGAAAACATTTACGAGCAGTTGCTCCTGCCGGGCCAATTAAGGGATCCCGATACCCCTTGCCAAACACCCACCAGTCGATGGGTCTAGAGTGTTCGCAATCGTTTATGTGTCCAAGTGTACCGTTCGTACTTTAACTGTGCAATAAGTTCAAATCCTTTATCTCATTATTCAACATGTTCATTCAACTCCATCGGATACAATTCTATGCATTGAACAAGTGTTATTCTCCAAATACTTGATTGTATGCATAACTAAACCCATTACAATGAAATAAAGCTCCAACAAGTGATTATAAAGACTTGAGACAAATTGGCATTGGGATTGAAGGCCTACTGGTAGATGGGGACCTACCGGTACAAACTAGAAACAGAAGGGACAATATTTTGGTTCACTGGGTCCTACCGGTAGGGAACAAGTGGTACCAGTAGAAGATGGGAATTTTCTGCGATCTTGTCGGTAGGGATTAAGACTTACCGGTACAAAATGAAAATAGACGGTGCACATATACAAGAATTTTTCAAACAATCTACCGGTAGGTGATAAGGTCCTACCGGTAGGAAATTGGTTTTCAGATGATTTTTCACAGCTTGGCAGATTTTGATCCAAACTCAACAACAACCAATACAAGCTCCAACAAAGCATAAAAACACTCAATAACATATAGAGAACAGTAGAATTCCCTACCTCAAGTGTCCAAGTCGAAATCGAAGAGATTGAGTGAGCCCTAGCTTCCGAAATCAAAACCGAGCAAAATACACCTAACTGAGCTCTATCCAACGTGGTACAAGCTCCAATACGCTTGTAGATGATGAATTGAAGGTTGATTTGTATGGGTTTTGAGGTATTTGGGTGGAGTTTTGAGAGAGACCGAGAGAGAGATCCTTCATAAAACATTAACATTATAGAAATGAAATTTACGGGTCTCTACATTCTACCCTGCTTAAAGAAATTTCGTTCTCGAAATTTACCATACTAGTTTGAACTATCATATGCACCACCTATGCATGCAACAATTATAACCATGGATGTTATGCAACAAGTTAAATATCACGATACTTCAATCTCAAACGCTCACATTGATTCATTTCGGAAATAGGTGTGGATACTTCTCTCTAACCTCATCCTCCCTTTCCCATGTTGACTCTTCGCTACCCTGATTCCTCCACAAGAGTCGCACTAGCGGTATTGTTTTACCCATCAACACTTGATCACGCGAATTTAGGATATGTATCGGTTCTTCCCCATAAGATGTATCGTCCTCTAACTCGAGTTCAAACCACTCTAGAACGTGCGACGAATCTGGTTCGTACTTTCTCAATATAGACACGTGGAACACGTCGTGTAACCTGACAGCTTCGGTGGCAAGGCCAAATGGTACGCAACCTCCCCAATCTTCTCAATGATGTCAAATAGCTCGATATAACGCGGCGAAAGCTTTCCCTTTTTCCCAAAACGAGGTCCCCTCTTTCCCTTTTCCCTTTAAGGAATACGTGGTCCCCTTCAAATGAAATGGGCGACGACGACGATCGGCATAATTCTTTTGTCTATTTTGCGTGGTTAACAATCTATGACGAATCACCTTGATTTGTTCAGTCGTTCTCTGTTGAGCCTCTAAAAGGCGTTGGCGATTTGCTTTCATGCTCTCGGAAGTCTCCTTGATCATATCCGGCCCTACTAACGTAGCCTCGCCTAACTCGGTCCAATACACGAGTGATCGACACGGTCTTCCATACAAAGCCTCATACGATGCCATCTGATGCTCGATTGATAACTGTTGTTGTATGCAAATACGACTAACGGTAAGTGATCCTCCCAACTACCCCGAAAATCTATGACGCAAGCTCGAAGCATATTTTCCAAAATCTGAATCGTTCGCTCGGATTGCCCATCGATTTGGGGATGATACACGGTGTGCTTAACAAAAATTTGTTTCAAGAGTGGCCAGCAAACTTTGCCAAAAACGCGCGATAAATCTTAGATCTCGATTGGATACGATTGAAACGGGAATCCCATGAAGATGGATAATCTCTCGAATGTACAAACGACTAAGTGTATCTACCGAATCGGTAACTTGGATAGGTAAGAAGTGAGCGGTTTTGGTCAAATGGTCCACAATTACCTAAGTAGCATCGTGCTCCCTTGGCGACTTCGGTAAACCTGTAACTAAATCCATGGTCACGTTCTCCCACTTCCACTCGCCCATCGGCAATAGTTGTAACTTCCCCGTGGGTCGTTGATATTCGGCTTTCACTTGTTGGCACATAAGACACTTGGACACAAAAATCACAACGTCCGTCTTCATTCCGGACCACCAAAATTGTTTACACAAGTCATGATACATTTTAGTTCCCTCCGGATGAACGGCTAATGGAGAATGGTGGAACTCTCGCAAAATTTCTTCCTGACACGAAACGGGTATGAATAACTTTCCTTGATAGCACAAGCTTTGATCGGCGTAAATCATTCACACCTTTTGAGTGTTTTCACTAAGGCATTTAGCACGAAGTTCCTCTGCTTCTTGATCATATTTTTGAGCCTCAATTACTTGAGTCAATAAGGTCGATTGCACGGTCAAGTTGTACTTCCTCAAAGTGCGAAGCGCAGAAGCCCAAATCATTCATCATCTTCCACTTGTGGATAGCTAGACTTGCTAGGTGTGTCAGTTTTCTACTCAATGCATCTGCCACGACGTTCGCTTTCCCCGGGTGATATTGTAATTCGAAATCGTAATTCTCCAAATGTTCCTTCCAACGGCGTTGTCTTAGGTTAAGTTCTTTTTGAGAAAATAGGTATTTCAAACTTTTATGATCGGAAAGACTTCAAAATTTTCACCGTACAAATAATGGCGCCAACTTTTCAAAGCAAAAATGACGGCCGTAAGTTCTAAATCATGTGTAGGGTAATTTTGCTCGTGAGTTTTCAACTGTCGCAACCCATACGCTACTACTCGCCCTGCTTGCATCAACACACACCCTAATCCTTCCTTAGACGCATCACAATACATGGAGTAACCAACTCCACGTTCGGGCACAATCAAAACCGGTGCGGTGGTCAATCGCCTCTTCAACTCCTCAAAGGCTGCCTCACACGAATCAGTCCAAACGAAATGAGTCCCCTTAAGTGTCGATCTAGTCATCGGTGCAGCTAAGCGAGAAAAATCAAGAACAAAACGACGATAGTACCCAGCCAAACCCAAGAAACTATGAATCTTGAACACGTTCTTCGGCCGCTGCCAATTCATAACTGACTCTATCTTTCCCGGATCGACAGACACTCCACCTTTTGAAACCATGACCCAAAAATTTGACTTCGGATAACCAAAACTCACACTTACTAAGTTTAGCGTACAAACGGTGCTCTTGTAAAAGTTTTAGAACAATCGTGAGATGAATTTGGTGTTCTTCCTCCATAGGCGAATAAATAAGAATGTCATTGACGAATACGACCACAAAACAATCAAGGTATGCACGAAAGATACGATTCATCAAGTCCATGAATGTAGCTGGAGTGTTCGTCAACCCGAAAGGCATAACAACGAATTCATAATGACCGTAACAAGTACAAAAGGCGGTTTTAGGAATGTCCTCTCCCCGAACCTTCAACTAATGATAATCGGACCTTAAATCAATTTTGGAAAAGCACGTAGCACCTCGAAGTTGATCAAACAAATCATCAATTCTAGGCATCAGATACTTGTTCTTAATAGTGACACAATTTAGCTTACGATAATCAGTACACAAACGGAGTGAACCATCCTCCTTTTGCGCAAAAAGAGCTGGTGCTCCCCATGGTGACATACTCGGACGAATGAACCCTAAGGTCTCCAATTCCTGCAATTGAGTCTTTACTCTCTTAATTCAGCGGGCGCGAAACAATACGGTGGTAGGGAGATAGGAGCGGTACTGGGAAGTAAATCGATCGTGAATTCAATCTCTCTTGGGAGGTAAACCAGGTAACTCTTCTGGGAACACATGCGGAAAGTCGCAAACCACTAAAGGTAATTTCCCACGCACGGAGGCATCCTCATCTAATGTCAAACTCGCCAACAAGGAATAAACCGTGAATTCAACCTCTCTTGGGAGGTAAACCAGGTAACTCTTCCGGGAACACATTCGGAAATTCGCAAACCACTAAAGGTAATTCCCCACGCATGGAGGCATTCATCTAACGTCAAACTCGCCAACAAGGAATAAACCGACTCCCGCTCTTGAGACCCACATAAATACGATTCCAACGGTTCCCGTCGTACCCCAAAGAATTCGAAACATGGACCCTCAGGTGGACAAATACAAACTCGACGCTTGAAACAATCGATGGTAGCATGAAAAGTGGATGGCCAATCCATTCTCAAAATAAGATTAAACCTTGACATTCCCAAAACAATGAAGTCGAAAACAAAATGACTATCATGAATGACTAGCTCGCAACCCCGACAAGTGCTATCAAAAGGCGTTCTACCCCCTAAAGGTGTCTCAACAAACAATGGAGGACTAAAACTTTATGTTTCCAATTCCAAGGCACACAAAAGATGCAACAATGAATGAATGCGATGCTCCAGAATCAAAGAGGACTTTAGTGAAGGAGTTGAATAAAAAAAATGTACCCTTCACAACGGATGTCTCCTGAGCTTGAGAAGTGGTAGAAGGGATAGCAAAAGTGATGTTGAAAACTTGCCCCTGGGCACCCTGACCCTACACAAAACCTCTCCTCTAACCAGAACCCTGAGTAGGTGCAGAAGAACTCGCTTCCTTTTCAACCCCGAAACTCTGAACCGGCGTAGTCTGGTGGATGTGAGGCTGTGCCCCTAAACTGCTGGCCAACACTATGCTCTGTTCTCGCTACTGCACAGAACCCGACTCACTGTGCACTCCCTTCTGCTGAGGACAATTTCTAACGATATCTATCTTCCCACAAACATAACAAACCTTCTGGAAATGTGGACACTGAGTACGAATGTGTCCGGGTTGATTGCATTTGAGGCACACGGCTAGAGGTCTAGACAAAGCTCCTTGGGTCCCAAAAGAAGTAGGCGGCAACCTAAGGGTCGATGAACTGCCCTGCGGTGTCTGAATGGTTCTCTCGACCTTTTCCTTGACTCCCGAAGCTTCTCGACGAAGAACTCACACTCACCATTGGTTGTCTTGGCTCCCAAACTCCCCAATTCTTCTGCGCGTCCCTCGGTATCTCAATACTCCTCGCACACTCAACAACCTCAGCATATTTCATCTTGCGTTATACCGTTACCAACCTCTTCACAGTGTTATGCAATCCCTTCTCAAAACGTCAACATTTCCTTTTCTCGGTCGCCACCAACTCTGGAGCAAAACAAGATAAAGACTGAAACCTCTGAGTGTACTCCGACACGGTCATACTCCCTTGCTCTAACTTCTCAAATTGTTCCCTCAACTGTTCGCGACTAGTCTCTGGAAAATATTGTTCCTCAAAGAGCTTCTCAAACTTGGCCCATGTCAGATTCTCCACATCCGGTTCATTTGCTTGAGCCGCGGCCCTTGCCGCTTCTTGGCATCCTTCCTAGATTCTAGGATAGATTTCCACCACTCATTTGCCTCACCGGTAAGTTGGACAACCACAATATGCACTCGCAAATCATCTTTGGTAATCTTGAGGGCTTTAAAGAGTTTGCGGATTTGCTCTAGCTAGTGATCAGCCACAAGGGGGTCACTATTCGTCCCATTGAATGTCGGTGGATTCCTACGGCTAAACTCTTGCATTGCCGTGAAGGCTTGGTTGTCTGCATTTTCTCTAGGAGTTGGGTTTACAAGATTTGCCGCTGCGAGTGCCGTGACAAGGTCCCTAGGGAATGGATTCTGAGCGTAAGGTGTTTTTGCACCCCGTCCGGCCCCTGACCTTGGATCCCCACTCAGGTTCTCCTCATTTTGACTAACCTCATCCTTCAAAGGCACTTCACGGCCAAGACCTCGGCCATGTCCTCCCCGATTCCCTGCCCCACCTTGTCTAACACGCAATCTCGGAGGCATTTTACTACAAGATATAAGGAAGAAAACTATCAACTACAACATTATAACTATGAGGTCAAAGCCCCAACTTCCCATCACGGGTCAAACTCTACTCCACTCTACATTATTGAAAATGCCATGTCACGTAGTCATATGAATGTTAGTCACACAAGCATGCACAAGTCATATCGAAAGTTTGTGATGTTTTGAACCCATGAGACTAAACGTCTCCCCACGGTCTCTAAGTGTTCTAAACCTATGCTCTGATACCAAGTTGTCAAGCCTTTGATTTTCAACATAAATAGAAATGATTTCCATAATAAAATCCTCACAATAATCCGTACGATATTCAAAAAAAGAGATTGTCAGTTCCATGTCAGTCAACATTCCATAGTTTCAAATCCAAATATCTCAGAGTATTACATCAATGGCACACTGGCCCAAAATAATATAAGTGCGGTTTAAAAGGAGGAGTTAAGAGTTTACATTATACATAGTCAAAATGAATAGAATTTATTTAAAGTTACATTATATCTTCAAAACAAGATTAATAAAGATGTTAGGCAACTCCTTTGTTAGCTTTCAAAAAGGTTGATGGCCGCATGCACACACGACACTCCATATCACTATCCTTGGTTAGTATCTGAAAATAATGAAGGGTTGAACTACACTACCCCAGTAGAAAAGTCTACGCAAACTTTATATGCAAAACAGCATGACAGGTGAGTGTGCAACTGAAGCGAAGATTATAACAGGTTAGGCGAGACAATCATGATCAACCAATTCAATTATCTTAGCCCCTCCTTGTCATCATATTGTTAAACCATTTCCACGTTGTTTGTGTCCCAGCATCTCTTTATCTTTATGTGTTTGAGCCTAAGCTCCTGCTGGGCCAATTATGGGATCCCGATACCTCCTGCTAGGGACCTCACCCATTTGTAGGTAGGTCCTGAAAACATTTACAAGTAGTTGCTCCTGCCGGGCCAATTAAGGGATCCCGATATCCCCTACCAAACACCCACCCGTCGATGGGTCTAGAGTGCTCGCAATCGTTTATGTGTCCAAGTGTATCGTTTGTACTTTAACCGTGCAATAAGTTCAAATCCTTTATCTCATAATTCAACATGCTCATTCAACTCCTTCGGATACAATTCTACGCATTGAACAAGTGTTATTCTCCAAATACTTGATTGTATGCATAAATAAACCCATTACAATGAAATAAAGCTCCAATAAGTGATTTTAAAGACTTAGGACAAATTGGCATTGGGACTGAAGTCCTACTGGTAGGAGATGGGGACCTACAGGTACAAACTAGAAACATAAAGGGACAACATTTTGATTCATTGAGGTCCTACCGGTAGGGAACAAGTGGTACCGGTAGAAGATGGGAAATTTCAGCGATCCTAACCTTACCGGTACAAAATGGAAATAGACGGTGCAGAAATTTTATACGAGAAAATTTTCAAACGACCTACTGGTAGGAAACTGGGTTTTTAGACGATTTTTCATAGCTTGACATATTTTTATCCAAACTCAACAACAACCAATACAAGCTCCAACAAAGTACAAAAACACTCAAATAACATATAGAGAGTGGTAGAATTCCTTACCTTAAGTATCCAAATCGAAACTGAAGAGATTGAGTGAGCCCTAGCTTCCGAAATCAAAACCGAGCAAAATACACCTAACCGAGCTCTATCCAAAGTGGTACAAGCTCCAATACGCGTGTACATGATGAATTGAAGGTTGATTCGAATGGGTTTTGAGGTATTTGGGTGAAGTTTTGAAAGAGAGCAAGAGAGTGAGACAAAGGGAGGGGGGTAAATCTCTCACACTCCCCCTTGTATACATACACATTTACACTAACACCCATATTTTCCAAATCCTTGCACATTAACCCACAAACATATTTTCCACATTATACTATCATTTATCCTTCATAAAACATTCTCTGTGTTCGGGAAGCAACTTTGAGATTTTATCTCAGAAAGTTGTTTTGCAATGCTAAATTGAGTGTGGGGGCCAGAAGATGCAGTGTGGGGGCCAGAAGAGCTTTGAAAAGTCCGGCAAGGACGGTAGTCACTGTTGTACAACAGCATGGATCCACCACTGCACATTGGATTTATAGTTTTATGCCTTGTTCACTTCGCCATTCAAAAAGAATTTTTCAAAAAATTCCCTCTAAATTTCCCCTACTTTCCACCTTTCTCTCTCTATCTTTCTCCATTCATTACCCCTACTATTTTTCAAAAACGCTTTTCAAATCCCAATCCAAACAAAGCATTAAAATCTCAGGAATTGGGATGTTTTTTAGGGCCCGTTTGGATGCGGGGAAAAAATTGACGGTATTAGTTAATAAGGGGGATAAGATAGTATAGGGTATTAGTTAATAAGGGATAGCCCACATTGATGTGATGTTTATGGAGATGGATTAAATAGTAGGTTGTTTGGATGAGATATTAGAGGATAGGGATTAAATAATACTTAGTATGGATGGAGGATTAATATGGGGTATAAGGAATGGAGGATGATATAAAAAGCTGTCAAATGACCCTTTTACCCTTGTGTAGTCTCTAAATTAATTATGTATTACGTTTTATATGTAATTGCAAATTTAATTATTATTTCACAATTTAAGCTGTAATATTTATTTCTACTAACAAATTAAGTATTATTATTAAATAATTTTTTTAATAAAATTTAGTTTTAAAAAAAAATTAAGTGTTCCAAATTTCAATCCGTTTGAATTCGTGGAAAGATTTTAATTTTCTGCTCATTTTATTCTAAATGGTCATAATTAAATTTTGACTCTAGGGCTTTTATTGATTAGCCCTAAGAAAGTCGTAGAATCAAATATCTCTTAGGGCTAATTAACGAGAGTCATAGAGTCAATTTAATTATGACCATTTAGAATAAAATGATCAGAAAACCAAAATCTTTCTACCCATTCAAACGAATTGAAATTTGGAACACTTAATTTTTTAACTATATTTTTTAATATATAAACTGTTTAAAGAGGTTAAAAAATTAAGTGTTCCAAATTTCAATCCGTTTGAATAGGTAGAAAGATTTTAGTTTTATGATCATTTTATTCTAAATTGTCATAATTAAATTTTGACACTAGGGCTCTTGTTGATTAGCTCTAAGAAAGTCGTAGAATCAAATATATCTTACGGCTAATCAACGAGAGCCATAGAGTCAAAATTTAATTATGACCATTTAGAATAAAATGATCAGAAAACCAAAATCTTTCTACCCGTTCAAAAGAATTGTAATTTGGAACACTTAATTTTTTAACCATATTTTTTAATGTATAAACTGTCTAAAGAGGTTAAAAAATTAAGTGTTCCAAATTTCAATCCGTTTGAATGGGTAGAAAGATTTTAGCTTTATGATCATTTTATTCTAAATTGTCATAATTAAATTTTGACACTAGGGCTCTTGTTGATTAGCCCTAAGAAAGTCGTAGAATCAAATATATCTTAGGGCTAATCAACGAGAGCCATAGAGTCAAAATTTAATTATGACCATTTAGAATAAAATGATCAGAAAACCAAAATCTTTCTACCCGTTCAAAAGAATTGAAATTTGGAACACTTAATTTTTTAACCATATTTTTTAATATATGAACTATCTAAAGAGGTTAAAAAATTAAGTGTTCCAAATTTCAATCCGTTTGAACGGGTTGAATGGTGGATGGGAAAGGGGGATAACAAGGGATATTTTCGTCCACAAAACATCCCTCCAGAGCCGGATTATTTTTAGGCACCCCAAGAGGAGCCCAAAAATTATACTGGCCAATCCTTATAATTGGGGAAAACGAAAAGGGGGTAAAAAATAATAGGGGAAGAAATTGAGTTGCCAAACGGGGGCAAAACAGGTGGGTCCCTCCCATATACCCTTTCTAATTTTCCCCCTCCTCTTTTCCCTTCATCCAAGCAGGGCCTTAGTTTTATTCACTGGATTTCCCCAAATTTTTCAATGCTGAATTGGGATGCTTTTCAACGTTTAAACAAACTGTTTTGAGGTATTCACTGGATTTCCCCAGATTTTTCCAGGTTTTCACCTGTTACTCATAAACGTTGAAAATAATCTAAGTCTAATAAAAATTGCCATTAAAAAATTCAATTTCAAAAAATGGATTCCATTGAAAAAAATGCAATCTCAATTTCAAGCTTGCCTTCCCACTTTCTACTCTAGTAGAACAGACATATGTGAAAAGGGAAAAATAAGTTTGTTCAGAATAGACATTTTTTAATCCCGCAATTTGATTCTTGAGAGAGGTAGAAAAGTCGCACTATTGGTACCGGCGGGGGTAAGGTGCTTGATTGAAACACCACATTTTCGTATGCCCAACGAGGCTCCAATAGAAGTGAAAATTGAAATTGATACTTTGTAACAATAATTTGGATCCCAATAGTAGAACGTGTCTTAAATTCCATAAGCGTACATCTAAATACATCAACCATTAATAAGTAAAGTTCCAACAGACAACCACAATGAAACAAAGTACATAACAATCCACATTTGGCCAAGTATCAAAATAGGTAAAAGATAACAGTAGCAACAACGACAATGAAACAGAACGTCATAGCAAGAATAAGCCACAGCGGAAAGGAAACTCTGCCCGGAGGAGTGTATTCCGATGACGACCCAGCCGCATCATGTAAGGACGGGAGAACAGGAGGTGGGATGATCTGCTCTACTTGGCCGGTGTAAGCCAACCAAGCATTGTATGCCTCATCCCATGAGGCAAATTTGTTATGCACAACACCTGGGAACCGAATAACCTAATCACTACAAGCTACCCAAGAATCGTAGATGCCTGGATTCCTCCCCACGAACACAACATAGAATTTTTTCCCTCTCATGCCTATATCATTACGACGATAAATATGAATATGAGTACAGTGTGTCAACGAAAGTGCACTAGATTTGCATACAACTTCGGAAAACAAACCCCTGCACCAGTGTAGCTTAAAAGGTTTCATTGTTCAAGTTCCACAACTGCAATAGCTTAATAGATTTCCCAAATACACAATAAAACAAACCAACATAGATTTAGTTTTGGTAATCGTTCCAACATAAACACAAATATAACACAGTTTTCCAACCATAGTACACTAAAAAACCAGCAGATTCACCATGAATCTAATCACCTCACAAAAATTGGGAATAAAATTGTCTCATAGTAAAACTAGTTTAATTAAGATCAATCATGATAAGACTCCCACATCCATTGAGCCAATTCAATCCGCCTTTGAGCCATCAATTGTGTGTTATGTGGCGACATGTTAAAGGGCTCAACCGGACCCACATTTGCCGCATTCCCTTCCTCGTTCTCTCCACCCTCCCATTGTCCGCCATCCTCAAAGTCATCAAAAAATTCATCCCACCCCCTGTTCATTATTATCCAATTGTGAATAACACAACATGCTATTACAATTCCAGGTTGACGGGCTTCATCATAACTCGGCATGTGCTTAAGGATGGGGAACCTTGCTTTCAGGACTCCAAAGCATCGCTCTATCACATTCCTCAACGACGAATGCTTGTAATTGAACAACTCCATGGGCGTGTGGAACTCCGTATTATGCCCATTAAATTCGTCTCTGTGATAACGTCTTCCTCGATAAGGAGCTAAATACCCCGACATGTTTGTATATCCAGCATCCACCAAATAGTACTTATCTAAAATGGTACAGGTTAGATTTAATGGGGTGCGATATTGATTGATTACAATTGAAAAGCTAATTACTGTTACGTACTGAGTGGGGGATGCGGAAAGTTATAGCCCGAGGTCGTTACTGCTGATTGGAATACACGTCCATCATGAGCACTTCCTTCCCAACCAGGCAACACAAAAGTGAACTTCATATCGAAAGAACAAGCAGCCATAACATTCTGTGTGATTGTGGACTTCCTCCATCGATACGCAACTTGTCTTTGACGGGGTACCCAAGCTTCTATGTGGGTTCCATCTATAGCTCTAACACAATCCTTGACAAAATTCCAAATACAAAATAAGGCCTAATTTTGTCACGGGAATTATCTAGCGAAGGAAGTAATTGAAGTCTATTTGTTTAACTAACCTGGAACCACGGGTAATATCTACCGTCATTTAATATTTCAGGCGGCGTGACATCAAGGTTAGGTGGTTGAATGATGTGTGGTGCCAAGTTGCAAAGAGCACGACGCATCCACTTGAAGTGGTCGCTAATGGTCGACGTGGATCGTTGGAACCGATCAACAGCCACTCGATGGCGTTGGGAATGGCCACATATGTATAAGAAAATAGCCAACGACTCCTCTAGGCAAACACGTTTATGATCTCATTGTAGTTGGCCTCTAGCAACAAGTTCAGCCACCAACCCTCTAAACGTATAAGCATCGACACGGAGAACGTCTTTTATGGTTTGAGAGTGTCTTTCCAACAAAAAATTTGTGTACGCTTGACCGGTTAATTCACAAGTCCGTTGTGGCATTTTTTCTTTTTCTTCCTCCATAAAGTCCAAAAATTCTAGATCAAGTAAGTCGTCGTCATCAATACTAACAGCTTTATCCTCATTATGTCATGGATGAGTGCTGGATGACATGGGTGTAGGCTGGATGTGTACAACAGTTAGATAAATGCAATTCAACTACTTATCAATGAACCTCAAACATTTTGTTTGTGTCTTTTGTGGCACAAAGAAACGTAAATCATATTGTATAATGTGACTTTCTGTTATAGGTTATTTTCCCTGCAACTTTAGTACAATCAAGCAGTTATGGGTTATTTTCCCCACCTTGCAATCAACATTTTCAGTACAAATGGACCGTTTCACTGTTATAAGTTCTCACTTCAGCATAACACATGGGGAATGCAGACCAGTTGTATCAAAAGATAAGTCGCACACACACCGGGCATCCATGCTATGCAAAACAGAAAATTCAAAAGAAAAAATTGGATCAAATAATGCTCTTCTGTAAATGTTTATTGGCTCTATGAATGTTTCTAGAATAGATCACCAGTAATCGTCCCTTCTTCCCATCGATGAAAAACTTTGACAATCATACACCTAAAACTTCATATCTTAAACTTCATATCCTAACCTTAATATCCGCCTGTTATAATGAATTCGAGAAATGGAGATTGGAGATTTTCGGTTCTGTGAGGAAATGACAGAGATCTCTGTTCTGCAGACTTCTCGTGTCCAAACCCTCATACTTGATACTACCTACGGTGACCCCTAGGTAAATTTATGACAATAGTTTACTAAAGAGTTGATTCCCATTTTTGCGTGTGAAGTAGCTTATTTGCTGCTCATTGAACATGGAGGTGTCCTTGGATAAAACTTGTTTCAAAGTCCATCTACCACCATTCAAACCTCATTTCGTTTTTTTGTTTTTGTGCTGAGTAGCCCAAACCTTACTTGGAGAGATGACATTGTAGCATAAACTAGTAGCTGTTTCTCCAGTGACTTAAGTTTTCCAAGTATCGCAGATCTAAATGCTATGAGCTTTTTCTGGGATGTGACCACTATCCATAGAAATCTGTTTGGGGCTGACATTACAAAATTTTCTTGACTATTGAGTTGTGCTCAGTTAATGGCAATTTTACAATTGACTGAGACTTCGGGTTTTATAGTGAACATGTTCTCTACTGAGGTATGGGTTTTGGCCTTTTCGGTGGGGTACCAAATTAAGGTGGATAGTCTTAATAGTTCATGCGCTAAGGAACTTGTACAATAAACTATGGCATACTCTATTCTGATCCATACATATCTCAAATTTGAGACCTGCTAATATGAGAGTTTATGTTCAGCCTAGTTCGTATTTGCCACAGCATGAGTAATTCAACTAATGGGCAGCCATTTGTTTCCCCTTTATAGTTTCATTATTTATGCTTCCTATCCTTTCCATTATGTTAATTTCAATCAATTGTCCAAAAAATTTAGGTAGTTGAAACTTCAAAGAACGAAATGACTTTTTATAGGTACTCTGCTCTTTGTACAGAAAACAAAACTTTTTATTTTGAAGTAACAGGAAAGAAAATGCATATGAAGCATATGAAGCACCTCTAAAAGGTGCCTTTACCAGAAAGGAGTGATGAGATTCGACCTGCCACGTGCATTCCAAATGTGTCAACTACTTATCAAAGAACTTTAAGCTACTACACAGGCAAACGGAGTTTGAAGTAGCAGGAAACACACAACATATGAAGCACGCACCATATGATCATGACTCAACATGAAATTAGAAGTTCATCATAAAAAACAATGGCCACTAATGGCCTTCTTACACAACCACCTAATTGTCTAGCCTTCCTAATTGGTCAATCCAGCTGTGAGACCCAACCAATCCTGTTATGCGGCTGGTGATTCATGAACCCTTCCCTCCAAGAATGTCCTTCAGGACCCATCATAAGGGCATATGCCTTCCAGTATTGTGTATCTCCAACAATCCCCTGAATGTCATCCAGGGCAGCAATGGTTTCTTTTATGGTAAATTGTGGGATTACAGATTGTTGACGGTTGATAGTTAAAGCCTCGTAGTACCCTGCCTTTCTTTCATTAGCAAGTGCCATGCTCTCATATGCATGTAGTTGCCCACCCCTAACTTGTTTCATAACACTCCCACCACTCTCGTCAGATTTTCGATTTCGCGAGTCAGTATCCATGCTATCGCCCCCCCGAATGGACTTTGGCGGGCCAAACATGGCTCGCTCTTCATCGGAAGTGGCTGCACCACGGGTACAGGGTTGTGCAAAGGCACCTGTCGCCATAGAGTTGTGGAGAAGCTCATCCAACAACTCAAAATGGTCAATGCCTTTATTGCGAAGTTTCTCATACTTACTGTTGGCCTACATGGAATATAGGTAATGGGAAATGTTTGTTAGTATATTCGGGCAAAAGGGGATTTATCTAATATTAGTAACCATTAAATAAAATACTTAGGTTTTTGATACCTTAATTATTTCATCCCATACTCCATCAAGAGCTGTGACAGTTTGAAGCTCTGCATCCCAACCCAATCTGGTATGAACTTTTTTTAACTGACAGAATAACCTGTAAGGTGATTTGAGGCGTTCAAACTTTTGTTGCATTTTGGTGATGCTATACCCGACCCGAGGAACCTGGCGTGTGAATTCTTTGTGGATAGAAGTCCATTGGTGTTGATTGAATGTTTTTGTCTTACGTGTGTTCACACTTTGTTCTTTGCTTGATTCGTCAAGGAGTATTTTGAGAAATATCTCCTCATTGGCATAACTCCACATGTCTACATCAATTTTTGTGCGGTCCATGGTGGCCTAACAGGTGGGACAAATGATTTGCAATGTAAACAACTACAAAACATATATGATGGGAAGAAAATATGCTACCTAGGGCCATACACACAGAGGACAGAGATTTGTAAATTCTTTACCAATTGAACGTTCTTCTCGCCGATACAAGAGTTGGCTGAATAAGTAGGAGAAGGGGAACTTCGCTTCCTCTTCAATGGTTGCCTCCCAGGTGGTTTACCTTCAGAGGGCTTGTCCCCTAAAATGAACACCAACATTAATAAGAAAAATTTACAACAAAGTTAATAAGAAAAATTAGTACTGCCAAAAAAAAAAAAAAGCCTATAGAAGTAATTTCTGGTGTACTAACAGCCAAAAGGATTTTTGAAACCCCAAGATTATGCATTTGGGTGAAGGCCGTAGGAGATCTTTCACATGATTTTCGGACTTTACAAAAAAACATTCGGATGCAAACCGCTTGGAAAACAGCCTATTGAAAAATTTCTGGTGTAAAATTTCCGATGTAAACCGATTGAAAACTTTTTAGTTAATCGCACATTCCATTGGAGTTCCATTTACTTTAGCTCTGTAGGAGTATCGACAATACTACAGAAAAGTGTTTTGAGGAGCAGGGGATCTACAGGGAAGAAAGTGGGAGTAAGGAAAGATGAATTTCTGCCAAATGAATTTGGGACTTTACAAAAAAAAAACTAGCTCGTGTAAACCGATTGGAAAACAGTCGATTGAAGAATGTGCGATTGGAAAAAAGCCTATTGAAGAATTTTCTGCTGTAAAATAGCTCGTGTATTTACCTCTAGAAAAATTCAGAAAATAGCTCGTGTAAACCGATTCAGAATAGCTCTCGTATTTTAGACGAGCTATTCAAAAATTTCTGATTCAGAAAATAGCCGATTGAAAACAGTCAAAAAATTCTTCAATCTATGCTGTAAACCGATTGACAATTTTCTACCGTAAACCGATTCAAAAATTTCTGATTTTGGGACAAAAATAGCCGATTGGAAACCCGAACCTAGGGTTATCGACCCAGTCGAAACAACCAAAATTGGAAAAACCGTTCGATTTTCTGGTGTATTTACCTCTAGATCTTCGAATCTTTGTTGACCGGAGAAGCCATTTGCCACATCTCAAGGAGGAATTCGTCGGGTCTTCCGTGGTGGCTGGATTTGGTGTTGGTTTCGGCTCCCCTTGGAATGCAGTCCACCTCCTCATTTATACAACCAAACCCTTCAAATGAGGTCTTCCAGCTGGTTTGAGAAGATGTTTGAGAAGATGGGTCTTCAATTTTACAGCTACAGATTTGCAGCTTTGAGACCTGGGAAGAGGCCTACGTGTGAGATTCGTTCTCTGCGCCAGATTCGTTCTCTATAGACTTATGAAAATAGGCTTGTGGAGGTTGGGGTGAATTAACGTTGGCTGGGTTGCGAAGAGAGAGAGAGAGAGAGAGAGAGAGAGAGAGGAACGGCACAGAGGGCAGAGATTCTTCTCTGTATCCCAGCTAGAAAGGAGAAGTTAACTCCGGAGATGACTTTGCAGAGAGAGAGATGAGTGGTTGGGAGTAATAAGTTGTACCGTCCTTTTTTTTTTCTTTTTTTCTCTTTTTTTTTTTCCTTTTCTGGCAACAGTCTTAGTCAGAGGGGTTCCTTTTTTCTTTTTTGGCTACTTATTTTCAGGGGTCCCACTCATTTTCAAAATAACTCATCCAATCACACATTTTTACATTTTAACTCAAAATTTTCAACTCAAAAACGTGAACCAAACAGAGTGATTAACATTCTATAAAAGAAATTTACAGGTCTCTACATGGAGTATTGGGTCTTGTCTCACATTGGTTAACTTAGTTTTGTATTGAGTTCTCCCTTAATATAAATAAGATATCATTGTGTTAGGGTTAATTAACACCCTAAACACTTTTCTATTATATCTAACATGGTATCAGAGCGTGATCCTAACCTTATTATCTCTAACATGGTATTAGAGCGTGATTCTAACCTTAACCTTAGCCTGCCACCATAACTATCATCCACCACTCATCGCTGCCCACCACCCATCACTGTTCACCATCCATTATCAGCCGTTCCTAATACCTGTAGGTTGTAGTAGTCATCACAGAGTCGAAACCCTTGCATACCATCGTCCTCCATCCACCATCACAGTCGAAACCTCCACCCTAGCACCTCTACCGTCACAGTCGAAACCCTAGGCCATCCTCGCATCCACCCCTCATCGTCACCCTCTATCCCACACTGACCACTCGCTGACCATCGCCGGCCTCTGGTGACCTTCCTCCAGGCAATATTGACCTCCGGTGACCCTTGTCTACCTCTGAGTTTACTGGATCTTCTCCGAAATTCACTAGGTCTTCTCCTGGTGAACTTGAAATCCATTGGGTCTTCCCCTGGTGTACTCGAAATCCACTGGTGCACTGTTTGTAGCCGTTCTACTAATCTCGAGGTCTCTCCATGGTTTTCCAGTTCGTATGGCTTCTTACTCACTCTAGTTATTACTATCTCCGTCCCAATTTACTCGTCTCAGTTCTATTTTAACTGGATAAAAAAACTAGTTATATCTTTAAGCAACAAATTGGTCTAAAGTCCAAAAGAAGAGGTCTCAAAGCAGATTTAGTCCAGCTTAAGTTTCAGTGATGTGTAAAATCCATTAATGAAAATATTTTGAAGTTTACGGTCCGCGAAAAGACCAAATTGCCTTTAATGAGACAAGGGCTTTGTTTGGCTAACACAAAAAAATGTCTTTTCATTTAAATTGACTTTAATGAGACAAGGGTCTTGTTTGGCTAACACAAAAATGTCTTTATTTTTATTTTTTTTATTTTGACCATTGACCGGCGTTGACCGACGTTGACTGGTGTATCTGTTTACTTTTGGTATATCTGTTGGCTTTTTTTTTTAATTTTTTTGACCGTTGACCGGCGTTGACCAGTGTATCTGTTCATTTTTTGTGTATCTATTGATTTTTTTTATTTTTCTGACTGTTGACCGGCGTTGACGTTGACCGGTATATCTGTTCATTTTTGGTATATCTGTTGTTGATATATTTGTATTTTTAAGTGGAGGTTGTGGTGGTGGTGGTGGTGGTGGTGGTGGAGGTTGTGGATCTATTTTGGTATATCTAATGTTGTTATATCTCTATTTGTTTTGGTGTATCTGTATCGGTATCTGTTTTGTGTTATGTTGGTGTATGTATTTTGGTATATTTATTTCTATTTTGGTACATCTGCTATTGATACAACTGTATCTGTTTTGTGTTGGTGTATCTATTTTTTTTTTATCCGCGTGTTTGTGTATTTGTTGCGGTATATCTATTATATTTGTTTTGGTATATCTGTACCTGTTTTGTTTTAAGAAAAAAAGACTTTGTTGTGACAGTGGCGGTGGTTGTGGAGTGGTGGTGGTAGACATGGTCGTGGTGGCATGGTGGTGATGGAGTGGTGGTAGAGGTGTTGGTGAAAGTGGAGGTTGTGGTGGCATGGTGGTGAAAATGGTGGTTGAGTGGTGGTGGTGGAGGTGGATGTGGTGGTGATGGAGTTGTGGTAGAAGTGGTGGTGGAAGTGGAGATTGTGGTGGCATGGTGGCGGTGGTGGTGGCGTCATGGTGGTGGTGGTGGAAGTGGTGGAGGTGGTGGCGGCGTGGTGGTAAAGGTGGTGGTGGAAATGGAGTGTTTGGTGGCATGGTGGTGGTGGTGGAAGTGGTGGCATGGTGGTAATGGAGTGGTGGTGGAAGCGAAGGTTGTGGCGGCATGGTGACGTTGGTGGTGGCGTCGTGGTGGTGGTGGTAGAAGTGGTGGTTGGGTGGTAGAGGTAAAAATAAAAAATCAACAGATACAACAAAAATGAACAGATACACCAGTTGATGCCGGTCAACGCTAGTCAACGGTCAAAATAAAAAGAAAATTAAAATTTCAACAGATACACAAAAAATGAACAGATACGTTTGAGGGTATTTTTGAGAGATTGAGTGCCAATTGTCTTGGAGACTACAAGGAAAAAAGTAAATGAACTAATTGTGGCATAAACCGCTATACTATGTCCTCTTACTCAATTTACCCATCTTTAAATTGGTAATGAATTTTATATCCAATATGGATCTTGTTTGATAGATATCGATTTGTTCTATAATACAATGTTTTCAAAATCACCTAAAACATTATCAATTACAAGATATAATCAATTGAAAAATGGCACGAACTCCCAAAAGTGACAATTAAATTGGGACGGAGGGAGTATATTGCAAGACCTATTATTATCTCTATTGTTGTTTGTTCGAGGTTTGATATTTTGGTTGGTTGATTGGTCGTTGCTAGTTTATGTTGCCTCAATATTAACTATTGCGTTTAGTAAGCTCTTGTTGGTTGATTTTTTGTTGGTTCCGTTGATTGGTATTGATTCATTGCAATGGATGAGAGTGATAAGCCTGTGTTTGCTTCTAGTTCTACAGTTGTTGGTAGTTCTGCTCGTTCTTCTTGGTTTCGAGAGAGGCTGTCTATTATTTCCACACCTTTGAATGGTAAAAATTATGCAATTTGGGCTAAAACAGTTGAGGTTTATTATCTGGGCCAAACACAATATCATTATTTGATTGATGACCCCCTGCAAAGACTAGCTCTACACATCAGGCTTGGGAATTTGAGGATGCTTGGATTCGGTCTGAGTTGTGGAATAGTATGGAAAAACATATTGCTAGCACTTTAGTTTTCTTATCTACTGCAAAAAAGGTATGGACACAAGCTCAGGAGATGTATTTTGGTGTTAACAATCTCCGTCGGACATATGATCTTCATTAGTCCTCTTTTTCTATATCCTAGGGTGATTTATCTTTGGAGGCTTATTATGCCAAATTCCCCGGTATTTGTGAGGAGCTCAATATTTGTGAGCCTATTTCCTCTAACATTCAGGTTATGCGACGCCAGCATAAGCGTATATAGGTTGCTCGATTTATATCTGGTGCATCATCCACCTATAATTCTGTTAGTCATTAGCTCTTGGGGTCTCGAGATTTACCTTATCTCAGTGAGGTATTTAGTCGCCTTCGTCAGTCTTCTGTATCTCTGTGTTTGCGCCTACCCCATCTCTTGATCGTTCAACATTAGCTTCTGCCGTTTCTAGTAGTTTTGGCTCTTCCTTCAGCCGTGGCCGTGGTTCTGGGTTTAGTGGTCGTGATTTTGGATTTGGTGGTCGTGGTGTTAGTGGTCTTGACTCTGGTTTTCGTGCTCATGGGGGTTGCACGTTAGGGGGAGATGTCCGTGGTCGCAGCTGAAATTCCAAGTTTTGTACTCATTGTTGGGGAACAAACTGACCACCCTAGCGCACCCTTGTGCTCTCTAAGCACAGCAAGAAGTTGATCTCGTGCTCAGCAGAGTGGTCGGAAGCAATGATCATGGGTAAGGGTGTCATCTGAATTGAGAAAGACATTTGAGGGAAGCTGAGAGAGGCTTCAACTCAAGATTTAGTGGAGCTTCTGCGGACAACAGAGTCTGAATGCTAGACAATGAAGGTAACGGCTCAAAAGAAGTTCACCATGTAGATTGGTTCGCCAAAGGTGCGAGTTCAGGCAAAGAGTTGATCTTGACCATGAACTGATCAATATCAAACTCCTCGAAACCAAAGTGGGCTCTCAAGACAGGCTTCTAGAGGTTCCTCGGCCAGAATGCAGGGCAGTGCCTCCTCCCCCAACTCCTAATTGACATCAATTGCTAAGTAGTCTTCCTCCACGTGGATGTTGGGAGGCCTGGCTCATATTTTAGCTCAATTTCTTATTGCTGAAGGATACCTTCATGACCTTACTCACAACAATTTGGGCATTGTACGTGGCTAAAAAAGGATGACCCAAGACGATGGGCATTTGATATTTAAGGTTTGCATGGTAGGTTGATTCCGTGTCAAGGACAATGAAGTCACCAGGGTAGTAATAATTGTTCACTTGATAAGGGAATCCTCTAACATACCACGTCGGCCAACTAAAGAGTGACCGAAGTGGGCTTCAACTCACCAAGCCCTAGCTCCTTGCAAACTGAATAAGGGAGAAGATTGACCCTCGCTCCTAAATCTAAAAGTGACCTACAAATGAAATGATTGCCAATGACATAAGAAATTGTTGGGCCACCCTGATCGGGAAGCTTGGGGGTAGTGTTTGATTGAAGAACGGAGCTCACTTGGTGAGGAATTAGAATTGGCTCTAAAAACTTTGCTCGTGCTTCCCGCTTGTGTGAGCACAAGTCCTTGAGGAACTTGGCATAAGAAGGAATTTGCTGAATAACATTGAGTCACAGAAGATTGATCTTGACTTGCATGAACATCTCCATGATGCCATTGATAGGAGTGCCCTTCTTTTGGAAGGATGAGGGTACTTCAAGACAAGTCCGAACAGTGCCTTGGGGACGTAATAGGGGACCTCAGGTGGCCTCAGAGCTGATGTGGATTGTGGACAATGGTTTGTGCTCTTGCCTCTTTTTTGTTTTTTCAACCTTAGACCCCTTGAGGTGTGAGGGAGACTCTTTTGCCTTGGATTTTACCTCTTTATGTCTTGTTTCTAATCCCTCTCATTCCTAAGGGTAATGACTACTTTTTTTTGAGCTTGCGAATTCCTAATTTGATGCATCCCTTAGGGTTGACCACTGGCTGACTTGGTAACCTACCTTCCTCTCTCTATTGTTAAGAGCGTATATTGGCAATGCATTGAGAGTGAGGCAAGCACTTGTGAGTCAGCTTTGAGTTCAGCCATGGCTTTCAACATCCGTTCCTTGAAAGATGGTGTCCTTTGGGAGGATGGAGGAGGATGTTGATATATCTGTTGTGGAGGGGCTGGATGATAGGCCTGAGAATTGGAAGTAGTGGGAAAAGTTGGCCTCAAAGGTTGGGTAAAACTTAAAAGGTTGCCCTGGACCTGGCTGTCGAGAAATTGGGATAGTTCCTGCATCTGGGAATGTTTGTATTTTAATAAGGGTCATTCCTGGTCGAGAAAACCCATCGGACGCGTTCACGCGCTCTTGCATGAATTTAAGAGATTGAGATGCCAGGAGGTACTCACTCACGTAATTGCTTGGATTAGAACACAACTGGCACACCTCCTTGACAACAGGAGGTTGAGGGAATACGAAGGAACTTGCCCTAAAGATAAGACAATATCAAGCTTACGGGACAAGTCATCTACCTTAGCAGAGAGAGAGAGCTTGATTCGCCAACCTCATAAAGGCCACCTGATTTGGACAGGGTAGATGTGTTCCCACCACTGTACGTTGAGGCATAGTGTTGGGAATTTTCACTCAAAGAGATCCCACCCCTCATCCTCGGTTTTTATCATAAAAGTACCCCCCCACGAAGCATCAACCAGCTGACGGAACCGTAGATTAAATCCGTCATAGGAACTTTGCATCACTACCACTTCGGAACTGAGGCTACCACGGTGTATGCTTCTTGTTTACCATAACATTGTCTTCATTCTTGTTGTCAGCAGCACATTTACGAACTTAAAAGAATTGTTTCCTTGGCAAATTGTTTGTGACAAACTTTTTGAAAATATTGTTTTGTTACAGCTGGAACTTAGCACTGTACGATCCAAAGGACTCCCTCACTGGAAAATTGGGTTCTTGAGATTAATGGAGGTCCAGTTGCATTAGTATCCGACTGTAGTGCTAATGTGTCCTGTTTGTATATTGAGCTATGTGGGCATGGAAGCTTTAGTCTTGGGTACTTTGTGAAGGACAATGTCCGACACGATTGAGTGTCTGGAGATCTCTAAACTAAATCAGCAAATTGAAATGTCATCTTTGGGTACGTTAATGTCCCAGTGAGTGTACTCTGCTGCAACAGACATGTCATGTTCATAATACTTTATCTTTCTTGCTATATAAAAATGTGGATACTTATTTTGATACAGCACCTAATATTTGATAACTTTGCTGATCAACTTGGAAATCATGATTCCAGTATTTACGCTCTCTTGAGGAATCTGGGCATCATACTTGACATTCTAAATTACACATAGCATGACTAGAGTCACAACTATTCAAGCATATCACGTGAAATCTGAGTATCTGAGTATCCTGTATACGATCAACTCCTTTTCTCTTCGTAACATTTCAATTAGGTTCTTGTTTTCTACCACATGTATTTCTCGAATTTGGTGGCAAGGGTTATACGTAAACATTTCTTATGGTGTCAATGTGTTGTTCGGTTGTTCTGCTAGCAGTAATGTATTTAAAGTTTAACCATCTTAATCGCACTCTGAAAGTTGGAGGTTTTGTAACTGTAATTGCAAGTTGTGCTGGTTACTTAGGAAGGATGCTCGGCAGACCTCAATTAGGTCTAAGTCTTGGGAAGGAATGTGATGAGTACCTATCTGGTCTGTTTTCCACAATGTTCGTTTTAATATTTTATAAGATGTTGGATATGCTTTGGCTGGTATATGTAGGTTTGAGGAAAATGTTGAATCTAAGTGCGAATTGGTCATGGCGGGAGGTGTCTTTATATCCATAGAGTTTGATTATCATCGGTACAATTAGCTGTGTTGCGGATGCTTTATTTGGAAATAGTTCTAGGTTCGTTCAAAGTATATATGAACGAGGGAATTTACGCTGACACCTCTCCACTAATTTGGAGTAACCGCAAGCTAAATTTTTAGCTTGACTTTTTGTTGGCTAAGTGGTGGATTACACAAGGGTGCGACATCCACCGATAGTACGAGCATGCTGTAGATAACAACTCTTTGTATTGTACGGTAATTACTTGATAGTTTTCTTTGAAGCTTTTAAGGAATTGTGTTAATGTGACCATAACCTGAGCATGATAATACTAGATTCTAGTAGCCTATGTTTGGGAATATGACTTCTTCTTAAGCCCCGCTTCCCCTTCCTCCCCGAACATGTAAAAGTCGGAGTAGAGTAGAAACTTATCATCTCCTTAATAGAGAAAATTTCGAAGTTCTCACACCTGCAGATGCCATCTCTTCACGATATAGACTTTGGGCTTGAGGGGGATGGTGGGCATGATGAGTCTTAGCTTTAAAAAGCTAGTTTATCGCGGAAAAAAAGTTTTGAGTAACAACAATGGGGGGGGGGGGGGGGGGTGGGGTGGGGTTTTAGAGGGCCTATTTTATTGGTCGAAAAACAATGTTTGGGCCTTCTTCTTTTTTTTTCCCGGATAATGTTTGGGCCTTCAGGTAGCTCGCATAATCGGAAATCAATTTCTGGATTTCAATCTTTCCTGACCCATTTACCCCACTAACCAATTATGTTACGACCCCTGAACAGATGCAATTTTATTTTTCAGGGTGAATGTGTTTGGAAATTATTTAAGATAATATCCAATCAACATGGTTTTTGGTATGATTCCTGTTTGATATGATTCCAGTTTGATATGATTTTGGAACACATTTATTTTCAAATAATTGATGGAAACACTCATGCATACGCGTATGAGATATGAGATAAAACTATGTTGACTCCAGGCCCATAGATAAGAATTCTTCCCCAGCATCGGAAATACCATACAACATTGCAGTAAACTTTTCTGGAAAAGAAACGGTTTCATGTAAAAGGCAACAGTTGCTTGGGCTACAAGAAATGATGGCTAAATCAGGACAACATGAGAAAGGTAGATGTAATCTATTGTCATCGTTGACTATAACCATGAATAACACTGTGATTTTGTAGACCGGTGTCGAAAAGAAAATTGAAATTACGTCCTTTGTTCTTGTCCTGATGATGCCAAATAGCAAATTCGAAGTTGACTATAACCATGAGAATAACACTGTGATTTTGTAGACCTGTGAAAATTGAAATTATATCCTTTGTTCTTGTCCCGATGATGCAGAGTAGCAAATTCGAAGTTACTGTGGTGGGCCTCCGGAGCTGTTGGCAATTGGTTTTGAGTTGAATGCTTTAAGAATAACCAGGTATGAATGAGTGCCTCGTTCCCACTTAATGTGGCGGACTAGTCCACTCCCTTGTGGTCTTCTGACTTGTAGTTCGTCCAATTTAACTCGCTGCGGATTGATTTTTGTCCTCTTCTTTGCTTTTAAAAGGTTCTTGTAGATAGCTCCTTTACTATGCTCATGTGAGCTTTTCTGTATGTTTCCAATTTGTGTATATGCTTCTGTAAATTATCCATGCAACGCTCTGCAACAGTCCAATTTTCTTGCGGATGGTTGTGGCGCTGACGCTTTGCCCTTGGAGTGACAATTAAGCTGCTTATCTCAACAAGGGCCCGCAACCGCTTCTGTCTGCATCTCATATTCATTGCCATTGTTGCAACTTGCGACACCTTCCTTGGGTATAGGTGCTACCAATTGATTCTTGCTTGGAAGAAAGTTTTCACCATAGAAGATATGATATTGTTTCACCTTCACTTACTTTTATTTCCACAGTTGCACCGTCTTCGAAAATTCAATTTATGTTGAAGTTCTATTGGTGAAATTCGTATTTACGGCTTGGAGAGAGACCTTTCATGTTTGGTGGTCAAAATAACAAAATAAGAGAGAGAACTTTCTTCCTTTTTATTCCAAAGGGAAGACATGTCCTATGCCTCTATGGTGTCATGCTCCCTTGAGTCAATTTTTGTAGTTGCACATGTCAAGGAGTCCTAAAGAAACCCATACCTCGGAATTCCCCGTTTCTCAGTTGAAATAAGCTTTCCCTCCGCAGAGGTGATTAAAGCCAGGTTCAAAAGTAGATTCAAAGATCTACAACTTTGTTAGAAATACAAATTTCTCAATTTGGAATTTTACTAGGTCGAAACAGGATGGCAAGCTGAATAAAAAAATGGTGAGAATTTTACAAGTCGCTCAAGCGAGTTTGGATGCGCTCAAGAGAATTTTATCGCTCAAGCAAAGAGGGGCGACTGATCAGGAGAACCCTACTGGAAATATGTGGTTGGGCGACTTTGGTCGGACAACTTTAAATATGTGCAATTTTCCTTTTTATATGTTCTATTTTTATTTACGACTCTCGACCTGCAATTGTTAATTAGTTCAGATGTAATCACATACTTTGTTTGCCTAGAAAATTGACAATGAGTAAAACGACGTGACATGGAAATCAATAGATGATAAATAATATAGTCACTTATAGTTCGGATACATTTTATTCATAGGAGCATCAATCAACCAGTTGATTGATGATGTTACAAAAATGGGAAGTCAGGGCCAGTCATATTCTTTCTTCCATGATTTGTTATCATTACTGATATATATACCATCAGGCTTTACTAACCAATAGCATGAGAAGTCTCTAACCATTGCAGGTTTACACAGGCCACGTATGTGGCGGTTGTATACATCAACAGATGTTTCCTTGGTGTCCCATTTGAAGTGGCAGTGGAAGAGAGTTCTTGCGAAGAAATTGACTCCAAAATGCCAAAACCTTGCCTCCTTAAATTCGAGTGCGTGCGTTCCCAAATCATCGTCCCCAGATTCGCAATGCATCAGTAACGGTGCAGGAACGTTAGGGCATTCGCTGGTTATGGCCATTTGGACTTGTTTGCTAAAACTAGACGGGTGCACAGTCGAAATACAATAAAGAAAGAAAAATGTTATCATGATAAGAAACCGAAGCAAAATGCGACTCATTATGAGTACCATTTCAAGGAACAGATGCAATGTTGTTCTCAAGTTATTGCACCAATTGCCTCCATATATATAAGTCCTTTGTACAAAGCTAAAGGACTTTGGATGTAGGCAACAATCAATATAACAAATGTACCATAGATTTTGACAATCCATGAAGATTGGGTATTTATCTAAGGTCCCAATTGGCTAGTGAGAAGTGCCTTTTTTTTTTTGGTCAATGCTAGTGAGAAGTGCTAGTGCACAGACTTATGTACATAGATCCCGAGATAGATATGTCCGGAAGGACCTGGATCATTTGATGCATTTTGGCCCTTCATTATTTTGTCATGAGTATTGGATTGTTGCGATCACAAATGTATCTGCATTTGTGCATAAAATCTGCCTATTACTCAATGGGTGTGATCGTGTTCTCACTATTGTTTTAGAAGACAAAATAATAAAATAAAATTAGGGGACATGCTATAGTTCACACACCTATTTAGGAGTATATGGCATGTATCTTTTGAATGGTGCTAAATTCGTAGCAATTTTTTTAAACATAAATTCATAGTATTTGTGTAACAATTTATACGTTTATGTAGAAATTTATAAAATTTGCTAACAAACTCATAATATCACAACAAAACTTGTAACACATTTTCGGATTCGTTAGGGTTACAAGTTTATGTGCAAATATTTGAACTCTTATACAAAAACTATGAATTGAAAATTAATGCTATGACTTTTTATTAAAAATATTATGACTTTAAGGTGATTCAAGGGTGCATGTCGTACATTCTCAAATAAAAATAAGTAATGTAACATTTTCATAACCTGAATGAGATCGAGGCAATGGGCATAAGATTTCTCAGTAGCTTAGTTGGTAAAACAGCTACCATTTGAGATCCTATGAAGATTTTCTAAACCAAGTTTTTCCTTTTCTTTTTTTTTTTTTTCATTTTTCTATTTCGCTGTCCAATTTTGTTAAGACAAGAGGAAATGCTCATCAGTTTTCTTTTCTGACCCTAATGATATTCACACTTATCAACCCATAAAAGTAGAAGCTATTTAATTGATATCTAATCAAGTGCATGTATTGATGGATAATATAGTGTTATGTTTAGATTGGGCCTCAAATTGCAAAACAAAGTAAATTTGACAGATTTAAAATTACCTTCATGCCACTAACATATACTCCGTATAAACCTAATTGGGCCTCAATTAGATTGCAACATGGCAAAGATTGCACCATGTTGCCATGTTGCAATCTAATTGATTTGGAGGGGAAAAAATGTTTATACCGGTGTATATAATTTAATTTCTAAACGTAAGTCATGAAAATAAAAAGACAAAGGGAAAGTTGAGGAAGAAAATTGACAATTGTTTCCAATGGGCATGAGGCATCGGGCGAAGCATGTGAATTTTGTACTAGTTCATAGCGTGTATAGTTGTTGATACAGATTTAAGATTGTAGTTACAGATTTCGCCACAAATTATGTATTTTAGACTCTAATAGGAGTAGATAAATATGTTTACCGTAGTTGTGAAATTATGATTAAGCTGTAGTAAAAGCTGGTAGTACTATTTACTGGAAAAAGCGAAAAATAGCTTTTTAAGAAAAAATTTGAATAGAAAAAAAAAAAGAATTTATTAATCTTCAGAAATAAATTAAAGTTTAAAATCTGATTAAAAAAACTCTAAAGCTACTTGAACCCAGCTTTAAGATTTTCAAAATTTCATTCATTTTTTAGCTTTTCAAAATGTGTAGAATTCAAGAATTTGTTATCTCGAATTTTGATAAACACTTCAAATTGATTTTGAAAAGCTAGAATCCCAAATTTATCTAGAATTTAAATATTGTAAATTTGTAATGCTGTATCGCTTCTTTTGCCTTCAAACAATAATTCGAACCATCTGGGCCACTATGAACGTTTCTCCCGATAAATTGAATATTGAATGTGACCCTTGTCGGCCTTAGGCCCAAAGCAAACATGCCCACCATTCATCTTGTAGGGTTTTAGAGTAGCATATCTAAGCAAAACATCAGGTTGATCGAACATCGATAAATGTATTAAAAATTGAATTTTGATTTATAAAATTGATGGTTATGAACAGTTTTAACTTTAAAATTATTAACAGAATTTGACCGTTTGTTTTAAAAACAAAAATGCAAGTTTTGATATACTATCGATGTTTGATCAAGCTAATTTTTTGAATGAATATTACGTATGGGCCCTACAAGATGAACTGTTGAGATTACAACAGTAAACGCACGATAGAGTCCACAATGACGGTCGCGAAAACCTATACTTTCATGCCGACATATATATTTTAAGCTCAAAAAACTAGAATAATATAGCATATGCATCTCCATTGGGAATGGAGTAGTACTTAAAAATGGAAACTAAGTAACAATAGTTTACTTAGTTTCCATTTTTACAAGATACAAACAACAATAAAAAAGATCCATTGAAAAAAAAAAGTGCAATTGAAAGTTTTTACAAAAGGAATCATTCTTTACTTCAATGAAATTCGTTTGAACCTCACCGTGCTGCTCAATGAAAGGATCTTAGCAATGTCCATGAAAGATGAAATTCATCTTATTTGCCTGATTCCCTGACAATCGATTGGCCACGAGCACGGTGGTTTGGCCTCTCAAGCGCCCCTTGTAACGGACACTCGAGGGTTCTGCATAGATAGAGCGCTTTAGTGGCCTCGTCCAGTGAAAGTATTGCAAGGTTCTATAGAACTGCTCGTGCGATGGCAATTCAATTATCTGTTTTTGCCCTCGAGATGTGAACCCCTCCCTCGCCAACTGGGGTATTGTATCCTTCTGGTAATCCGCTAATGATGGCGTACACGTTTGCCACCCGAGCAGCTTCAATGACGGCCTCTGCTTTGGTTGCGCCGTCTTTCCCATAGGCAATGTCGTCTAAAATGCTGGCCGCGGAGAGGGTTTGTTCTTGCGACCAATCCTATTTTAAGTCTAATTGACTTTAAGTTCAACTGTTTGATGTCTTTTCCGTCCATCATAACTATAACTGTCGAAGGGTCGTAGAATCGTTCTATTAATGCAATCACCGCACTCTTTCTGGCCCCACTTGCTACGACGAGGGCTTGGCTTTGGCCCACTTGGATCCTAAGATTGAAATCGTTGAAATACAAGAACGTCTGAGAAAGTAAATGAGATGCCTTTATGGCAAGGTAGACCTCGTACCAAAAGTATAAGGCTTCAGTGGAGTAGAGTGTGAGCTGAGAAAGGCCGAATAGGGCGCCAAACACTTGGCTCCGGCTGGATTGGGAATCTGTAGTGCAGCACATAGGCTGTCGATCTCGGCAATGAATGGTTGCGATGTGTTTTTAAACTTTGAACGTTAATAAATTATCCGTTACTGGTAAAAGAGTATTTTAATCTGAACCGTTAATTGATAAAATTGAAATATGGTTGTGCGCCTCATTGTAATCCTTGTAAGGCGCTCCGCCCTACAAAATCCCTGAGTCCCGGCAAAGCCTTTGAGAGATAGTTGCTGCGTATTGTGGGAAACAAATTAAACTGAATTAACTGTCAGGACACGGTTTGATTGACCCAAAAAATAACATGAATTTCGACTTTCCTGTAATCCACTTTTATCAAATAAAACGTAAAAATGAAAGTACATTAGCAATTTTTGACCAACGATTAGCAAGACCAGCGGCCGAGATATGGTTTGTCCAGTCCAGTTCAAAATGACAACGGGAGAGGATCTGAACCTTTTCTAAAACTTCATTTTCTCTATTTACCTTTCGAAACATCATCATTGCAGTGTCCGAAAGTTGTACGGTCAGTAAAATTCCAAAAATGATCTTTTGGCACCAGATCCATCTCGATCATGCGGTTACCAACGTCAAATCAACTTGATTTTTGTATCGCAAATGTATTGTTCAACAAACTCTTCAACATGAACCATTCAATCACAATGATAAGATCTTAGTGGAGCCTACCCATATGTACTACGGCCCGTGAGGCATTAAGCGCATTATTTCTTCCCTTTCTCGGTCTTCTCGGTTAAATGGTTTTTTTTTTTTTTTTTTTTTTTTATTGTCATGCAGTTCCATTTTGGGATGGTTTAATCTTTGTGCGATTGTTTTTGGTGGACTTCGTCATTATTTAAACTATACTGCCCATCAATTTTTGTATACCTAATGTTGTCCGATCAAGAGACTAATGATATTCGGTCAATTTGATTATTTTCTTGAATGATCTATTCATCGTACTCTACAAAGTGAACAGTTCAAATGACTATGACATTTAATTGAGCGCCCCGATGCACCCGAGAATCTCATATAGTACATTCGCACACTACGGGAACCCCTTTATCGCAATTTATGTTTTCTATTTCTATTTTCGGCCTGCAATTATTAATTATCAGATGTAATCACATACTCTATTTGCCTAGCAAATTGACACTGAGTAAAACGATGTGACATGGAAATCAATAGATGATAAATAATAGTCACTTATGGTTCGGATCCATTTTATTCATAGTAGCATCAATCAACCAGTTGATTGATAATGCTACAAAAATAGGAAGTCAGGGCCAATCATATTTTTTCTTCCATGATTTATTATCATTACTGATATATATACCATCAGGTTTTACTAACCAATAGCATGAGTAATCTCTAACTGTCACAGGTTTACACAGGCCCAAGTCACGTATGTGGTAGTTGTATACATCTTGGGACGGAGCCAAAAATTTCACCATACAGGGGCGAGCCTATATACTTTCATAGGAATATTTTTTTTTACATATAATAGTGGTGTTTCTTTTTCTTCTTGCAGGGGCGACCGCCCCTACTGGCTCCATCCCTGTATACATCAACAGATGTTTCCTTGGTGTCCCATTTTGAAGTGGCAGTGGAAGAGACTTTTTCCAAAGACTTGGTCTCCGAAATGCCAAAACCTTCCCTCCTTAAATTCGAGCGTGTGCATTCCCAAATCATCATCCCCAGACGCGCAATGCATCAGTGACGGTGCAGGAGCATTAGGGCATTCGCTGGTTATGGCGATTTGGACTTGTTTGGTAAAAAACGGGCGCACGGTCGAGATACAAGAGAGAAAGAGAAATGTTATCATGATAAGAAACCAAAGCAAAATGCGACTCATTATGAATACCACTTCAAGGATCAGATGCAAATTATGCAATATTGTTTTTCAAGTTCTTGCAGCAATTGCCTCCATATGTATATTGGTCTTGGTAACAGGGCTGATGGACTTTGGATGTAGGCAACAATCAATATAACATACTTAAATAATGTACCATGGATTTTGACAATCCATGAAGATTGTGTATTTACCTAAGGTCCCAATTGGTTAGTGAGAAATGCTACGTGCACAGACTTATGTACGTACGTAGATCCCGAGATAGATATGTCCGAAAGAATTGGAATCGCCGGATGCACTTTGACCATTCATTATTTTGTCATGAGTATCGGATTGTTACGATCACAAATGTATCTGCATTTGTGCATAAAAATCTCCTTGTTACTCAATGGGTGTGATCATGTTTCCACTATTGTTTTAGAGGACAAGATAGTAAAATTGGGGGACATGCCACAGTTCACACACCTATTCAGGAGTATATGGTATGCATCTTTTGAACGGTGTTAAATTCATAACTTATTTTTTTTAATAAATTCATAGTATTTGTGTAACAATTCGTAAGGTTTTTATGGAAATTCATAAAATTTGCTGACAAACTCATAACGTCACAACATAACTTGAAACGCATAAATGTTCGGATTCATTAAGGTTATGAGTTTATGTGCAAATGTTTGAACTCTTGTACAAAACTATGAATTGAAAATTTATTCTATGTGTTAAAAATATTACGACTTCGCATGTCGTACACTCGCAAATAAAAGTAAGTAATGAAGCATTTTGATAAATCTGAATGAGATCGAGGCAACGTGCATAAGATTTCTCTGTAGCTTATCATTTGAGATCCTATGGTGATTTTTTGCACCATATAGAAGTTCTTTTTATTTTCTATTTCGCTGTCCAATTTTGATAAGACGAGGAAATGCTTAGTTTTCTTTTCTGACCATTGTTGAAGGTATAAATAATAAAGTTGTCTTTCTCTCTAATAGCTTAAGCTTTTAGATGAGTTAGTAATTGGCAATCTAATATGGTATCAGAGCAGGCAATAGATTCTATGTTCGAACCTCACCGCCCACCTAATGTTAAAATATTTACTATGTTTAGCCCACTCATAAATGAGAGACTGACTACATGTGAGGGAGCGTGTTCAAGGTATAAATAATAATCAGAGATTCGTCGTTCAGTGGCTGAAGTGTTTGATTCTCTTTCCTTTCAACAATCTCTCGATACTAAAAGGGTAGTTGTGAAATGGCAAACCCCACCCAATGGCGCTTTCAAAGTCAATGTTGATGGGGCATCCAATGGGAGTCCAAGACAGGCTGCGGTTGGAGGGGTTGTTCGTGATGACGATGGGAATTGGATTAGCAGTTTTGCTTGCAGGATTGGTAATGTGGATGCTTTAAGGACTGAACTTTAGGGTATTCTAAGAGGTCTCGGATATGGGGCTACGTCATGTTGTGTTAGAAAAGGATTTGCAAGTGGCACTCTGGGCAATTTCAGACCATCATCCCTCTGATCCGAATTACAATCTAATTATGTTGATCAATGAGCTACGTAATATGCACTGGACGTGTGAGTTAAGCTTTGTGTGGAGAGAGGCTATTGGTTGCACTCATAATCGATCTAGCAAGGTTTGGTATTCAGTTAAATCGAGGAGAGCAAGTGTTTGATCAAGTCCCATCAATAGTGACGGAGGCTTTGCGCAATGACTAGGATGATCTTGGAGTTCATTGAGCTACTTCGTCAAGTGTTTTTATTTCGTAGGGACTAGGCCCTCTTATGTACCAAAAAAAAAGTTGTCCCTCCCTCCAAAAGCTTAAGTTTTTAGATGAGTTGATGGTTGGCAATCTAATAACCATAATTAATGAGATATCCAAACTTATTAACCAAAAAAATAGAAGTTACTCCCTTCGTTCCTAAATGAGAGTCCTTTTTGGACATACGTGTCATTTACAAAATTGCCTATATGTAACAATTATGATATTTTAAATTAATAATTTTAAAAGTTGTCTTATTGAACTAATTGAGATTTATCAAACAAGATTCAGATTGCATGTATAAATTATTGAAAATTGAAAAATATAGACATTAATTTTTTAGAGCTCCATAATAGTGAAAGTGGTCTCAATTTTAGCAAAATGTAGTTTGATGAAATTAAAATTACCTTCATGGCACTACATATATAAACTTAATGGCTCATTTTCTCTACCATAGCCAATGGCAGAGCCAGGATTTTGACCTGTGGGTAGAGCCAGAATTTTTGCTTAGGTGGGGCAAATATACACTTAAAAAAAAATTAATGATAAATTTTTTCCCGATGTAAAGTGGGCGATATATGGAGTCCTAAATATCCGGAATGACTGTAAATGCACTTTCGGGTGTATCACTAGTAACTAACTACACAAGAATTATTAACGGAAATTATTCAATACTGTAACGCCCCTAATTTTAGGTACGTTAATAAAAGAAAATTTATTACAGAAATATCGAGTCACTGTTCATTATTACAAACGGCTCACATAGGAGCATTTGAAGTTTAAAGATAACAAAAAGGAAACTAAGAGGTCCTATTCTACGGCTCCTCTTGCTCCTCCAGCCTAGCGAGTTCTTCGGCTCCGTACGCCTCCACAGTGAATAGGTCGCCCTGTTCATCTATCAAATCTGACATATTATACCGGCGTCGCCACCCATATAATATGCCAAGGTCACCACAAAGGCAACACCATGAGCTACGAAAGCCCAATAGCATAATCCTACTACTAACATCGATTTCCACATGATAGGTACATAAGCAGGGAAATAAAGGCAATACTAATAACATGTTCATGTTCGCTTGTAACTACCATTGGCGTTTGACTCATCGTTAACCTTTTCATTGTTACACTTGATCAAAAACACCTTTTTAACTCACCCAACCTCGATTCTGCCGTTCCGGGCTCTCGAGTATCCTCACAATGGTTCCGCCGCACCGGGTTCCCATTGGCACACATTGCATTGGCTCCGTAACGCGGTTAACCAAGCCAGACACACCCAACCTCGATTCCGCCGTTCCGGGCTCTCGAGTATCCTCACAATGGTTCCGCCGCACCGGGTTCCCATTGACACACACACACATTTACGTAATACCCTTGAAATAATCAGTTTCGAAGATATTTTCCAACCGGGAAAACACAACAACCTTGCTAAACACACCCTAGGTGCCATGTTTCTACTTTCTTGGTTTTCGTGTCACGTTTGCATGCGAGACTCCGCGTGTGAGACTTTTTACAAACAACATGCATTAATCCAACTTCGTAAGAGTAAGATAACAACATTTAAGCCACGTAGCATGCTTGAATACCATAAATAACATAGTCATGCATTTTTACTTTTCAAACAACAACAAAGTCACTTTTAAGCTTATAAAAAGTAAGTAAAGTTTCTCAAAGTAAGATTACAACTACTTTACAAAAACAAAGTAAGCTTTTGAAAACTAAATAAGGATTTCTAGGTAGAGAATGATAACTACTAGATAGATAAGGAATAACTACCGTTCTTCTTGGCGGTGGTTTGGACGTCGGGTTGATTTCGGCAGCGTAACGGCCCTCTGATTGCTTCGAAAGGAAAAGTTTTGGAAAACTTTCCCTAGAAACAACTAACTAACTACTACTACACTACTTTTAGGATCGTCGGGTGGTTTTGGAAGTGGTTTGGGGGTTTCGCTCAAGAACTTACAAAAAACAAAGAAAACTTTGAACTAAGAACAAAAAACTTGGAATTTCTAGAGAGAAGGAGGAGCAATTGCTTTGAGGTGTGAATTTTCAAGTGAGAATGAGATTCTATTTATAGGCAAGGGGTGCCCCTCTCTCTCTCTTGGCCGGCCCTCTCTCTCTCCCATTTCCCCAAATTTTTAACTCAAAACAAATCCAACTTTGAAGCATAAATCAAGGAAAAAATCCTAGACTTGCATGGCTAGGTTAGTACTAGATTGGATTCTTGAATCAAATGGAGGGATGAGATGAGATTGGTACATGATCAAAGGGTTAAGAAAATTCCAACTTTAATGGAAAAATCAAAGGAAAATCCTAGGTTGTAAGGCTATGGTGTACCTTGGAGAGATTCTTGCATCCAATGGAGGGTTGAGATGAGAATTGTACAAGATCAAATGGTTGAGAAGTTTGCTAGGTGAATATTTGAAGTACAAAAGAAGTAGGATTTGAATTTGGAAGAAATATATCTCAAGGATTTAAAGTACAAATCACAATTCAATTCAAGACTTACATCAAATCTCCAACCTCTCTCCTTCCTTTCTCTCTTCTCTCTCTCCTCTCTCTCTCTCTCGGCCTCTCTCTCTCTCTCTCTCGGCTTCCTCTCTCTCTCTCTCTCTCTCTCTCTCCTCTTGCAAGGTACAACATATATATATATATATATATATGCATGCATGTGTCATAACCTTGGAAGAAATCAAATAAAGAAAGGTTTTCTTGGTCTTTTGAAATCCAAGGTGAATAAAGGCTAGGATTTACTTACCAACTACTAAATAATCCTAGGGTACTCTAGGAATTATAATAATCACATAGGTACTAATATATATATATACACACACACACACACACACACACACACACACACACATATATATATATATATATATATATATAAAGGTGGTGAAATCCCAATAAAGAAATAATTAAAGGGTACTTTGGTAACTATTCACTTTTGATTAAAATAATAGTACTTTCCCATGTGATTAAAGAAAGTAATTAATTAAGTGATCCAATGGTACTTTGAAAGATTTACCCCTTTATCCAATGGACAAAACTTCCCCTAACATCTATTATCCAATGGATAATAGTTATTAGGCCACAAAAAATAATAAAGTAATCAAAAAGTACAATAAAGTAAGTTTACTTTTTAATATAAACAATTGGGATTCTATTACCCAATGGATAATAATTCCCCTAACCATTATTGTCCAATGGTCAAAGAAATAATCCAAAAAGATTAAAAGAAAATGGATATTAAAATTTAAAGTCTAGGGTCCAAAAGGTTCAAAAGTTCCAACGAGGGGCAAAATGGTCATTTTGCCAAGACTAGGCAACTTTTCGGTTTAGTTACTCTAACCGGATAGTTAGATGCTAACTAGGCTTGCTAAGTAGGACTAAAGTGCAAGAATTGAAACTTGAGGGACCAAAGTGCAATTATGGCAAAATTCAAGAATTTACGCAATTCAAGCAATTAAAATAAATAACTCGAATAATAAAAATAACTTTTTATTCCATAAAATTCAGAGTTATTACAAATACTCCCGGAGTATATGGACAGTATACTTCCTTCTCTCACACAACACGTGGGACCCATGCGAGGGACACATGTGAGTCCCACATGTTATGTGAGAGGAGGGAGTATACTCTTTATGTACTTCGAGAGTATTGAATAATTACTCAATTATTAATGTGAGACGGAAATTGATGAATAGGGATTTGATAAATTAAATGATAGATGATAGTGTGAAATTCAAAAGATTGGCCTGTGTGTGAGTTCTTGTATGTCATATTGTTGGTATTGCTTGAGGTGTCCTTACTCGCATTATGTTTCTCCTCCATAGAAGTCATCTCATATGCATATAGAGTCAGTAGAGATTTTTTTATTAGGCAAGTGTGTGCTTCGGATTCGGGGGTCTTGTAGGGCGGGCTGCCTTACCGTCTATCTCAACAATCAATGGTTATGATATGTGGGTTAATTTTTACCAGTAAGAATTAACTTTGATCGGTAAAAATTACTATATTTGAACTATTGATTGTCGAGATGGACGATCCGGATTTGCCCTATAGGCTACTTCAGGTACGAATCAGGGGTAGTAGCATGGAGTGTTTGGTATTGTCTGCATGAGAAAATTATTGGCCCAATCAGAAAGGGACAAGTGGTCATTTATATTGCATTGAATGGAGTATGTAAGGAGTGAATGCACTGGATCTCATGTTTAAAGGGACGATATCGTTCTAACTAATCCGACGTCGTTTTAATGGATAGTTGAGAAGAATGGCAGTTACTGCCAGGTGTTGCACAAGAAATAACGGACAAGGGTATTCATGTTGTTCAAAGTAAGAGAAGGCAAACATTGTCGTTCCAGTTCCTATAATACGTGAGTGGGGTAGTTGTGTTTAATGGGCACAATCAAGGAAGCTGGAATAGGGCCATGAAAACTGCCCAACTCAACCACGATGTGATCAAAGAGAGTGGAGATCGTGGAGAAATTGGTCCACTACTAAATAAGTCCAAGCAAACACTGAAGAACTTTGGAAGGAAGACTTGAATTTAAAAGTAAGAGCGACTTTGAATACAGTTTGGACAGGAGATTGGAAGCAGTTGAAAAGACCCAAGAGCTTGCCTATAAATAAAAGAAATTGTATAAGAAAAAGCCTCAGACAAATCATCAACAAACAGCTATATTATGTTTGGTTTGTTCTTAGTTAGTAATTTAGGATTTAGACTTAGTTCGAAATAGTCACTTTTTATAATCTGTTTTTGTTCTTTCAAAGTTGGAGAATCATTTGGAAAACAAGTTGTTTTGATTTTATCAAAGTATCTTGTTTTTTTATTATTATTGAATTTCTCGTGAATCGTTATGCTGTTTCAATACTTCAAAGGAAAATCCTCTTCGTTGAGGTAATTGAATTGACATCATAATCGCCTGATTAATTTTGGCTTTTAGAAGTTAAATTTGAAGATAATAATTACAAGCTTGTTAGAATTGTGGCTCATGGATCCGTAATTGGGGGTGCGGGGGGCAACGCGGTACGGTACGGTACGTACAGGGGTATTTTTGGGATACAGACCAAATACCAGATTAGGGTTAGAATAGAGTCGGTATAAATACTCTATGTTGTAAACCCTAATTCATTACTGTGATAATAAAGAACAGCAGCCGCTCTCGCTCCCGTGGACGTACCCGGTTTTGGGGAACCACGTATATCTCTGTGTTTATTCTTTACTGTTTATACTCGTAAATCGTGTGCGTGTGTGTCGATCCTAACAAGTGGTATCAGAGCTTCAGGCTGTTTTTAAGATCACACAGAAGAACGATGTCATCGAGTTCGTCTGTTTCGAAGTTCGATGTGATGAAGTTTGATGGAACTTCGAATTTCGGATTGTGGCAACAGCGGGTAAAGGATCTCTTGGTGCAGCAGGGTTTGTACAAGGGGTTGAAGGCGAAGCCAGAAGCCATGTCGAATGACGATTGGGAAGAACTCCAGATGAAGGCGGTGAGTACGATTCGTCTGTGTCTTGCAGACGAAGTCATGTATCACGTGTTGGGTGATGAATCACCGGCTGGGGTCTGGACCAAACTGGAGAGCAGGTATATGTCAAAATCGTTGACGAACAAACTGTTTCTAAAGCAGAAACTGTTTGGGTTGAAGATGGCCGAGGGGGCTGATTTGATTCAGCATATCAACACGTTCAATCAGGTTGTGAGCAACCTTCAACGGATTGACGTAAAATTTGAGGAGGAAGACCAAGCGCTGATGTTACTGTGTTCACTACCGATTTCTCTCGAAACCCTAGTTACAACCTTACTCTGGGGGAAAGAAACCCTAGAACTGGAGGAAGTCATTGCAGCCCTTCTGGCGTATAATCAACGCAAGCAACAAACAGAATCGCTGCAAGGTGAAGGTCTGGTGGTACGGGGATCGAGGCAGGAAGAAGGAGAGGGGTAAATCAGTTTCGGGGCACGGGAGGTCTCAGTCAAAGAACAGGTCCGAGGGCACGTTTGAGTTCAAGTGTTACAGGTGTCATGAACCGGGGCACATGAAGAAAGACTGTCCGCAGAGGGGAAAGGGAACTGACTGGAAGAAGAAGGGAAAGGCAGGGGAGAGGAAAGATGGATCATCAACTTCTGCAAACGTTGTGGAGCAGGAGTCAGATGATGGTGATATGCTTTCGGTCTCAGCCGGTTAGAATGACTTGGCAGATTCATGGATTCTGGATTCGGCATGTTCGTTTCACGTATCTCCTAACAAGGATTGGTTCAACACCTACAGGTCAGTGAATTGTGGTAATGTTCTTATGGGTAACGATGCATCGTGTAAAGTCATAGGAATAGGCACAATAAAGATTAGAATGTTTGATGGTGTTGTGAGAACTTTAGGGGATGTTAGACATGTTCCAGATTTGAGAAAGAATTTAATTTCGTTGGGAACCTTAGACTCTAACGGCTGTGGTTATAAAACAGAAGGTGGAGTTATGAGGGTAACGAAGGGTGCCATGGTAATTATGAAAGGTTCCAAGGTTCCTGGAAATATCTACAAGTTGGTAGGGAGTACAGTTGTAGGTGGAGCTGCTGTCACTACAACAGATGATACTGATGATACCATGCTTTGGCATATGCGGTTGGGACATATGGGAGAGCGTGAGATGTTAGAGCTGCATAAGAGGGATCTGCTGAAAGGGGTTAAATCTTGTAAATTGGATTTCTGCAAGTTTTGTGTTCTGGGGAAACAGTGTAAGGTGCAGTTTAGGAATGCAACTCACAGAACAAAGGGAATTCTTGACTACGTTCATTCAGATGTTTGGGGGCCAGTGAGAGTAGCTTCGAAAGGAGGATCTTTGTATTTCTTGTCCTTTATCGATGATTTTTCGAGAAAAGTTTGGGTGTACTTCATGAAACACAAGTCTGAAGTCTTTGCTAAGTTCAGAGTGTGGAAAGCTGAAGTGGAAAACCAAACAGGGAAAAAGATTAAGTGCCTCAGGACAGATAATGGGAAGGAATTCAAGAATGGGCCTTTTCTGAAGTTTTGTGAGGAACAGGGGATTCAGCGACACTTTACAGTTCAAAAGACACCTCAGCAGAATGGGGTGGCAGAAAGGATGAACAGAACCATTGCAGAAAGGGCAAGGTGTTTGAGATTGAATGCGGGACTTCCGAAGGTTTTTTGGGCAGAAGCAGTGAGTATGGCATGCTTTGTCATAAATAGGTCACCGAGTGCTGCTTTGGATGGGAAGGTAGCTGAAGAGATGTGGACAGAGAAAGAGGTTGACTACTCAGGGTTGAGAATATTTGGGTGTCCGGCCTATGTTCATGTTCCCAGTGATGAGAGGTCAAAGCTTGATGCGAAGTCTAGACAGTGTATCTTTCTTGGTTATGAGAAAGGGGTCAAAGGGTACAAGCTTTGGGATCCAGAGACAAATAGGGATGGCAACGGGGCAGGGCGGGGCGGGTTTTTGCATACCCCGACCCCGACCCGAAAATCATTACCCGCCCCCGGCCCCGCCCCGACCCCGACCGGGTTTTTTTTTGGTACCCCCGTTCCCGCCCCGATTGGGGATCGGGTTTACCCGCCCCGCCCCGCCCCGTAAAAATTTTAAAAATTAAAGTATAAGTAAAAAAGGTAAAAAAAAAAATGCTAAATAAGAATAAAAATTATCTAGAAAATAAAACTTTTGAAATTATTTTTATGTCTTTTGGTATCACGGTCAAATTTAAACTTTTAATTGCCATCAATATTTTAAATACTTCATTTCATTTCTTTATGTGTAGAATTTAATATAAATATTTGAAGAAAACTTTTTAAAAAATTCGCTAAACATCAATAAATATCAATTTTTATTTCTTTTTTAAATTTAATTACGCTACTTGACAGTAAAGAGACATTGTTTTTTGGATTAATGCTAAAAAAATGAAAGGACATGTATATAAGTATATATATACATATATAAATAAATACATATATTATAAATATTTCGGGTCGAGGTCGGGTAATTTCGGGGCGGGGTCGGGGCGGGTTTAGAGGCGGGGCACTATTACCCCGAACCCAGCCGGGGTTCAAAATTTTTACCCGACCCCGACCCGAAACCCGAAAATATTATAGAAAACCCGCCCCGTTCGGGGCGGGGCGGGTTCGGGGCGGGGCGGGTTGGATTGCCTAGCCTAGAGACAAAGAAGGTGGTGATCAGTAGAGATGTGGTATTTGATGAGGACTCTATGGTCAAGGCACATCAAAAGGTTCAAAAAGCTGAGTCAGAGGAAGTGAGCAGCAGACAGCAGGGCATACAGATTGAGCTGGAAGGTTTTGATAGAGGTGATACAGAGCCAAATGAACAGCTTAATCAACAGCAGCAGCAGGAGCAGCAGCAAAACTTGGCCGTTGGGAGAACCAAGCGCACTATCAAGCCACCGGTGAGGTATGGGTTTGAGGACTTGGTTTCTTATGCATTGACTACTACTAGTGGGGATCCGTCTACTTTTCAGGATGCTATCACAAGTTCTGAAAGGGATAGATGGATGGAAGCCATGGTAGAGGAAATGGAGTCTTTGCATAAGAATAAGACTTGGGAGTTGAAAGAACTGCCCAAGGGAAAGAAGCCAGTGGGTTGTAAGTGGGTATACAAGCGTAAAGAGGCAGCAACAGAAAAGGAGAGGGAAAAGTTTAAGGCTTGGTTAGTGGCAAAGGGGTATTCACAGAGGAAGGGAATTGATTTTGATGAGGTCTTTTCTCCAGTGGTGAGGCATACGTCAATCAGGATTATCTTGGCATTGGTGGTTAGCTATGACCTGGAGTTAGAGCAGATGGATGTGAAAACGGCTTTCCTCCATGGTGATTTGGAGGAAGTCATATACATGGAGCAGCCTGATGGGTTCATGCAGCCAGAGACAGAGCATCTTGTTTGTAAGTTGAAGAAGTCACTTTATGGGCTGAAACAGTCTCCAAGACAATGGTACAAGAGGTTTGACTCTTTCATGATACGGATTGGGTACACACGCTGTGAGTATGATTGTTGCGTTTATGTTAAGAGTCTTGATGATGGTTCCTATGTTTTCTTGCTTCTTTATGTGGATGATATGCTGATTGCTGTAAGGAGTATGGTTGAGGTAAATAGGTTGAAGTCTTTATTAGGTAAAGAATTTGACATGAAGGATTTGAGAGCGGCTAGGAAGATACTTGGGATGGAGATTCGCAGAGATAGGCCAGCTGGTAAGTTGTGGTTATCTCAAAAGAATTATGTGGTGAAAGTGTTGGAGAGGTTTAGTATGGTTAATGCCAAACCGGTCAACACTCCATTGGCAAGTCATTTCAGATTATCTTCAGCTCAGTGTCCTGTGTCAGAAGAAGAAATTGAAGCTATGTCGAAGGTTCCTTATGCGAGTGCAGTGGGTTGCTTAATGTATGCAATGGTTTGTACGAGACCCGATTTGGCACATGCAGTTAGTACAGTCAGCAAGTACATGGCCAATCCAGGCAGAGATCATTGGAAGGCGGTCAAGTGGATGTTCAGATACTTGAGAGGTACTTCGGATCGTGGGATTATGTTTGGCAAACAACGGGATCAGATTTCAGTTGTGGGGTATGTGGATGCGGATTATGCTGGGGGTCTGGATGACAGAAGGTCTACAATTGGTTATGTGTTTACACTTGTAGGTGGGCCTATTTGTTGGAGATCCATGGTACAACCTCTGGTGGCTCTATCTACCACTGAATCTGAGTATATGGCGGTGACTGAGGCTGCTAAGGAAGCATTGTGGTTGAAAGGGTTTGTTAAGGAGCTTGGCATAGATCAAGGTGGAGTTCAGTTGCATTGTGACAGTCAGAGTGCCATTTATTTGGCAAAGCATCAAGTGTATCATGCTCGAACCAAGCATATCGACGTGAGGTTTCACAAGGTGAGAGAGTTGATTGATGCAGGTGATTTGATACTGGAAAAGGTGCACACTTCTGAGAATGCAGCTGATATGTTGACAAAGACGGTTACTGCAGACAAGTTCGAGCATTGCTTGGACTTGGTTAATGTCTCCCGGTGCTAGGAAAAGGGAGGCATCCCCCCAACTTACTGGATGGCGATGATTATCTTCTGAATGGGTGAGAATAAATTCGCCAAGGTGGAGATTGTTAGAATTATGGCTCATGGATCCGTAATTGGGGGTGCGGGGGGCAACGCGGTACGGTACGGTACGTACAGGGGTATTTTTGGGATACAGACCAAATACCAGATTAGGGTTAGAATAGAGTCGGTATAAATACTCTATGTTGTAAACCCTAATTCATTACTGTGATAATAAAGAACAGCAGCCGCTCTCGCTCCCGTGGACGTACCCGGTTTTGGGGAACCACGTATATCTCTGTGTTTATTCTTTACTGTTTATACTCGTAAATCGTGTGCGTGTGTGTCGATCCTAACAAAGCTTTTTTTGGCACGCTCGCATCTAATTATATTCCAAAATAGTTAAAAATCCCAGCCAAACAGGCGTGCGTTGACTGACATATCTTTTGAAAGCTTACATGGAGGGCTCATTTGTTCATTTTTGTAAATCATAGTTTGGGTGGTGAAAAATATAAACCTTATTCTCATTTCTTTTGACTTGGAAAGATGTAAATGCCTTAATTCCCTCTTCACTCTGTACTACTGATGTAATGTCGGGATGCATGCAACTCCTTTTTGTAAGGAAACTTGAGACTTTGATGGTTTAATGGATGACGTTAGCATGACATTATTGGGTAATTATATTTGGAGACAGCGATATTTTACTTACAAGAAATTATAAATATTATGTATGAAATTGAGGGCGTGGCAACGATCCATGTGGTTTGGATCCGGTCAATAACTAAAGAGGGAATTTAAAAAGTTTGCTCTTTTTATTCCACCGACTAAGTTGGCTGTTGAAAACGAGAAATTTTTTGGTGCTAAGTAGGTATATCTCATGTGATACCTACTCCGCACACCTGGACCGTTTAATACACTTTTGGACGGCTATGATTGAAATTCTCTCTCTCTCTCTCATCCCCTCAACGCTTTCTCTCTTGAAATCCGAGCTGTCCAAAAGTGCAATGGACGATCCAAATACGCCGAGTGGGCACCATATGGTATCGACCCGGTACTGAAATTTTTTCCAGAGAAAGCATAGAATATTTAGTAGCAGCTGCCAATAACTTTCGCCAATTCGCCCCGCCTCAGGTTCTTCTCCCTTCGTTGATACATTCTGCACCTTTGACTTCTTTTTTTTTTTATTGCCAATTTTTTTTTATTAAGATTCGACAAAGAAAACATCGAGCATTCAATCAAAGATTGAACGGAACACCAAATGGGCAAAAGCCCAACCACATATTTCCGATCAAAGATTGGACGGAACACCTAAGGGCCATTGACTTCTTGTTGCCTACCGAGATTTCCCCTGTGATGAACATTTCTCATTTCTCTTAATAAGTCTTGTCCTCATTAACTCCATTTTTCTCTTTGAAAAACTAACTAAGAAACATGTTTACTACTTCAGACAGCGATAATTCAACCGGCAAATCCGAGGTACGATACAACCCACTGTGCCGTCGGTTTCCGCTAGCTGAAATACAATCGGCGACTAACGATTTCGATGACAAATCCGTCATCGGAACTGGAGGATTTGGCAGAGTGTATAAAGGGTTCATCGACGGTGGTACCACAGCTGTTGCCATAAAGCGGTTGAATTCGGAGTCCAAGCAAGGGGCAGAAGAGTTTTGGGTGGAGGTAAGGATGCTTTCCGAGCTTCGACACGCTCATCTTGTCGCTCTTATCGGATACTGCAACGAAGGAGAAGAAATGATCCTTGTTTACGAATACATAGCCAACGGAGCCCTTGCTCATCATCTCTACGAAGGTGGTAGAAGAGGAGCTGATGGAAACTATGCATATAGTCTTACGTGGGAGCAAAGTCTACATATTTGCATTGGTGTTGCACGCGGGTTAGACTACCTTCATACAGGTACCGAGCAAAGTTTCATACATCGAGATGTGAAAACCACAAATATTTTGTTAGACGAGAGATGGGAAGCAAAGGTTTCAGATTTTGGGTTGTCTAAGGACACTACAAGCCAATCACAAACTCATGTCAGCACAGCTGTGAAAGGAACGTTTGGATATTTGGATCCAGATTACTTCTTGACTCAAAGGCTAACCAAGAAGTCTGATGTGTATGCCTTTGGAGTAGTGATGTTAGAAGTTCTGTGTGGGAGGCCGGCCGTGGATATGACACTCGAGGAAGAACAAATTAGTCTAGTCTTTTGGGTTAAGCAATGCATCCAAAAGGGTAGTCTTGATCATGTCATTGATCCCCCTTTGAGGGGCCAAATATCGCCTGGTTCTTTGAAGCACTTTGTGGAAGTAGCAAGCAGCTGTTTACAAGATCGTCCCACAGGACGGCCAACAATGGCTGAAGTGGCGGCAAGCCTCGAGTATGCATTGGCTTTGCAGCGAAGGGGAATAGTAACAGAAAATAATGATCATTGTCCTGTCCCAACCAAAAAGAAACACCTGCGTTTCTGCCCAGTAAATTGGATCGTCGGGAGCATTCAGAACGAGTTCAGCATTGGGTTACCTCAGGCCAATACTAGTTCTTACAATGCCGCAATGTCTAGTAATTGCGAGCTCCCAGCCAGAGGGAATTCATGCACCATACCATGGAAATACTTAGTTCCAAAAAAAAAAAAGGCCCAACATTGAATGGTTTGCGTAAAGAGTTGTTTGTCTATATATATTATGTGTGTCTATAATGTAAAAGAATATATGTTTGTCTAAAGTTGTAAGATTGAAGTCATGCTTGTTTTTATGCTTCTCCTTATGCCTATATATAAAAGGAGAAGCCACCAATGGTTGTAATCAGACTTGTTTCCAAATAATAAACTCCTGCGTTTGCATATTTGAATTGAAATAGGATTGCTGATCAAGGCTATGACAAAGGTTTCTCCATTAGCTGCGGCGAAGGGCCGGAAATAGGATTGCCAATAGGACTTGGGCAGGAAAAATGTTATTGTACTGTGGAATCAAAACCTCAAGAACCTGCTGAATAATTGTGGAATCAGGGCTGTTGAGGGCAGGGCTAATCATTTAGAGTGGAATGGCTGTGCTTCCAAGATATTCTTTGTAAAATCAATGTACAAGCTGGCCATGGGTTGTGGTGATGTTGGGAGTTCAAGCAATCCTGTATACAAACTCATTTGGAAAAACATTGCTCCACACACTTCTTCCGGAAAACCCGAAACCTGACTATTTTCTTATTTAAAACTAGCAAGGCGCTTTGCTAGGTCACAGATAAGGGAGACTGCCCTACGAATGCTATGGGGGTCTCAGTCTCAGAGACCGAACTGACCTAACAAGAGCTGCGAGCGAGAAAGAGCTAGAAGTTTCATTTGTTGGAATATTTTTAATAAAAATAAATATTAGTATTAACTCTTCACCTCTAATGTTTTACCGTTTCAATATTAATGTAGTATTGAAAAATCGGTTACAAAATAAAGAGTATTTATGCTCTATTATTATCTCTATATTAATGACTATTACTCCTATATATATGTGTATCTCATACAAGGGAAGAGGGAGAAAAATAGAAAAAAGCTATATACACATGTTCATAGAGATGTACACAAAGAGAGATACAAACATGTTTGTGTGAGAGTTCACGTTCTATTTTCTATATTTTCTATGTTGATTGGGCAACTCGGTTCGTGACTTGTTCAAACCTCCTGGTGGTCGTGAACATCGGATGAGGAATGCTTGTGAGCGCTTGGGTTTAATCTTGGAGCTAGTACACTCCAGTGGAACCTTCACGAGGGGAGGAATATTAGCCTTAAGACAGTGACTACACGACTCTCAATCTCACAGGCAACATCTTTCTTACTCTTAATATTTTCATATTGTCTTATTTCTAACTTGTTGTATTTCCATATATTATGTGCTCTAATTCTTCTTGTGATAAACAATATTTGTGAATAAAACCCTAACATCATTTCCTTGGTCTTTACTTAAATATTAACCCTAGCTGCAGGAGAAAGGGTCCGTAGGACATATTCACCCTTCTTTTAGTTTAGAGAGACCATAGGGATGCCCTAACACATACTTGACTCCTAACTCAGATCACGAAGTAGAAAAGAAATCCAAGTCAATTCGACAGCAGCTTAGACTTTCCCTAAGGCTGAGGAGAAGAAGTCTCAAGTCACTCCATTATTGCTTATGCATGCAGAAGACTCACTCAATTCTTTATGAAAAATGGAAAAGAGCAGAGGGTTTGAAAAGGACAATTTTTGCATTTGAGGGGACTTATTGTACAAAGGACCCTTGAAAGTCAGGCTTTTTGATTAATAGACATCGGCTCCGAAAAGGTTTAATCAGCTGACACCAAGAAAGAGTCCTAAATTCCTACCACTTAACAAGTTGAGAGATTCTATTATTCCCAATGGAAGAGCTAAAAAGAATGTGAGCTGAGCCGGAACGGCAGGACGGAACTTTCTCACTTGGACAACAGGAGATGTGGACACTCAATGTTTTGGATGGCTGGTTATTTATTAAGGGAAGGGTTAAAACTGGTGAATACTTGCACAGGCTGGGCATCATCCAATCTGTGGATGATGCACTCTGCAAATTCTGCAATGACTCTTCTTATGTACTCCTGTATGGTCTCTTCGGACAAGGATGCTTGGATTGGGATTCAATGGGTTGTTGTTCCAGCAACTTTGGTGGCTTTACTTGCTTGATGGAATGATAGGAAACTCGAGCCAAAACTGAAAATGATTTGGGTTTGTTTATCTGGGTTTTTCTGAGTCGTGTGCATCATATCGTCTCTGCAAATTTTAGATTGGACCTCGAAATAGCAAAACTGATAGTCTCCACACCACACCACACCATCCTCGGAAAAGTGTAGCCACTCCCAAATGGGAGAAATTTTCCAGGGTGGAGCGGGCACGAGTCACGTGGTGCCGAGCATGTATCTCGGCCGTCCAAATGTGTTTTGGACGAGTCAGATCAGTTTGGACTTGGGGTGTTTTGATAATTTTATACTAAAAAATTACCTAAACAGATTTAGGCCGTCCAAAGCACATTTGGATGATTGAGATGATGCTCTGCACCATGTGGTCCCTACCCAGCAGGCATTGAAAAACTTCTCCCCAAATGGAAAACGGATTCCAGTTTCAAACTTACACTGTTACGAATTTTAATGTTTCATTTTAGTATTTTATTAGTTAGTAGACTTAGTTGGGGTTATGAATTGCCCAACTATTTAGGTGAGGTGGTTGTTATCTTCCTCTTTATAAGCAATGTTTTGGCATTATATTTTGGTCTTACCATGATTTTGGTGATTTTAACACTTCAAACTATTAAAATGGTAGTAAGGCTAAAAGTGTCAATTTCGTAATAAACGAACCCCTAGGGGCAACCACACACGTGTTTTGCATGCATTACTGGGCTCATTCGAGCCCCGTAATTTGATTTGGACTATTTATTTTGTTTGTCCTGTTGAGAAGATGTTTCAAGTAGAAATTTTGATTGATAAGACTCGATATCTACGTTTTCATGATGCATTTTTATTTTTGGCAAAAAAATAACTATTCTTAATTTTTTTTATAACAAAACTCTGCGATAAATGCTCACCGTCAAACAATTACTGATGTCTAATCAATCTGCATTCTAACGATGACCACATGCTCAACTACACAAATAAAATGGACACTTCATATCAAATAATGGGACCCGAAGGGAATCCCATAATCGGTGCACAACACACACCCTTCCCACGTCCCGATTCGGGTTTAACACGAATCTAATAGGACTTGATGTCTCACAATGCATTTTATTTTTGGCAAAAAATTTTGGCCCATCGATCAATTAGTAATCGATGTCTAATCAGGGCTCTCATCCCGTTTTCTTTCTAAACCTTGTTTTTTTAAAAAGAAGGTAATTTCAAACTCAAATATAATAAAAATGAAAAATGATTTTTAAAATTTTTTTGCACCGTTTAAAAGATTTCAATGAAATTTATCAAATAAGATCTATATTGATAGAAAATTATTTGTGTAAACATATATTTTTTGAACATAAAATTATCTTCATTTTCTAAAAATTCATTTTTTAATAAATCGGAACACCCCCGATCTGCATTTTAAGGATGTTCACATGTTCAATGACACAATAAACACTTCGTATGTCAAATGACACAACCAGAAGTGGACCCCATAATCGGTGCACAACACACACATTTTCCCTCCATGGGCCCACGTCCCGGTCTGAATAAATTTGTGGGCGGCCTTGACCCCATCCATTCCGTCCACCGAGGGGTTCTATTCGTGCTCGTCTTCTTTGATTGCCATTGGCGGCCATGGTGGTGGTGCCCTAATTTTACAGACGATGAAGACGATGGCGACTAGGGAGGCGGGCATCGCCACAATTTCGACCGCATCAATTGCCAAATCATTGTTGTTATTGTTTTTGTGGCGTGCGATCTCTGTGACGAGCGCAACGAGCCAGCCTTCTGGAATTGACGAAGGAGATGATGGCGGAGGAGCAGTATTCACAGTGAGTTCCAAATTCGCTGGGATGGACCGGTCCCTGAGTGCCATGAAAGCTCACGATAGCCTCCGCCACCTTCAAATGCTCGCCGGCGTCGACCTCCCCTTGGGCGGGACCGGCCGCCCCGATGCTGTCGGGTCACCACTTCCTCTCCTCTCTCTCTCTCTCTCTCACACACACACACACACGAACCACAAACACTTGTTTTAAACTGTTTCTTTTGATAGCTCAGATGTCCGGCCAACTTACAGTCCACGAGGCTTAAGCAAAGTCCTCTCCCTTGGGGAAAAAAGTTTCAGTGTAACGGTCATTTGTAAAGCCCTTTCACATGCAGTGTGCCCCATGTATGAGTGAGTCCCACTTGCTGGCTAATACTGGATCTCCTAAGACCTGATTCTATTTCTTAATACCTTCCGTCTCTCTCCTAAGGGATCCAATCCGAACTCCTTCCCTCACTTCGTTCATGATAGTCGGTCGAGTGTCCACTGTTCCCCCTTATAGTTGAGTTTCTCCTGTTTCTTTGGCTTGGCCCTTATCTTTTGAGCTTCTTGTAATCAAGCGCGAATCAAATGAACCGGAATCCTATCTATGGGCCTCTACCTAAACTCTGAAATCGGTAACCTTGATTGTCGTCCCACAAAAATTTACTCTTCCCTTGGGGGTTGATAGCAACTGAGAGGTTTCAAACCTAAAAAATTAGGAGAGATTGAGAACAATGCCCTTAGTCACAGGCGTTAAGGCCAATCCCTTGGGATTGACACTTACATATATTTTTTGGTTAGCTAAAGTATCCGGGCCAACTTACCGTCCACACAGCTCAATTAAAGCTGGAGGAAAGTACTGTATGGACCTGCCCCTTAGGACTTGATAGCAACTGAGAGGTTTACAATTTCTTTTGATAGCTCAGGTATTTGGGCCATCTTACTGTCCACAGGGCTTAGTTAAAGCCAAAGCAAAGTCCTGTATGGACCTGCCCCTTAGGGGTTGATAGCAACTGAGAGGTTTCAAACCTGAAAATTTAGGAGAGGCTGAGAGGGCGTTAGGCCAATCCCTTTGGGTTAACAGTTACGTGCTTTTTTGGTTCTTCTTATTGTGATGTTTGTTGTTGTCAACAATGCTTTTATGGGTGAATGAGTTCAAACAAGTAGCACGAACCCTTGTATGTTAAAAGAGAAAAAATGAAACAGAAAGGATTTCAAGGGCGTATTTCTTACCACAAGGTATGTAAATAGAGATAGATAGGTTAATAGATTGGAATATTGGATTGATCCCTACTAATAGGGTTTTTTCCAAATTTTGAATTATCTTATTGTTTGGACCGATTGGATTTAAGTAGTTAAAACATTATTGTAATAAAAAAAATTAGGTCAGGCCACTTTTCGGACTCAGTGTATATACTACAGGCATGTGGGGATTCAATTAAGAGATTTTCGTAGCTGCATTGCTGGGCTTACTGAATTGAAACCAAAGTGCCCGAACCACGGTGGTAACCCATGGAGCTACACCCTCCTCCAGAGGTTACCCACCTCTCAACTCATGTAGTGCTGACTCATTCTGTTTTTGGTAAATCAAGGAGAATTCAATTGACCTAATCATTACTAGTTACTTGCTGCATTTCTGTTCATTTTGACTAACTTTTTTTTCTTTTCGTGTGCCTAAATTTTGCAGGCTTTACTATGCTAGGATAGGGATTGGGACACCTTCTAAGGACTACTACGTGCAAGTAGATACCGGGAGTGACATAATGTGGGTTAACTGCATTCAGTGCACAGAATGTCCAAAAAAAGGCTACCACGGAGTATGCTCTTCTCTACCATAACATTCTCTTCATTCTTGTTATCAGCAGGGAATATACAAACTTAAAAGTATATGTTCCCTTGGCAATTGTTTCTTACAAACTTTTAGAAACTATTGTTCTGTTACAGCTGGAACTTACGCTGTATGATCCAAAGGACTCACTCACTGGAGAATTGGTTTCTTGCGATCAACAGTTTTGTGTGGAGATAAGTGGAGGTCCTGTATCCGATTGTAGTGCTAACGTGTCCTGTTTGTATACTGAACTATATGGGGATGGAAGCTTCAGTCTTGGGTACTTTGTGAAGGACATTGTACAATATGATCGAGTGTCTGGAGATCTCCAAACTAAATCTGCAAATGGAAGTGTCATCTTTGGGTACGTTGATGTCCCTGTGAGTGTACACTGCTGCAGCAGACATGTCATCTTCATAAAACTTTGTCTTTCTTGCTATCTAAAAATGTGGGATATATACTTATATTGGTATAAACTGTCTTTCTCGCAGCTTACAGTTTTTTCTTTTTCAATCTTCTTTGGTTTCTTTACTGTCCTAAAGGTTTCCTCAAGTGGACTAGGCTTCTAAACCTATTTTTTTCTCTTATTTGCCATTCTTTATATGACAATTCAAATCTGTGGAAAATTCTCCAGTGAACTCATATTGTAGTTGAGGAGGCACGGGTTTCTTTTTCGGTCACAAAAGTTTTGATACATCTAGGGAATAAGGCATTTTTTTTGAGACTTATGATGTTTTGAGTAGGTGTGGTGCTAGACAGTCTGGGGATCTAGATTCATCTGATGAAGCACTTGATGGGATACTTGGTTTTGGAAAATCAAATTCATCTATGCTCTCGCAACTAGCTTCGACTGGAAGAGTGAGAAAGATGTTTGCACATTGCTTGGATGGTGTAAATGGTGGTGGTATTTTCGCAATTGGACATGTTGTTGAACCAAAAGTTAACACAACTCCTTTGGTGCAAAACACGTATGTATTTGCTCACTCTGTGATCTGGATATCTGTTATGCACCTTATTTGTTCCATTTATTTCTCCTTTTCAGTTATTGATAGCTGTAATGCTGTACCAAAAACATTTGGTGAAACAAGATGATTTTTAGTTACTCAGGAAGGCACTATCAAGTATCTGAGTATTAGATTAATTCAGAAAAATAGAATTTGATATTCATTCCTAAAATTATGAAACTAAACTAAAGCAATCTAAAGTGAATGCATGAATGTATGAAGAGGGTATCTAGGGTTTTGAATCCCGCCTTTCCCTCATAACAATAATCCCTCATAACAATAACTACGTCAATTATCAATTAGTTATTCAAATCTCCTTCACACTATTAGGGCTTGGAAATCCGCCCAGGTTGCCTAGAAATATTTGGGGAATTGCGCATACATGGAGAGGTTTTCATGTAATTGTGCCTCGCATGGTAAGGAAAAAAGTAATTGCACATACATGGCACCAATAATTTCATGGATGAAGATATGGTAGATACCCCTTTTGCTGCTGCACTTTGTATGGATATACCTTCCTCTCTGTTTCGCCAAAGTAGCTCCTTAATTAAAACGATTAGGTTTGCCTCCGCTTAGTCTTCTCATACACCGAATTTTTTTTATTTTCGAAAACACGCTCTTGCTTCTTTTATGAAACTTTGCTGCACTCTGTATGGAGACACCTTTCTCCCTATATTGTCAAAGAAGAAGCTAAATAAAAACAATTGGGTTTGCTCTCATACTTTTTCTTTTCAGAAAACAAACTCATGCTCCTTTTATGAATTTATAACAACGTTTTCAAGGCCATTTTGGGGCTCGCCTCGAGGCAAGGCATAGCAAAAACGCCCACGGGCGTTGATTGTTGGGCAAAGAACTACAAAAGCGTATGCCCATCTATGTGAGGCATATAGAAGCGTACGCTTTTCACGCCTTTTTCATGTAGATGACGAAGGCGAACACATTAGATGTCAGTACATGAGAAGAATTGGTTCATTATAAGTGTTTGGGGCAAAGATTGAGGGTTTTCGTGTATTTGAAAGACGACATTGAATGCTTTTAAAAGGGATCTATTAATGCACATTGTCTCTATGTGTCTATGCCTATGTGAGGCACATTTGCATGGTGCTAACACTATCCCTCTCTTTTGATGGCATTTTAACAAAATTTTGTTTTTAATGAATAAAATGTAGAAACTCCAAAGGTTTATGCCTGAATGCCTTGAGGCTTACGCCTTGCCTCATGAGAGGTCAACAGCCTTGCCTTGTGCTTTCGCCTCTGAAAACTTTGATTTGTAATGCACCTTGTATAGATATACCTTGCTCCTTGTATTGCCAAAGGAGCACCTTGTGTTTAGTAAACTAACCGTTGCACCTTTACTCAAAACTTTTTGCACGTCTATTGAAAATAACGTGCGCCTAACGAAATCAAAGTTGCACTTGAATACGAACGACTAGATTGGCATTGTGTTGTCAAATCCAACTTTTTGTTTTTTGTAAACCTATCCTTGCAAATTTCATCAAGTTTTGTTGCACCTTGAGTGAAGATAACTTGCTCCTTATAGCACCTATCAATCCAGGGGTATACTTGCCCGTGTAAATTATGAATACGGTTAGAGCTTGTCCCACATTGATTGATTACAACCTCCAAAACTAGTGAATGAGCCTTAGTAGCAAAATCCTTCTAAAATGGGTGTGCTCCCAAGATGGGAGCTTGACGGGAGCTCCCCTCGAGACAGGAGCTCGCTCCCAACTAAGATGGGAGCTTATTGGGCGATTAAGGCTACTATTCTCATACTCTTAAAAGGGAGTTATGCCATTGTGGAAATTAAAATATGAAAATCTTATCAATCAAAGAAGTTTTGCAAATTGAAGATATCTAACTTCCTACAAGTACCCTTTAAGATTGTGAAAATTCTCATAAGTAATCAATTTTCCTTCAATGGTTAAGTATTTAAAGATACTTTATATACGTATTTATATGAAATCTATTTATGCTCCTTAGGCGCTCCCAATCTTAGGAGCTTTTAGGTGCCTCCACTCCCCGCTCCCGCCCCGCTCCCGCCCCGCTCCGCTCCCGCCCCGCTCCCGCTTCGCTCCCACTTCGTGCTACTAAGGTATGAGCTTGGACGATCTCTCCACTTATTAACAATTGGTTTTGAGTTGGATGCTTTAAAAGCATGTCCGATGGGGTTCTAAAATGGCTATAGCCATTTCCCCTTTTAACACCAAAAAGTAGTTAGTTCTAAAATAGAACCATTTCCTCTCCAATGGTTAGTTCTAAATAGAACCAAAGAGTTCCAATTATTAAATAACTTTCCCTCCACGTCATTTTCCCCCAACTTCCTCAACCCTAATTATCTACTACTTCCATTCAAAAATATTTATTGTGTCCGCTAAATGAGGAGATAAAGTAGCTGTTGCAAAAAATTAGAGCTTCCTCCCAAGTTTTTATCACATGGGTCCAAATTATTAGTTTAAAAAAAAAATTTATATCCCAATGGCATTATTTTTTTACTCTCTCTCTAGCTATCATCGTCAACAACCCTCTCTCTCATTCTCTCATTGTAGACCACCAAACCCCAAGGGGCTCTGATCAATCCGTCTCTCTGTCTCTCTCTCAAACCGGCGCCGAGAAAGCACCCCCTCTCTCTCACACACCGGCGAATCCCCCCTCTTTGAAACCCCATGAAAAGGTCAGCGAGCTCTCTCTCCGTCTATATGTGTGTGAATCTCTCTCTGGAGCAAGATAAAACCTTAACGCCGGTGAAAAGATCCTGATTCCAGTGACTGTGGACCTCATTCCGGTGAGATTAGAAAATTCCGGCCCTTTACCGGTGAGTTTCAGGTACATTGTGACGCAATTTTTGGTAGATGGCAGTTAGGTATGATGAGCTTTCAAGGATGGCTATAGCCATTTGGGGTCCCAAATATACAACCCCATATAAGACTTTGCCATTTTCTATCTCCATTGGAGCATTGAGTTCTATAATGTCCATCCCCGTTGGAGCATTGAGTTTTATAATGGGGGATGGAAAATGGCCACTAAACCCCCCATTGGACTTGCTCTAACATGGTATCAAAGTTTGGCTTTCGGAGTCTTTTGGACAAGACTCTCTTGATTGTTTGTCCTCTTGTTTGTGCCTTAAGTGCACATTGTTTTGTTATTTGTTGTGGTCCCTATGGATTCGTTGTTTACCTCTCCACGTACGGGTTAAGGGTTGCAGGTGCGGAGGAGTGTTAGAGTTTGTCCCACATTGATTGATTACAACCTCCAAAACTAATATATGAGCCTGGGTGGGCTCTCCACTCATTGCCAATTGGTTTTGAGTTGGATGCTTTAACAAATACCATGTTTGTGCAACTACTTTTCTTCTTTCGAAATCCTTCACCATAAGTGCACACTCGTTTGCCCCAAAGTCCACTGGAACGCAATTTGCCCAAAATATTTACGAGTTACACGCGGCATAGAGTCCTAGACTATCTTCGCCTAGAACGAATCAACTTACTTGTATGATCCGTCTCAGTGGCACAGTTGGTTTGATAGCATGACGCATCTTGCATACTTCAACCTATCTCAACTAGTTATCTCAAATCAAGTACAACCCGTTGTATGATTGTGCTTGAAATCTTGAAAATAAGCACAGGCAAGTAGAAAATATTAAACCAATTTCATCAGCTGAAACAACCCGTACTTTTCATACAATCCAGATCTCAATAATAACATTGCAAATTAGTAGATAACGAAAGTCACTCGAAGTAATAGCTTCATCTACACCCTAGACGAGGGGTTGAGCAGGCCATGGAAAGGGAATCCGTGCGTCATGAATGGTGGAAGCAATCAATCTTGAAGGTTCTGCGCTTTTATAGCTCTCACTTGCCTCCCAGAATATTTGGCAACCCTCAAAACAGCCTAGGGTTCCTCCTTATGTAAGATCTCATTAAAAACCTTGTAATTAAACCCTTTGGTGCGCACCATATCAGACATTGAGCGTTCGGATGCTCGGGGCTACTGGTCCGGACACGTGATCCCTAGAAGAAAAACGTCTATGAGGAGACGATTATGTCCCGTCCAGACGCCTGGCTAAAGAGGTCCAAAGTGTGTCCAAAGTGTGTTAATCAACCCGTTTGGACGCAGGTGATGCCTGTCCGGACGCTTGAGGCATTTTTCGACTACTATCCTCCTCCCAAGCTTCGGAACTTCAAGAATTCATTATTTAGCTCCAAATTCGGCACATATTTGAGCCCTTACATGGATAACAAGTATCAAACTCCAAGTAACACAATAAATGGATTTAGTGAATGTAACTTAGGGGGTGCATATGTCAACATTCATGCACCTATCAGTTCTCTCTTAATTAGTTCTGTTGGTTTTGCTGTTTCAATTTTATTGTGTATTGAGGATTTATTCAATCTGTTTGACTTGTTACCTAAATGTTAAAAGTTTCTAGAGTTTTGAGTAAAGTGGTATACCAATTGCGACGATGTATGTACCTGACCTACATCTTGAAAGAAATCATTAAATTATGTGCTTGACATCTTTACATGTTACCTACAACTCTTAAAGTTGAAGCATGGATATATATCCTGCTTAGCTCGTTACCTCGCTAAAGAGAATGAAACTGTTTTCCTTAACAATGTATTAACATGTCATTCAAATCGTGTGGCAAGTTTCATATTTTGTCATAATCTTCTCTCTCATCATTACTATGCAAGTAAAGTTTGTGGATAACCTTGTGTGTTTGGTACTAATTGAAGAACACATTCTCATAGTTTAGATACTGATAATTGGATGTTGTGTGGGGCTTGAAAAAATTCTGACAGACAATAAAGCTTTTCAGTTTGAGTTGTCTTACCAACAATAAAGAAGAATGCTGTTTCCTTCGAATGTCTAGTTTACTTGTCTCTGTCACATGCATTTTACTTTTTATTGTCATGAACGTATCTGATGTGTTTTTGTAGCTGCTCTTCTACTTCATCCTATATTGCATGCATTAAGCTAAACTTTGTGTAATAAATCTTAGGCCGCATTACAATGTCAATATGACAGCAGTTGAAGTTGGTCGTGAGTTTCTAAATCTTACAGGAGATGTCTTTGAGAGTGGAAACAAGAAAGGGACAATAATTGATAGTGGTACAACTTTGGCTTATCTTCCTCAAGTGATTTACGAGCCGCTAGTAAAAACGGTATATTCTGTTACATTGTTTTAGTTGTTTCATGATATCAAATTATTTTGAAATCCCTTCAAATTCTGACATGTTGGAAATTGTTCTTAGATACTCTCTTGGCAGTCTGATTTGAATCTACGCACTCTTCATGATCAGTATTTATGCTTTCAGTACTCAGAAAGGTATAGTGTATTTTATTGATATTTTATATGTGGGTCCAGTAGGAATGCAACTCAAAATTGCGATGGCAGCCCAAACTTGCTTAGAGGAGAGCCCCTCAAAGAAAAGATAATCTTGAGATTCATTTTGCTGGTTGCAGAGAGTGCAAATAGGGCTTATTAATAACACCCCAACTATGAAGCTTATCTATAGTTCTTAACCTCCCTTTGATAGCCATCTAACTTTTTTGAACCTTTTTTTTTTTTTTGTTGCTTTCAGTGATAATTTTGTACTTTAGATTTCGTTTGTCATTACAAATGATTAATTCAAAAAAGAATGATTAATTCAAAAAACTCGACGCGAATCTTACAAATGACAAAAAAGGTAGTTGGCATAATTTAAGCCAGACTGCCTCTAAGCGTGCCTCATGCTTTTGCTGAGACTGTCCCAATTGCGTTGAAAGGGAAGTTTTATGGCTGGTTTACGGTTCAACTCTATATTCTAATTGGTTTGTGATTAATAAGTTTTCCCTCTCTAAAGTTGCAATTTTATGGATTGTGCTGCTTTGTTTGGATTACTATTTAAGATGATGGATACTCATGTTTATTAGCCGCTTATATATATGTATACAGTCCCCTTCTACTAAGGGATCCCTCATTTTGTTAAAATGCGGACTTCCCATTTCCGAGTCATATTATGATGATCCAAACCGTTCAACTTATCTAGAATATGTTTTTAAAGGTACCCACGAGAAATTAGCTCAAAATATGATCGGGAAGTGCTTGATCCAAACAGTTTTTCATAAAGCTTGACAGGAATTGTTCTATATAAAAAAATGTTTGAATTAAGCACTTCCCGGTTATATTTTGAGCTGATTTCTGAATGGTACCCTTAAAAACATGTTTTAAACAAGTTAAACGGTTTGGATCATCAAAAGGAAGGCTCCAAACTATGAGGTCCACATTTAAGGTCCTCATTTGAAGGTCCTTATTAGAAGCTCACTGATTGTGTATACACGATGGATCCCACAAGGGATCTCGCATTTTAATAAAATGCGGACCTCCCTTTCCTGATCAAATTTCGATGATCTGAACCGTTCAATGTGTTTAGGTTGTGATTTTAAGGGTCTCCGCTAGAAATCAGCAAAAAAAAGAGACTAGGAAGTGCTTCATTTGAGCAGTTTTTCATTGAACCGAGCAGTTTTCATTGAACGCTTCAATGGAAAATTGCTCGAATGAAGCACTTTCCTGTCTTTCTTTTTTTTTTGATTTCTCACTAGGACCCTTAAAATCATGTTCTGAACTGTTCGGATTATTGAAATTTGATTGGGAAAGGGGAGGTTTGCATTTTAACAATTTAAGGGATCCCTTATAGGATCCGGACTAGTATATACACATAAACATATATATTATATAGTCTAACAGAAGTTTTGCTTGATTTATTTGTTTTGTTTTTCTACACCGGCATCAATTACGGTTTTCCTTCTCTCTCTACGTTTAGATATGCTCGAAGAAGCGTTGTTGACGTGAATGCTGTGTTATAAGTTCTTGATATAGTTGCAAATTGTTGTCTAATTGAAATTTCATGCGCTTTTTGTTTTGTTTTTGCTATACACTGCAGCGTTGATGATGGTTTTCCTCCAGTAACTTTTCATTTTGAAAGTTCACTTTCTTTGACGGTTTATCCGCGCGAGTATCTATTTCCCTTTGTAAGTACCCTAAGATGCCTGCTAGTACACTTATTTTGTTCGTCACCGTTACATGTCACTGGAGTGCTTTTACAAAACTCACATTAGAATGACATTAGGTGCTTATTTTCTTATGCAACCGATAGCACCGATAAGAATTTTGCTATTTCTGTGGCAGTTTATATTTAGCAACTCATGATATTGATTTGTAAACAAATTACTGGAGATTTGAAATGTGGCTTCTTATCTCCAACAATTATTATTTTTTTTTTTGGAAAGTTATCTCCAACAATTGATTTCCTAAATAATGTGCATAAAATTCCTTGCATACAAAGGATGGGTTGGTGTCATAAACTATGATAGCTTTGAGCATGTGCATTCGTACTTAACAGTGTATGATCTTATATTATTGCTTTTTTGAAATAAAAATGAAGGCAAAACCGCAAAAGTGATTTCATATTAGTCAAATGCAACAATTGTGATTAATCTTGATTCACCTATAGATTCTTATCATTTTTGGTGGATCGTGAATCGAATTTCTACTTGAACAGCAAATCGTATGATTCACCACTGATTTTACATATACCTTGATTCACCTACAGTCTCGTATTGGTTTTTTTCATGAATTGAGAATTGTATCGCGAATTGAATCATGAATCATACACAATATGATGATGTACTCATATGGCTCTTCTTATATCTTTGAATTGTGTATTCCTACTTTTTGTTTTTGCTTCTTTAACCTTGAGGTTTCGTTGTATTGACAGACCCAAATGAAAATATTGGTCAAAAAAAAGAAAGAAACAAGTACAAGATGATTAGAGGACAAGTTCACCGGGAAAAAAAATAGGCAAGAAAAAGCACCTAGCTGGCTAGCTATATATTATTTATCGTTCTCCAATCTGTAGAAGCATAGGGATTCCCTTAGAAGGAGCTGATATAGAAATCCATGAACGGACACATAGGAAACCCTATCTCTTAAAGAATGGACATTTTGAATTTATCCTAAAAAATTCTGGCGTATCTTCCAATCCAAAGATATCAAGGTTTACACTTCCACGACATTCTCTCAATTGAAGATTTCACCAAAACCCACATGATCAATCAAGAAAATTTCAATGCTACTACAGAGAGCCATCCACAAATCCCCACCAATTGAAATGACTATTGTCATAAAGCTCAAGCCAATGGCCAAACGCAAATATAAAGGATGCATGGAGTTTTCAACCCTCCTACATGGTAGCGGTGGTAGTAGAATCAGTAGATTCACTTACATACGTTTCTAAAAATTCTGTTGGTCATGAAAGTTTTATGAGCCAAACTCGATAGAAAATCCTTTTACTTTAAGAGGCACAACCACATTTCCCAATCATCATTCGATTGGATAAAGTAATCATGTCCTACCACGGAATGAATTACAAGAAAAAAGACCGAAGAATGAAGTGATCACGTCCTGTCATCAATAATGTTAAAAATTCAGCCGTTTCATGGTCATCAAGATTTAGGAAACTGAAGTTTGATGAAATTGGTGCTAGTTTTGAGACAGTGTCTTATAGATGAAATGGTGGAGAACGTAATCTTTCCTGGACATTGCCGAACATCTTATCCTGTCTCATCCCTTCTATCATTGGTGCTATCTGCCTTTTCTTGATTACACAGTGTAATACACACTTACAGATCATGTGTCGGTTATCATACATATTACTTTTCAATGCTAATTCACTGTTTGCAGGAAGGCTTATGGTGTTTTGGTTGGCAAAACAGCGGGATGCAATCCAGAGATACCATGAACATAACCCTTTTGGGAGGTATGCTCCAAATAATTCCACACGTTTGACAGTGTTGAGTACTATTGGTTAAATAGTCGGATTGATACTTTTATTTTTGTGATTTGGCTAGGCCTGAACTGTCATTTTTGAACGAAAAACTTTGAATTTCCTTTTTGCTGTTAGGGTAAGGTATCATCGTTCAGAAGATCAAACTAATGATTTACATTTCCCCTTCACAATTTTCTTGAGAAACAATATACAAAATAAAAAACTTAAACATAAGGGAACTCATCACACCCTGATATGGTAATGTCAGTTTTTTAAAAGGCTCTAGGCAGATATGGCGCCATGGTCCCACGGAGCCTTTGTGCAGGGCTCGAGCGCCATTTATGAAAAGAGAATTATAGGAAAAGCTCTGAACGTAAGAAAATATTTTAAAATTTTTAAGTATCATTAAGCATTACCTTAACCATTTCAATGTTTACATCACCCAATACTAACCAAGACATATTGTCCATATAAAGTTAATGTATTAACGTTTAGCTTTGGAAATGTAATAAATGAAAACGACAATCAAATATTGAATATGGTTTGCCTATTAACTATCCCCAACATTAAGTACTTCATCTTCTTCTTCACCATTTGATTTTTATGAATCCATGTCTTCTTCTCCCTCATCAAATCTCTATTTTCCCATTCTTCCCGTTCATGTTCCTCATCTATAAGTTGAAATGAAAGTGATGGTTTTGAACTCGTTGCCGTTGCTTTTGAAGCGCTTGGTGTTGCCTTTGTTCCTCTTGGTGTTGCCTTTGAACCCATTGGTAACACTTTTCATCATCTCTGATAGAAAGGTATCAGAGCATAGCCCTAATCCACCCTAGATGCATGAAAACCCCACCACCATAGTTGCCGCCACCACTCTCATCACCTTTACGTTGCTGTTGTAGCCTCTAATTGAACCCCTCTCTATGGTCTCAAGCAGTCACCTTGAGTTTGGTCTGACAGGTTTAGTGGTACAGCGTTACAGTTGCGTTGCTGAGCTCTCATTCTGATCATTATGTCATCTCTATTTTGTTGGATTGGGGGAAAGTAGTGTTGATTGTTTATGTTGATGATATTATCATTACTGGAGATGATCAGAAATGTATTAATGAGTTGAAACCGTTCTTACAAAGTAAGGTATTACTTGGGTATTGTGGTAGCAAGATCCAAGTAAGGGATTAGTCTGTCCCAAAGGAAGTATGCATATTCAAGAGGAGACTGGTTTATTGGGAGCGAAGCCTATGGAGACTACTATGGATCCAAACGTCAAACTTTGTGTTGATTAAGGGGAGATATTTCCTCATTCCGACCGGTATCGCTGTTTGGTTAGCAAGTTGAATTAGCTTACCAATACACGCCCTGATATCTCATTTGTTGTCAGTATGGTAAGTCAATTTATGTCATCTCCTCGTCTTCCACATTGGAAAGCTTGTCTTTGTATTGTGAAGTATCTTAAGGCTCATCTTGGACGTGGCTATTTTACCGGTCTAATGGTCATTACATGTTGAGGCCTTGACAGACTCTGATTGGGCAGGATTGCCGTATGATAGACGGTTGACAATTGGGTACCGTACTTTCATTGGTGGCAATCTAGTTACCTAGAAGAGCAATAAACAAACCATCGTTGCAAGATCTATCGCAGAAGAAGGGTACCGTACTTTCATTGGTGGCAATCTAGTTACCTAGAAGAGCAATAAACAAACCATCGTTGCAAGATCTATCGCAGAAGTAGAGTATCGAGCCATGACTCACACTACATGTGAGATTGTATGGGTGTGAGCTTTACTTGAGGAGTTACGTTTGGGTGTGCAGTTACCTAACCCTATGTATTGGTGATAATCGGGCAGCAAAACATATCGTTTCAAATCCAGTATTTCATGAGAGAACCAAGAATGTTTAGGTAGATTGTCGCATTATTCGAGAAAAAAATTGATGATGGTGTGTTGGTTACTCTTTTTGTGACTGCAGGAGCTTAGTTGGCTTATATCTTCACCAAATCATTGTTCAAACCATGTTTAGAGTTATTGTGTAACAAGCTGGGACTTTGTGGTAACTATTCTCCCGCTTGAGGGGGAGTGTTAGGATATTGTTAGTCTTTGTCTTGTAAATGAGGTATTCCATAGTATAAAATTATAAATATTAAATAATAGTCATTGGTGTTAGGGTTAATTAACACCCTAAACACTTTTCATCATCTACAACAAGCCTGCTCCCTTAACTGTTTCTATAGAGATCATTCTCAGCAATTCTTGCCCTTGCCTTTTCTATTTCCACCACACCCTCTGGGTCATAAGAGTAGTGACAGATAAGAGGCCCTATGTTCATGGGTTTCTTGGGCTTGGACTGAATAGACTTGATAGACGTGGAGTTACTTCAGCGAGCAGAAGGCTTCTTAGCGCGGGGACTGGATTCTCCAGCATCATCAAAATTGTCATCGTTTTCAACAGACCAAACCATCGTAAGAAAAGAGAAGAATAAATAGGGAAGATCACAGAAGAAGTACCAAGTAGAAGAAAATCGATATAGAGAAAACAGAGCATAGAGAAAACAGAGCATACCTTACTGATTTCCCAGTTCAAAACACCCATTCCTCCAGGATCTGTAATCATTTGTAACTGCTGGGGTTAAAGATGTAAGCCTCTTTAATTTGGAGGATTTAATTGAGTGCATTTGAGCCTGTATACTTTATAATCCCGTGGATGAGATGGAATCTTAAACATATCTGGAAAAATTAGGCAAGGTGAGCGCTTCAAGAGCTGTACCTCGCCTTAGGGTATTCAAGGCCGTCTGCACCTCAGCGCCTAGGCGTGTGAGGCGCATGCCTTTTAATACGCCGCAATGTAATATTTCGGTGTTAGGTTCTGAAGGTCACATTTACATGATCAATAGCTGTAAACCCATCTTGTGGTTTTACAAAATTTGTTCTTATATACGGAGTATAATTTTATGTTTTCTGTCTGAATGTCTAGATTTAGTTTTGGCTGAAAATGTGGTTGAACTCGATGCAACTGGTTGTTGATGCTATTGCTTCTAGATTGAGTTGTCTTTGTTATTCTGAAGCCTGAATTTACTTCAATTCTGCAGATTTGGTACTCTCAAATAAGTTGGTCTTATATGATCTTGAGAATCAGCTCATTGGATGGACGGAATACAACTGTGAGTGCATTCATCCTCTTTTCTTCTCCCAATTCATGTTAAATATGTTCTTTTGGTGCCTGTTTATACTCATGGGAGTTGGCTAATTAGCAACCACATGGAGAAGCCACCACGAGGCTTTGCAAATAATGGTGGACACAATAGGCTGAGAAATGTTCAAAATATTTGATATCTGAATCATAGCAGAAGACACAAAATGCCCAAGGAATGTTATAAAAATATATATCTACGGTGAATGGATGTCATGCCTAGCAAGTACTTATACATGGTTAGTGACAAATTTCCATTAGCAAATTAGCTTGAGATTGAGACGACACTCACACACTTCATCTTCATGGTACCACACACGAAACGGTGTTAATTCAAGTTCTCTTTTTGGCATAAAAAGAACTACATTTATATGAAACAGCAATACAAACCATAAATTCTGTATACAACCCCAACCACATAGAATTACTAAACAGAACAATGAAATGAAAAGTAATAATTAAAGCTACAATCAATGGTGAAAGTGCAAACGAAATCAGCAGCCATCAGAATTCAGGTTCAAGCTTCATCCCTTCACATTGGCCGGTGCAAGGGAATGGATATGTCAGCTTCCGTAGGAATTTTACAAAAAGCTGCAAACGTCGCCATGGCTCGAACATGAGAGATAATACTGCTATGGCAGTTACAGTACTAATTTGAAGTCTTAAATATTTGAATTATTCAAATTGATTTTAAGCTCCTCTTAATCTTTAATTAACTTTATTTGTAAGTAACACGAGATTGGAATTTCTGATGATGGGTTATTGGGTTAGTATATGTGATTATCTGCATGGACAAGTTAACTACCTCTGATCTTTTCATCATAGAAACCTGTAGAAAGTTCAAAATGGTGATCCAGTTTTTGGTAATGGATTACTTATCAAAGAAAAAAAAAAGGTTTTTGGTAAAAAAAAAAAAGTTTTAGGTAATGCAAGCCCTTGCAAGTCTCTCTGTAGGTTGGGAGCTGAGCAAACTAGAATTACATGAAAAATAGTTGGTAGAGTTTACGAAATGGTGGAGGTTCAGAAAACAGTCACGGGGGATTTCAAAAATGGCCTTGTTGGTGGTGGTAGACAGCACTTGCACCCTGTAGTTTTTTAGGTGTAACTCGCATTTGGAAACTCGAAACGATGCACCGATTATTGGATTAGAACCTAGGTCGATATAACAGTACAAGCATATGCATGGGTCGGGTTGGGAGGGTTTAATGTGCATTTTCCAACCAACCCGTCTTTGGGAGGTTCACAAATTTTTAACCCACAGCCAACCCACCAACTTTCAAAACCAGCGGGTTGGTTGAGGTTCTTGGCGGTTTCAACTCAGCGGGCGGGGTTAGAATAACTTAATCATTTGTTTTTTTTTTTTTCCTGAGTCTCTGGTTGTTCACAATCTATTTAATAAAAGCTCAAAAAGAAAATATCTTCTAAAGATAAAACATAAATTATGAGTAACTTAAACATACTTGCATTGTTGCATAAAAATAGTAATAATGCATTGACGTCCATAGACAACATGTTATATATTTTTGTGTTGCAGCGGCCAGTGGCTATAAGCTTCGTATAATCTTAGTCAGTGGGTCATCAACAGTGTGCTCTAAGAAAAAGATGGACACATTAAAAGAGGTGGGGTAGGTCTTGATTTTTTCATAGAATTAGGTGTGGGGTAAACACATTGTGGTAGGCCGTGCTCTTCACATTGGCATGATAGTATTCTATTGATTGTTGTTGACATATGTAATATAGCAGGTGGGATCGGGTAAAAGGCGGGTTAGAGATATTTTACCTGCAGCCAATCCAACCCATTGAGAATTTGTGTTTCACCCTTCCAACCGAACCGCTTATAATTTCAACCATTGATTTTTGGTGCTGATTGGCACAGGTTGGGTCAGTTTTGAGGGTTGGCGGATTTTTTGCACATCTCTACCATCGCAGTCAAAACTTGTGTGTGAACGGATTTTAGCTACAAAATGACCTCATTTTCACGTTCTGTAGTTTTTTCCAGCAATGACACCTAATTGCTAATTCAGCGATAAGACCTTCTAGACAATTCGAAACTCCAAGTGGACCATAAACTAGACAATTGAAGCTCCAATATTCCTATGTGTCATGGGGAAGTACCACAAAATGGGTACAAAAATGGCATTAGATAGTTTCAGACTTACAGGTGGCTCATGTTTAGAAAATTTGCACCGAGGTTATGAAATGTTAGAAGTCTAGTTCTAGGTTTAAGTTTAGAATTCTCAAGAAGCGTGATGTGCTTGGGAATTGATACATCCAAGCTTTGCTGTAAGATATGAAACACGACACGATGCTTTATATCTTGCATATCATTAGCAAGGCACCCTCTCTGTGATTGTTATGTCAAGTTTCTCTCCTTTCTCCGCCATTTCCTTTCACCATTTTTCCCCTCTTATTTTCTTGAGATTTCCGATTTCATGTGAGCTACTTGTTTGTGTCATACCCTTTCTTTATTTGTGGAAATTATATATATAAATCTTTATCGAACACAAACCATAGCTAATGGGTATCTACATAAATCTCTATCTAACCTAACTCATAGACACCCATGGCTAATGGCCATCTAAACATGTTAGCCATTTAGGTGGTGTCACGAGGCACGGAGGAGCTTCACCAATTTACTCTGATTACCTTGATTAACAATAGTTAGCCTGTGGTTAAGATTAATCAACCACAACTGGGGTTAGTTTATGACACTTGCTTAATCATGCCTACCTGTACTTAATCATGAGATACTTAATTAGTTGTGCCTAACCCTAATCAATCAAGATAGATTGTCGTTCAAGGTTCAATTCATAGCAAACAATAAAAAAAATTTGTTAAGCACGTTGATTAAGAAATCAGAGATTAGGAAGCATGTATGACACTTCAACACAACTCTTCAAGAGTAGAATAAGGGGCTGTTTGTTTGACTGGATATGGGCATCATATTGAACTACATATCCAAAGCAACTACGCATTCAGGGTTCCTCAAAAGATTTTGCCCTGGACTAAACATCCATCGGATATATGAACTCGCAAAGTGTGGGATACAAAGACCATGCAGGATGTGGTATTATTAATCCGATCACATTTGTCAGTTGAGATAACATATCTTACGGGATATCCATTCACTACTAGTCCCTTCGAACAAACTGGCCCTAAGGGCATCATTCCATGCCCAAGTCACTATAGAACAATAGAGCACTACCACGGGCGGAGAATGATAGGGTATGATTTTGAAGTAATACTTCAACGATTTAAATATTTTGCTGCAGGCAACATGTGATCGGTTTAGGTATGACTTGTATATGTGGTTGATTTTCAGGCTCTTCAAGCATTCAGTTAAAGGATGAGGTCACTGGATCGGTACATTTAGTAGGTGCCCACTATCTGTCTCCTGCTTGGAGGCTGAGCTCCCAATGGTCTATAATCTTCTTGTTGACAACTGCTCTGCTGCATGATTTAGTTTACTGAAGTTCCACCTGCAATTAGAAATCCAGATGCAAGTAGTTAAGAGTAGAAACTATCAGAAACTGATACAACCTCATAAAAAGATAAGTTGGGTAAATGACAAATCAGATTGCGCAAAAAGAAAATTATAGTAATGTTTTTGGGAACTTTGGGTTAAGTTTTTGCTCCCATAGTTGATGATTAGAGACAATACAGATCTGTATATTGGAATTGTGTAGTTAGCTGAATTTAGTGTATATGCTGTATGTATATATGTAATAAACTATTTGTTTTTTACCTGATTTATATCATAAGTAAAAGGGTGGTTGTTTTGCTTTCTTGGTGGTTTACTTTTTTATTTTATTTACCGCTTGTGAGGTATATTCTACATTTGCTTTTTGTGCACCTTTCTTAACTATTTCATGGGACTGGGAAATCTAGAAGTGAACAATGTATATTTTGCTGGTCAGTCATTTGCGAAAGCATTTGCATCAATAAGATGAAGCAAGTATCTCTGTTGAGCTAATGCTATGTTCATTTGTTTACTAACTGAAAAATGGCTTTGACAAGTATCTCTTTCTTTCTCATTTTCATACTCAAATTCTTAACGGAGAAGTTCGAGTGGCTAGAAATAGACATGCTTACGGAACTTGGAACCCAAAGCATCACATCCGCATAGTGTTAGCCACTCTTTGACCCTTGGGATTTAAAAACTGAGTTACCATGTCGATTGTTTTATAGACATTATCTGACATAGCACTTGATTGGTTCTCGGTGTTGGACACATCGGTGTAGGCATACAATGTGCCCGTTTGTGTCGCTATAAGAGACTTGTTGATGACCCGACGAGAACCAAAACAGATGTTTGTCGATTGCAGAGGAGAGTCAGGTTTGAGAGGCAGTAAAGAACTTGCAGTTGCGGTACGTGGAGCGCATGCTCTCCAAAGCCATCTGTGCTAGAACACTTTTGACAGTGGAGTGCATGTAGAACATGGTGGGTTGCAGTTGCAGTACGTGAAGCGCTTGCTCTCCAAAGCCTTCTATGCTAGAACACTTTTGACAGTGGAGTGCATGTAGAAGATGGTGGGTTACACAATAACGGAGAATCTAGTGAAGCTAGAAAACCATACAGAAATCTTCAGAGAGAAACCGAGAGAGGGGTGGGGTTCCATCCCCCTTTCCCCTGCCGCCCCACTTCCCAGCCCCCTCCCCGCCCCCCCTCTCTTCTCCTCTCTCCAGTCTCTTCTCTATCCATGTAGATCTGGGTTGAGTCACTCTCTCTCTCTCTCTCTCTCGAGGTGTAAGATCTCTCCAATCTCTTGCATTTTTGACTTGACCATCACCAATCTGTGATTGATCTCAAGCTCCGGCTTCCAACTTCCAATGGCTTCTGAAGAAGACGGCGGTGGTACATTCTTGGCAGCAGCTTAGTGACGATAGGTTCTTGGCAGCAGCTTAGTGATGATGGCAGTGGTGGCAGAGATGGCGAGGTGACCGAACTGGTACTTCAGCAATCCAAAACCCAGTCTTGAGCGGACTATGTTGGGTTTTCAATTCTTGCGGCTTTTTGGTTAATTTTTGATATTTTAGTTGTGTCTCTTGTTGGTTTTTTGTGTTTATTGTATTTCGGTAAGGTCATTTTTTGGTCGTGTAATTGTTCTAATGTCTATATATCTACATCTGGTGTATCCTCGAGAAAATCATACTGTATCTGCACAAACAATCACAACACCTGCAATGCTGACAAAAATGCCATTATTCCACAAAACGCCTTCTCCCTAATCCAAACAAAAGAACCTATGCTCTCGAAGCCAAATACCAAGTGCAGTTAATATACCCTTGTCGTAGAGGATATCTAAAACCTCTTGATCCTGCGCCACTTTGCCTGTCTCCATGGGCGGGACCAGGGGTGCAAGTGGAGGTCTGGGCTCCTGCACACCTCTCAATTATTCTATTATTGCTATTGTAGTTTATTTATGTTTTGTTTGTAAAATTTATGATGAAAGGTCCCCTCATATCTGTGGATTTTTTTTTTTTTTTTTTATAAGTGAACTGTGTTATTATATAAAGATGATATTTTGTTGTTAAATTATGAGTATTTGTGATTTGGTCCCCCCTACATGAAGAATCCTATGTCTGCCACGGCATATCTCTACGGTCTATGGGCCGATCATGACCCCAAAAAATATTGTGTGTGAACCACTCCTGGATTTCATATTTTAATGCTTTAAGTGTATTTATTAATTTAATTGCAAAAGTATAAGGTTGATTAAATATTGAGGCTTAACTGTCGTGAGGTTCTTTTTTGCCAATAAAAAAGATGTGATTTTTGTTAAAATATTAGCCCTTTTAAAAGTAACCTTTACCTTCCACAAAAAAATGTAATGGAGGAGATAAAAAGGATAAAAGAGGTATTTTTTTTTTTTCCTTTAAAGAAGAGAAGAGAGTGGTTGAGTGACAAGAGAAAATGTGCTTGTAGAGAAAGAAATTGAAGAGAGAACAAAATTGATGTGCTTAGTGATATTTCCACGAAATAAAATTACATTTAGAAGGTTTAAAATGTCATTCAAGAAAAGAAAGGGTTTGTTAAGTTATCAAATATGAAGGGGAGATGCAAATTTTCATAGACAAAAGAAAACAGAGTACAAGGAGCAGAAGCATAATACAATTGGGGAACAAATGCAAATGGAGAACTTGAACCCAAGATCTTTTGCAACCTGAGCTCTGATACCATGCTATCAACTCTCCCAAATGCTTAAGTTATTAGAAAATGGGTCCAACAATGTATTTCAAGCTTATCTAAAAATAGTTGGAAAAATTTGTCGGAGTGCCATTGATTAGATTGACAAACATTGAATACGTCCCGAAGAATGTATGTAAATATGATTCGAATACCTTCTTTCTTTCTTTTTTTTCCAAATGTATATATTTAAAGAAAAGACATATTTACGATAAGATAAAATGAAGAAATCTTGTATGTTATTATTTGGCCACGATTGAGCATTAAACATATTTATAATTATATTATTATACGGTTTAGGCTAATTTTAGTATTCTTCTTTTATTGATATATATACTCCATAGTTTGTAGGAGTACATTATATAGTGTGGCATATTTTAACAATCTATTTTGCAAATCTATGAATTAATATTCGTATCGTAACAAACTAAAGTAACAATATAAGCTTTGCTTGTTTAGACGTAAAGTATTTTTTTACCAAAAACATTTTACTTAATTTCCGGTGTTTAGCTGTTGAAAATGAGTTTTTTTTGAAAAATCTTTTACGGCTTCGGTCGTAAAACTACTTACCCTCGAAAAAATGGCAAGTTACTTTCCACTATGTTGGACGGGTTGTGTGGTGAATGCACGTGAATGCAACTGCAAAATTTCCTTTCACGTCTCTCCTAGACTTTCTCCAAACAAATACTCACTTTTTTTGAAGGGGAGTCCCAAATATATTAAACAAGAACAAAATTACAACCACGACAACAAAACAAATAACAAAACAAAATACAAGAAAAGCTGCCCAGCATCTCTAGGAAAAGAGAGAAGTTCTTGAGAGTTACTCCACACTTTGATACTATAGTAGGCCATTAAGGCCAATTAGATGAGTTTTTGGTTTGTAAGAATAAAATTTAAATTCAACCGAATACCGAAAAACAATTGTAAAACTTATTTTCCTGCAAAATATTTTTTTGGCTCAGTTTGTTTGGGCGTAAAATGTTTTTCGATAAAACGTTTTACTTATTTTCTGGTGTTTTTTTTGTAAAAAATGAGGAAAACATTTTACATGTACAACATTTTCTATTAATTGGATGAAAATGATTTACCCTTAAATCTTTCGTAAGTTATTTTCCGAAATGAACCCATTACCTTCTACTATAATTCTCACTACTCAGTTTCATCGATTATCAGTCTTAACTCACGTTTAATTCAAATATTCTCAGATTTTTCCACCGTTTAAGCCCCTTCTCTTTCTCTACACTTTTTTATCGATTTCTGAAAAATATTTTTTAAGTGCCAATCAAATACCGAAAAATAAAAATTTAAAATTTATTTTTTGAAGAAACATTTTACATCAAAACAAACGAAGCCAAAAGTTCTACTACATTATTTTACTTTACGCGCAACCAAACGGAGGCACGATCAGATGTTCACTTATTACAATTTATTATTAATACGATTGTACCATCAAAAGTTTATTCTAATTTCAAATCATGAGTACTTTAGTAGTCGTAATTTAGAGTAAAAAATCTAGAACCACCGAAATAAACAAAACCCGCTCAAAAGCAGAGGCATAAATAAAAAAACAGTGGGCGTTTACAGAACGGTTTTTCCTGTTCAGTTGGGAACGTAGACGTACTCAAGACTACTACAGTAGTATCTCTTGACTAGCATTCGTCAACAAGAAGACGAGACTGCCTGCAGAGTTTCTCTCTCTCTCGCTCGACTCAAACCCCTCTTGGGATCCCTTTTGCGCAGTCAGGAATCTCGTTTTCTCATCTTTGATTCGGCCATGGCGTCCGCAATGCGCATGGTTTTCGGGTTGCTTACTTTTGTCACTGTCGGCATGATCATAGGTATTACTATTATTTATTAATCTGACCGACTTCTTATGTATGTGAGTACGTATTTATGTCCATTGCGTGGAGAGAGTAGGGTTGCAATTTAACCGAGCGCGGCTCGAACCCGTTTAGTAATTGTGCCGAGGACCCGAGGTCGACCTCGAGTTTTAGACTCGTGTAGTAGACAAGCCAAGTTCAATACTTGCTCGGTTCGAAAAAGCTCAGCTCGTTTGTAAAGGCTTGGCCTTTTTTTGTAAAGTTTTGTTTAGTAAATGAACTGAGCTCCACTTGATAAGGGCTTCGCTTGTTTACAAACAAGCGGAGCTCGGGCTCGAGGTTTTGGCTTGTTTAGGAAAACAAGCCGAGGTCGAACAATGGCTCATTTGTGCACTTAAGAGGGAGGGAGGGAGAGAATGATGCCATTAGAACACAAGGATTGGCCCGGTGGTCTAAGCGCTTGCTCCGTTTCAAGGTCTCAGGTTTGAAACCTCCGGGGTACTATCTAACTCTTTTGGGACTTGTCCATACGGGGCTTTGTTCTAGCTTTAATTGTGCTCCGGTGGACGATTGGATTGGTCTCAAGATTAATCGAGGTGAGTGTAAGCTGGTCCTGACACCTAAGTTATCAAACAAAGAGTGATATCATTAGGATTGCGGTTACAATGGCTTTGTTTGGTTAACCGTTTAGTTTTAGTTTTGTTTTCAATTATTACCCTATTTCTTTCTCCAATCATTACCCTATTTTTTCAATTATTACTTTCTCATCTTTCTCTATCTCTCTCCGATCATTACCCCTATTTTCAATTATTACTCTATTTCTCTCTCCACTCGCTACTAAAACTAAACTAAACTAAACTCCCAACCAAACACAACAAATATCTTTAACCTTCGATTTGGTCCAGTTTGGCATTTTTAATTTTGTATTGGAGCATGTTTGTGTTGGTTTTAACACAATCTTTCTTCACGTTATTAGGCTGAATTGGCTCAAGACTTCTAACTCGCCCAAGTAATACTTGGGGAGTTCAACACTGTTGTTCACTTTAAATCTGTCTCCTATTAGGGTTGATAAATGAACCGAATGACCTGATCAGTCTACTAGTCGAGCTTGGCTTGTTCATGAGACGAATAGATTCAAAGGAGCTTTAATCAAGCTGATACCAAACTGATGTCGAGTAGCTTGAATTTTTAAACATTATAAGTCGAATGAGCCGAATAGTAGTTTGTTCGAGCATGGTTGGAAAACTTAACGAGCTACAAAAAGATGTTCATGCTTGTCTTGTTTTGTTTATGTAACAAACCAAACTTCAATGAGTTTTAGCGAACACGAGCTCAAACTTTAGTAGTTTGGTTTGTTTCTTAGCCCAACCTACTACATGCATTTTTTAGGTTTGGCCTTTAACATCATATTATGGACGCCAAGTTTCCTGATTAATGTATTTTAATTGAATAATTCCCTTATCAATTTTTTTGGCATTAGAAAAGAACATATCTAGATGTAAATTTGCAGGATTTATATCCTAGGATGGGTTGGCATGTGAGTAATATGCCAGATCCAACAAGAAAGGAGAAAGTAACATAGAGAAGGTTCTTTTGCTTCTTGTGGGAAGTTAGTTGCACATCTGCAGATAGGCAATGCTATGACATGCCATCAATGACTTGAAAGTAATCTCTTGCTATGAGGATCAGTAGCATGTTATTACACTAGGTAACTATAATTGCCTATGCCATGTCCTCTGCCGTGTCCGTATCATGAGAATTCTCATGCTTTGTATCTGTGTTTTTGT